>CM042242.1:51125034-51452534 GCA_023566225.1 Romanogobio albipinnatus
TATGTGACCAAGTGTAAATGGAATCGTTCTGATAAATCAGATATCTGATCTGTAAAAACACGAAGTGGACCAGGTATAAATAGTCCCAGCAAGATAACTGTTCGGGATGCTTGAAATATAGGAAGAAAAATATAAATATTGAATTGGGGAGGGGAGGGGGGTTAAATTAATGTATCTCTGAACGAAACTGTCTCAGTTTTGATGGCATTTTACAGCGGTACCCAAAGAAACGCTTCTTTTCCATAAGCACCATCTACTGTCAAAAAGTGAATTAGCATTTTTATTCAGTCCATCTGTTTTTGTTTTGTGCAGGTGTGTCTTATGTATCAATTTCACAAAGCTAAAGCTGAATAAAGTCTTGAAATTATGCAATCTAATTTAAATAAAAAAAACACTGCTCATGCTACATGTGTGTACCTTTGTTTGGGTAGTGATTAAAATGCAGTGGTTGCCTCACATTTCAAATGGCACATTTTTTAAGCTAGTTTGGGCTGTTATAGAGCAAATAAACAACAAAATAATTTGCTTAAGCAAAGAAAAAAACGACAGATGTTCTCGAAATAAATAAAAAAAAACTCTGAATCGGCCATGAAAAATCTATAAGTAGATCTTGCCTTTCATCAAGGCTGAGTTCAGGGATCTTTGGCTTGAAAAGGTTGGTGACCACTGATATACAGTGAGGGAAATAAGTATTTGACCACCCTGCTATTTTGCAAGTTCTCCCACTTAGAAATCATGGAGGGTAGGGATGCACCGATACCGATACCAGTACTCGGGTGTCGGTCCGATACTGTTGTCAAGTACTCGTACTCGTAAAACTCCCCCGATACAACCGCACCCGATACCACTTTATGGCAACGCATCTTCGGATGCGGAGCCGCGCGGAAAGTTACATAATTCGGCGTGCACACCAGCACACCGCCGCGCCAAGTGCAATGAGGTCTTGCGCTCTCAAAGCGCACGACTGCCATAGTATGGAGTTATTTTTGCCGCGCGCACCCGAGCGCTAGTGCGGACGCGGCGAGTATACACCAAGCTTAACCGCTCGTGAGGCAGATACCGCTCGGTAGTGAGTGCTGAAAGTGAAAGGCTGTTTAGTAGGGATGTGCGCAATGACTAGCCTAATCCCGGTAGTATAACAAGCCTAAGCAAGCTTAATTGTTATACTAGTTTGACATGACATGGAAGAAAATGGAAAAGCTTTGTGAAAGCTTTCAAAATCCTCCTTCACCCGAGTGGAGATTTATCTGAAGCCTCTGCGAGCGCCAGAGAAAACCAACGCATGCAAAACCTGAGGTAAAATTAAATGATTTTGTTTTGCTGCAGATATACACTTTTCAAAACAATATATTCATTTCAAGATATAACATTAACACAACAGTAATTTAAACATAGCCTTTGTAAAAAAAATATATATTTAAAGCTAAAACTTAAATGTGCCAAAGAAATGTAAATGACTAGTATTTTCAAAGTCGTCTTGCAGCAGCACTAACGTTTAATCGACTAGTCTCGCACATCCCTAGCTCAGTGTCACACATTGTAGATGAAAACAGAAACAGGCTCATAGCTGATAATGCAGAGAAGCTTCTTTTCATCTCCAAAAAGGGCTGTATAACTATGATAACAATAATTGAATTCAGTTGTTCTGCTACTATGTTGTGTGGTACTGGAATTCACTGAATGTTACAGGTTACATTTATGTGAAATGGGCAGCAGTGCCATGTTTGTTTAGGAAAACACCAAGTTGAATGTTAAAATGTCAGCAACAGCATCAATTTGTGTATTTACTTTGTTACAGTCAGAAAGTGAAAAACATCTGATGAAAATAAAACATTGTTAGAAGAACTGTAATGGTATTAAGTACTCGTATCAGTACTCGGTATCTGCAAGTACCCAAATATAAGTACTTGTACTTGGTCTGAAAAAAAGTGGTATCGGTGCATCCCTAATGGAGGGGTCTGAAATTATCATCGTAGGTGCATGTCCACTGTGAGAGACATAATCTAAAAAAAAATCCAGAAATCACAATGTATGATTTTGTAACTATTTATTTGTATGATACAGCTGCAAATAAGTATTTGAACACCTGAGAAAATCAATGTTAATATTTGGTACAGTAGCCTTTGTTTGCAATTACAGAGGTCAAACGTTTCCTGTAGTTTTTCACCAGGTTTGCACACACTGCAGGAAGGATTTTGGCCCACTCCTCCACACAGATCTTCTCTAGATCAGTCAGGTTTCTGGCCTATCGCTGAGAAACACAGAGTTTGAGCTCCCTCCAAAGATTCTCTATTGTGTTTAGGTCTGGAGACTGGCTAGGCCACGCCAGAACCTTGATATGCTTCTTACAGAGCCACCATTTGGTTATCCTGGCTGTGTGCTTCGGGTCATTGTCATGTTGGAAGACCCAGCCTCGACCCATCTTCAATGCTCTAACTGAGGGAAGGAGGTTGTTCCCCAAAATCTCGCAATACATGGCCCCGGTCATCCTCTCCTTAATACAGTGCAGTCGCCCTGTCCCATGTGCAGAAAAACACCCCCAAAGCATGATGCTACCACCCCCATGCTTCACAGTAGGGATGGTGTTCTTGGGATGGTACTCATTCTTCTTCCTCCAAACACGTTTAGTGGAATTATGACCAAAAAGTTCTATTTTGGTCTCATCTGACCACATTACTTTCTCCCATGACTCTTCTGGATCATCCAAATGGTCATTGGCAAACTTAAGACGGGCCTTAACATGTGCTGGTTTAAGCAGGGGAACCTTCCGTGCCATGCATGATTTCAAACCATGACGTCTTAGTGTATTACCAACAGTAACCTTGGAAACGGTAGTCCCAGCTCTTTTCAGGTCATTGACCAGCTCCTCCCGTGTAGTTCTGGGCTGATTTCTCACCTTTCTTAGGATCATTGAGACCCCACAAGGTGAGATCTTGCATGGAGCCCCAGTCCGAGGGAGATTGACAGGACACGTTTACCTTCTTCCATTTTCTAATGATTGCTCCAACAGTGGACCTGGTTGGCAATTTCCTGCGGCCCTTTCCAGCCTTGTGGAGGTGTACAATTTTGTCTCTAGTGTCTTTGGACAGCTCTTTGGTCTTGGCCATGTTAGTAGTTGGATTCTTACTGATTGTATGGGGTGGACAGGTATCTTTATGCAGCTAACGACCTCAAACAGGTGCATCTAATTTAGGATAATAAATGGAGTGGAGGTGGACATTTTAAAGGCAGACTAACAGGTCTTTGAGGGTCAGAATTCTAGCTGATAGACAGGTGTTCAAATACTTTTTTGCAGCTGTATCATACAAATAAATAGTTAAAAAATCCTATATTGTGATTTCTGGATTTTTTTTTTAGATTATGTCTCTCACAGTGGACATGCACCTACGATGACAATTTCAGACCCCTCCATGATTTCTAAGTGGGAGAACTTGCAAAATAGCAGGGTGTTCAAATACTTATTTTCCTCACTGTATGTATGTATATATATATATATACATGAGAGAGAGAGAGAGAGAGAGAGAGCGAGAGAGAGAGAGAGAGAGAGAGAGAGAGAGAGAGAGAGAGAGAGAGGCTCTGTATGTGTGTTTCTTTGTGTGCATGCACCTGCATTTATTTAGAGCTCCATTTTATTTTATTTGAGCTCTGATTTGAAAAGCTTCGAGTTATGAACCTTTTTCTGATACAATTGTGCTGAAAGCTTCACTGGTTCAGAAAGCTTCACTTCGCCATCACTACAAACAGATTCAGGCTTTCCAAGCCTTGCCAATTTAAATTTTCAAGCGCACATAGACGAGAAAGTGTGTCTCTCAGTTTGCTACTCGTGAAGCGCAGCAACAACACACATAAGCATGGCCACGCGTCTCACTGCACGCGAATATTCACACAAAATCTTTTTAAATGTTGCAAGTTTCATGAAAAAGCAACATTTTGAGCATAAAGCTGAGAAAATCACGTTTTTGTAAAAGACTAATAACGATGAACGATGATCAAAATACAGATGTAGAGTAGATTGAGTTCATCAACACCCCAAAGCTTCACAGTCCTATAGCCCATCCTGGGTTGACATTTAATTCAATAACATTAGGCAGTTTTGATTTATATGCTGTTTAATGTTGATGATTGCTTTATTTTACATAAGCATCTGCTTGCATATGATATAGTCTTGGTTACGTATGTAACCTCGGTTCCCTGAGTAGGGAAGGAGACACTGCTAACCATCGCCATTGGAACGCCTCCGGTGTGATGAATGTCTGAAGCCCTTATACCATCATGCCAATTGATTGGCTAGTGACACTTAGCGCCGCCTTAGGAATACATCATGTATGCTTATATGTGCGTGCTAGGTGTCATATCATCAGATTTTAACGACGAAGGACGCTACTGAGTCAATGGCCGGGATCGCAGTGTCTCGTTCCCTGCTCAGGGAACCAAGGTTACATACGTAACCGAGACGTTCCCTGTCATAGGTTCACTCAACACTGCGAATCGCCGCCATGGGAACGAAATACCATAATGCCTTCACATACCTGAGAGTAGCTAGCAACCGTGGAAAGTATCCGCTCAATCAGATAAAACCTGGGAGCCAGGAGCCGTCTTTATGTCCAGAACGTAGAACTTGACAAAAGTGTTTGGAGAGGACCATCCTGCCGCAACACAAATATCCTCCAAAGAAGAGCCCTTAAAGAGAGCCTGAGAAGATACCATTCCTCTGGTCGAATGAGCGTGTACCCCTCATAGGCCATTGAAATAGCCTCAACCACCCAATGAGACATTCTCTACTTGGTGACGGCAGCTCCTCTGTTTTTACCACCAAAGCACACAAATAACTGCTCTGAACTACGCCACTGGGCTGTAGGCACCGGGCAAAGACCGGCACCGGCAAAGACTAGGGGGCCACTCGTCGCTCCCAACCTCTGTGCCAGGAGGGGGAAAAGCCTCCAAAACTACCTGCTGGGAATGAAAAGGGGTCGAAGCGACCTTAGGAATATAACTTGGCCTTGGTCGCAGCACGACTCTAAGCAGTCCATACAAGAGGGACTAATAGACAGGGCCTGCAGGTCCCCTATTCTCTTCAGAGAGGCCACGCCATTAAAAGAACAGTTTTAAGGGTCAGAAACTTTTCTGCTACCAGTTCCAAAGGCTCAAAAAGATCACCTGTTAGTCCCTCCAGGATGACAGAGAGATCCAATGAAGGAATTTGTGCAGGGCTGAAAGGCCTAAGCCTCGTCCCTTGCAGAAAACGAGAAACCAGGGGGTGACGTCCAACTGAAGCATCCTCCATCTGTACATGCTCGGCAGAAATAGCTGCCACATAAACTGTCAGAGTGGCAGGGCCACCACTGTCGAAAAATTACTCTGGAAAAACTCCAGTATTGAACCAATAAGGCAACTAACTGGGTCCAGATTACGTAATGTACACCAAGAGGTGAACAGCTTCCACTTTAGGGTATAAAGACGCTTCGTGGAGGGGACTCTTGAGTTAAGAATAATATCAGTAATCTCAGAACGTCTTAACGTGCCCCACTCAGGGCCATACCCACAACTTCCATAAGTCTGGACGGGGGTGCCGGATCATTCCCTGAGCTTGAGTCAACAGGTCTGGTCCGAGGGGAACCTCCCACGGAGGGCCGACTAACAGACTGACCAGGTCTGAAAACCAGATCTGAGTGGGCCAATGAGGGGCCACCAACAATAGACTTCTCACCTTGTCCGATCGCACTCTGAGCAGCACTGCTGGCAGCAGGCAAATCGGTGGAAAGGCAAAGAGACTGGTTCTGGGCCATGTGTGGGACAGAGCATCTATCCCCAGAGGGGATGGTGGTGACAGGGAAAACCAGATTGGGCAGTGTGTAATTGTGCTTGATGCAAATACGTCTACCTCCGCTCGACCAAACCTTTGCCATATGAGGTCCACCATCTGAGGATGCAACCTCCAGGCCCCGGGATCCAAGCCCTGCCTCGAGAGCAAGTCTGCTCCAAGGTTCAAGCGGCCCGGAATGTGGACTGCTCTGACTGACAGAAATCTGGTCTGCACCCAGAGAAGCACAAGCTTCGCCAGCCTGTACTGGGGGAGAGAGTGTAAACCTCCTTGATGATTGAGGTACGATTTTACTGTCATGTTGTCTGTCCTGACTAACACATGACACCCCTTCAAATGGGGTAAAAACTGTTTGAGTGCCAGAAACACTGCTAGCAACTCCAAGCGATTTATGCACCACCCACGAAGCACTTCACTCCAGACCCCTAAATTTGGGTGTCCCTGATAGATGGCCACCCAGCCTGTAAGGGATGTGTCCGTTGTAATTGTCTTGCGATGACAGTATGACCCTAGCTGAACTCCCTTGCGGAGTAGGGTGGGCTTCATCCATGGGTGCAGAGTACGATAGCCTCTGCGTGTGACCAGGATTTTGCGAAAGGGGTGGCAATGGGGAGAGACACCTAGACTCTTCATCCACCATTCTGCTGCTGCCATAAGGTCCATCAGTCTGAGGCAAAGACCAACGTGGACCAGACGGCCTGTTTTGAAATGGCTCAGACAATCTTGTACTGACTGTACGCGTGTAGGAGACAACCGTGCCCACATCACGCCAGAGTTCAGATCCACACCCAGAAAAGATGTCTGCTGGCTGGGCAGTAAGACACTCTTCTGATGGTTTATGCGTAAACCTAGGCTCCTCAAATGGCAGAGAGCTAAGTCTGCTCAGTGGGGCCAGAGCAGCATCCATGCATTTTGTGAATGTCCGAGGAGCCAAGGCTTGTCCGAATGGAAGGACCCGGTACTGGTAAGCTTTGCCCTCAAAAGCAAACCTGTGTCTCTTGACGATCTGGATGTGGAAATATGCATCCTTTAGATCGATAGTTACGGAAAAATCTCTGGTTCGAACCTGAGACAGAATCAGTGTTAATTTCGTTGACGAATAATTTGTGTCATAATTTTTGTCAATTACCTTTTTTCACTGACTAAAACGAGACGATAACTAAATAAGAACTAGTGTTAGATGACAAAAACTATAACGAAAATCAACTGTCATTTTCGTCAACAAATAAAAAAGAGACGAAAATGTTAAGGAGGGACGATTAGGGAAGAGATCCAGTCAGAACTGATATCCTGTGTAACAGATGCGCACATTTGATTTGAACGTGCTGATCTAATCACTGGAAAACACGGCGCTGTTGTGCTTCTACAGGCTCACTCAAGCATCCCCAATACAGCGCTCCAGAGCAGCTCACAATCAATGAATAACACACATTTATGCCAGGCAATTGTTTATGAACTAATGCTGATGAATAATGACAATGTTTACTTTACGATGTTTATATAGTAATGTGTTTTAGACGGTTGTAACAATGCATATTTTATCTCCTCATCTGAACTTGAATGAGCTCCTACAACTGCAATAGTAAGGTGAGATTTCAAAATAAGAGTCCCGGTGTATTTCCAGCTGGTTTATAATTAAAAGTCACGCATTATATATTTGTTTTTGTTTACACAATAAACTGTATTTAGTTTCATTCCCATTTAATTCATAGTCAGGAGGAAAGACCAGTATTTGACACATATTTAATAAAGTATCAGGGTTATAATAGTTAACTAAAACCATAAAAAAAATCTTTGTTACTTAAAATTAAATAAATGTTAACTGAAAAAATAAATAAACAAACTTATTTGAAGCTTTAGCTTAACCTGATATGGCCTACTAACTAAAACAGAAATACAAAGTTATAAAAACTATATAGATGTTTTTAAAAACAAACAAAAAAGTGAATTGAGCTCTCTTTCGTGTATTTTTAATGTAAAAAACAAAATGATGTCAAAATGTCAGTTCAAGTGACAGTCGGTTATGTAATACTTAAATGCTTAATGTATTACAATTTAACTAAACTCATCAGATTTTAGGAGACTAAATCTACTGTAGATTTAGTCGACTAAAATCTTATGATATTTAGTCGACTAAAATCTTATGATATTTAGTCGACTAAAACTAGACTAAAACTAAAAACAATTCAGGTGACTAAAATATGACAAACTAAATGGCATTTTAGTCAAAAGACTATGACTAAAACTAAATCAAAATATGCTGTCAAAATTAACACTGGACAGAATGGACTTCAGCGTCAGCATCTTGAATTTGCTCACTCTGAGTGCAAGATTTAAACGACGCAGATCCAGAATCGGACGCAGTCCACTATCCTTTGGCCATGGGCAAAGGTTCATTCCGCTGTGCCTCACGGGGGAGCTGAAGGGAGGATGAGAGTGAACGAACCGGAGGCGGTTGCCCTTCAAAATCCCTGGACCGCCGTGGAATGAGTTGACGAAAAACGGCTGACTGTTGTTTTGCCACTCTAAATTTCTCAACCACCGCAGTTACAGACTCTCCAAATAGGCCGTCATTAGAAATGGGGGCATCTAATTGGAAAGATTCTGTACTCGTCCAGGAGATGCGCAATAGCGCCCCCTACCATATAACATTGAAAACATGGAAAGCCGGAAAACATCGTCATTGGATATATAAATATGGAGATAACAAAAGACAAAAAAAAAAATCACTCACTGCTCTTGACTGAATAACTTTTAATAAGGGTTAATCTATATTTATATGCAGTGACATATAATTTTATGCAGACTATGCAGTGATATTTTACATTAGATTACTATTTTTGTACCTGACAATCTAGTTTAGACCTACCTGAAAAGAACTGTTTATTTCACTTGTATATGTTTGTTCTGCTGAATTTATTTGTGCTTTTGCTCGTAATTTGATTATTTGTACTGACTGTCTTTAACAATATAAAAAAATTTACCTTTTTTATTTTATTTTTATTAGGGTCATAACCTAATTTATTAAGTTTGCATGGCTCAAATACAATACTAGGCCTATTTTATTTTATTTATCAGTTTTTTTGTGGTGGGGCCAGTGAAAATTTTGGCAGGGCAAGTAAAAATTTGAACCCCTAAAAAAATCCTTAGCATTGAGCCCTGAAATATATATATATATATATATATATATATTTTTAAACGGATTTGCAAGCTCCATGTAGTAACTTCAGCTGTAAAAATGTCGAAGAGGAATGGAGAAAGATGACGAACCTAAACAGGCAAAAATTAGGTTTTTTTTTTGTTCTTAAAAGCAACAAAATCTACAGAAACAACTCTAGCAAAGCCAACCTCTTTTGTATTGTAAATAGTTGTGTGATGTATAAATAAATGTTGTTCATATTTATTTACCAAATTTATTTATTTATTGTCTATGACAACACCACGTATCCGTAACACTCCCGCTCTGCAACACTAGTAGTTTCGGGAGGTCTACCACTGCCCCTGAAAAAAATCCTAGGAGAAACACAGCAGCTCAGTAGATCAATAGATAGCATCTTACCCTCCATGGTGGTGGTTGCGGTGCAGTCCTTGGATTCTTTAGGACCTTTAACTTTCAGATTCTGTCAACAGACAAGATGCCTCATATAAGTACACACCAAAACATGTACACACATATACAGAGCTCACGTCTGGCTCAGACAGCAGAATGTGACGAATACTTTCTGAATGGAATAACGAAAAGAATTGTGATGCAGATGGCTGCTTGTGTATGTGTGTGTCAGTAAATGCATCAAACTGATGATCATACCTAGCTGATGTGAACATGCTACCACAATGTTGTGGGCGCTTGTAATAGTGTTGCGATGCGGTTTCTGAGATGTTATAGTAGTTTTATCCTGTTGCTATGCAGTTGCTAGGTCAAGCCCCGATTGTATTTTGGGGTCATTAGGGCAGTTCCAATTTAAGTTTATGTATTTTTGTAATTTTACCTATTTTATCATCTGTCAAGCTCAATTTTAAGCATCAAAGCAAAATCAAGATGAAAACTAGATGTTTAATACTTTGCATGTTTAATTCTTGGGCTTAAGTGTTTGTTCAAATGATAATTTTGGGAAATCCCGCAGGTTTTGCACTCACACAGCTTTCATAAAGCTGCCTCTCAAACAGTTCTTGAGTTATTTTTGTGGCTAATTGCGCTTAAACGATCAAATACATACCAAATGATGTCAAAATGCCTGTCTTGTCAAGTATTCAGTTAAATACAGTGAGTTTTGGAATGAAAAATACATGTTGAGTGAAAACGTTGTGTAACAGTATATTGGATATGTGTTAGGGCTGCAACTAATGAATACTTTGCTAATCGATCAGTTGGCAGATTATTTCTTTGATTAATCAGATAAAAAGCTCAGTTTTCTTTTTTTAAATTGACAAAACACTATTCCACATCCTGCCCAATGACGTCCTTCAAACAAACTGAATGCAATGAAAACATATATTATAGTGAATAAATCTATATCTATGCTATCCATTACATGAGTTATAAAGCAAAATGACAGTTAAAATCTCTACATTAACAATGAAGATAATAATAAAGATAATACTTCTTTTTTTAAAAACACTAAGCAATTACACGCTGTTATTTCTTCACAGTTACTACTCTCATAAAATACTTGAATTACATGTAGACTAGGGCTGAACTATTTTGGAACTATTTTTTTAACCAATATTGTAATATGCAGTTTATCTTCTGTATTATTCAACAAAGATGAGCAATAAATCATTGTATTGTAATGGTGGGAATCTTTAGGCACCTCACGATCCGATTCTGGGAGTCCCGATCCGATTCCAAAACAATTCTTCAACTTTTTCTTATTAATTAATTTTATTAATAAAACTTAAAATCTCTTTTATTATTATATATGTAATTATAAGTACTTTTTAAAAATAATTAAACAAAAATTGTATTAAAACAATTGCATGTTAAGAATTTTAAATATATAAACTAATATAGTTTCAAAATATAAAAGCTAGCAAATAATAAAGAGGAATAAAAAACATATTACAAGCAATGAATAAAGAGTGCTTTCAGTATTTAAGAGTATCTGAACTGTGAGTGATTTTTCTCTTTCTCACCTTTACTGTTGCTTGATTATTAATGATGACATCATAGACAGCGGGAGATCTTCAGTCACACTAATGCACAGATCTCTTTTAAAATATAAGATATGGTTTGTGCTGTCTGTTTAATTCTTTAAGATATTACTGACTGCGTTTACATTACTTTTTGGTCATAAAAGCATTTTGACGCGCACAGCCGCATGCGCGAACACTCTTCACAAAGCGAGGCGCGAGCATTTGAAAGCAGTCTTCTGTCAGTGAGTTTACTATTTTTAATATATAAGTACACTGTACAAACGACATAAATGAAGACTTCGTAGAGTAGGCTATTTGTAAGGAAAATACCGGCGGGCGAGAACACACATTGTATCAAGCAAAGTGCACATTTCTCATAGTGCATATCCTGTGCAATGGAGCCTGCGAATGTCATTGTAATTCGCTTCAACCTTTCTGAACGTTATGAAGTATTATTCTATGGCATAGCTGTCAACATTGAACATTGAAAATAAGGGAGATTTCCCGGAATCCATCCACAAAATAAGGGATTTTTTTTTTTACACAATTCTTACCCACAAACTTTTTTTCAAAAAGCACTAACCATTAACAGTCTAAAGAGTTTATAACTACACAATATATTTTGATTTTGGCCGTCAGCGTCCTGATCCATCATCGCACATCTCATCTACTCTACTCTCCTTGAAGT
The DNA here is from genome assembly GCA_023566225.1 of Romanogobio albipinnatus. Lineage (NCBI taxonomy): Eukaryota > Metazoa > Chordata > Actinopteri > Cypriniformes > Gobionidae > Romanogobio > Romanogobio albipinnatus. The sequence continues at coordinate 51,136,677 of CM042242.1, forward strand.
TCATTTCCCGCTACTTTTTAACCTCTTCCTCCCGCCTGCCGCTGCTCTTCGATAGTAGCCAAAGCCAGTGTTTCCCAAACTTTTTTCAGTCATGGCACCCTTTGAATGTTCTCCATTTTGTGGCATCCCCTCGCATGCGTTACGCTATAGGGGTGTAACGGTACAGATTGCTCACGGTTTGGTTTGTATCACTGTTTTAGGTTCACGGTTTCAGTAGGGTTCAGTATTTGCTGTGTTCAGGGAAAAAAGGACTACTGTCAAATAAAAATAAAGAAAATAATAAGAACAAATAATTTAAATACAAGCAGTAGCACAAATAAATACAATTGAGCAAAGATAGGCCTACTAATAAAATAAACTATGCTTTTCAGGTTTTTCAGGTACGTCTAACATTAGTTTTCAGGTACAGAAATTCATCAAATGTAAAATAACATTGCATGTTTGACTTTTTAAAAAATAAAAAAATTATCCTATTAAGCTTACAAAAGCTTTTCAATCAAGAGCAGTGAGTGATGTCCTTGTCTTTTGTTGTTTGACATTAAACAGACAGCAGTAAAGGCTACTGCCCCTTTAAGACCTAATGCTCGGATATGCGTCGTCTTTCTCGACTGTATAAAGTTCACTTAAGGCATATTCAGACTATGTCTGGTAGAATACTCATCAAGATTGACATGTTGACATTGTCACAGTGTCTGGTTGTGTTTCCCTGGGTTGTCACTAGAGGTCCTCGTTCTCACGGTGTCTTTCACATTTTGACTTCAATTCCCAGCATTCTGTCTGTCACTCATCAGTTCATTGCACTCAGCTGTTTCCCATCACCTTGTTAGATCTGTGTGTGTATATATATACCCTGTCTGTTTTAGTATGTGTCACGGAGTCCTTGTTTGTATCAACCCACTTCCGAGTTCTGTTCTTGCCGTTGTTTTGTTCCTGTTTATGTTTGATTGATTTGTTGGATATCGACCTATGCCTGGACTGACCACTGAGTTTGGATTTACCCTCAATAAATATCATACGTACTGCATTTGGATCTTCTATCTTTGTCTTGTGTGGGATCGTGACAGAAGGACTCCGTCAACCCTAGATCCAGCGGTATGTATTCCAACTTCTCCTCCCCAGCCACCGAGCGGGAGAGGAGAGATATGTTTGAAGGAACACGCCTAGTCATTTTTCGTGGGACTCGGGGAGGTCGCAGAGGGGTTGGTGGTCGAGAGGAAGTCCAACACCACTTTCCACCATGGCCCCCATTCGACCCGGGGCTCGTGAAAGACGGACCGGAACCACCATCTCGCCGTTACGGACGGAGAAGAGGGAGGAGGAACACGTCTGCCAATTCAGAGACTGTTCAAGTCCCGTCTGCCCAGTCAGAGACTGCTCACGTCACGTCTGCCGAGACAGAGACTGTTCATGTCCCGTCTGCCCAGTCAGAGACTGCTCACGTCACGTCTGCCGAGCCAGAGACTGTTCATGTCCCATCTGCCCAGTCAGAGATGGTTCAAGCCACGTCTGCCCAGTCGGAGACAGATCGGGAGATGCCCATTCTCATGGCCGGGGGGGCACTGCTTGGCTATTTAGAGCATTTAGCTCAGATCCTGGAGACACCCTTCAAACCTTCAGTGTTGTCTGTTCCTGAGCCGGAGCCAGTGTCTGTTCCTGAGCCGGAGCCAGTGTCTGTTCCTGAGCCAGAGCCAGTGTCTGTTCCAGTTCCTGAGCCGGAGCCAGTGTCTGTTCCTGAGCCAGTGTCTGTTCCTGAGCCTGAGCCAGTGTCTGTTGCTGAGCCGGAGCCAGATCGGGAGATGCCCATTCTCATGGCCGGGGGGGCACTGGTCGGCTATCTAGAGCGTTTAGCTCGGATCCTGGAGACGCCCTTCAAACCTTTAGTGTTGTCTGTTCCTGAGCCAGTGTCGGTTCCTGAGCCAGAGCCTGTGTCGGTTCCTGAGCCAGTGTCTGTTCCAGTTCCTGAGCCGGAGCCAGTGTCTGTTCCTGAGCCAGAGCCAGTGTCTGTGTCTGTTCCTGTTCCTGAGCCGGAGCCAGTGTCTGTTCCTGAGTCTGTGCCTGTGCTTGTGTCTGTTTCTGAGCCGGTGATGTCTGTTCCTGAGCCGGAGGCGTCTGTTCCTGAGGCCTCAGTGATCGCGACACTGGCCATTATGGCCACAGCCATGTGGTGTGTGTGGGCCACGCACACACTTGGACCGGTGATGTCTGTTCCTGGGCCGGTGGTGTCTGTTCCTGAACCGGTGGTGCCAGTTCCCGAGCCGGTGGTGCCAGTTCCAGTGCCTGAGCCGGTGGTGCCAGTTCCAGTGCCGGAACCGGTGGTGTCTGTTCCAGTGCCTGAGCCGGTGGTGTCTGTTCCAGTGCCTGAGCCGGTGGTGCCTGTTCCTGAGCCTGAGCCGGTGGTGTCTTTTCCAGTGCCTGAGCCGGTGGTGTCTGTTCCAGTGCCTGAGCCGGTGGTGTCTGTTCCAGTGCCTGAGCCGGTGTCGGTTCCAGTGCCCTGGCCGCCTGAACTCCGCGGGCCGCCCTGGCCGCCTGAACTCCGCGGGCCGCCCTGGCCGCCTGAACTCCACGGGCCGCCCTGGCCGACTGAACTCCGCGGGCCGCCCTGGCCGCCTGAACTCCACGGGCCGCCCTGGCCGCCTGAACTCCGCGGGCCGCACTGGCCGCCTGAACTCCGCGGGCCGCCCTGGCCGCCTGAACTTTTTGTTTCCCCGTTCCCTTCCTGGTCTGTTTCCCCCTTCTCTTCCTGGTCTGTTTCCCCCTTCCCTTCCTGGTCTCTTTCCCCGTTCCCGCCCTGGTCTGCCCCTCCCGTCCCGCCCTGGTCTCTTTCCCCGTTCCCGCCCTGGTCTGCCCCTCCCGTCCCGCCCTGGTCTGTCCCTCCCGTCCCACCCTGGCCGCCTGAAGGGTCGTCTCCGCCCGGGCCGCCTGAAGGGTCGTCTGCTCCGCCCTGGCCACCAGATGAACTGTCATCTCCATCCTGGCCGCCAGTTAAGCCATTACCCCCTGTCCTGGTTCCTCGCCATGGACCTGGCCCACCATCCCTCCCCCTGATCCTCCACCTTTCCACCTCCCTCCTGAACCCTTTGTGTTGTGTGTAGTTACGTCTTGGAGCGTCTGGTAGCCGCTCCGTAGGGAGGGGGTACTGTCACAGTGTCTGGTTGTGTTTCCCTGGGTTGTCACTAGAGGTCCTCGTTCTCACGGTGTCTTTCACATTTTGACTTCAATTCCCAGCATTCTGTCTGTCACTCATCAGTTCATTGCACTCAGCTGTTTCCCATCACCTTGTTAGATCTGTGTGTGTATATATATACCCTGTCTGTTTTAGTATGTGTCACGGAGTCCTTGTTTGTATCACCCCACTTCCGAGTTCTGTTCTTGCCGTTGTTTTGTTCCTGTTTATGTTTGATTGATTTGTTGGATATCGACCTATGCCTGGACTGACCACTGAGTTTGGATTTACCCTCAATAAATATCATACGTACTGCATTTGGATCTTCTATCTTTGTCTTGTGTGGGATCGTGACAGACATACTTTTTGCGTGCGTTTGTCCGTTCAAGAGCAAGACTTGAAAGAGAACTCAATATTTGACCGCTGTGAGACGTGTGTGCACTTTCGGATGAGTGCACAGAGACACATTTTCTCACAGCGCGCGCGCGACTTCTCTTTCGCGTCTTCTGGCACTACTACACCCGGGTGATGACGGCGAAAATGACTGGTCATATTCGAACATACGGCATGCAATGAACAAAGTTTACAAAGATAGAATTATTTGAAAAATTTGAACAAAAAAAAATATATTTTAAGGACTTTTACATGGCACCCCTGCTCTAGTCAGACGGCACCCTGGTGGGGAAACACTGGCCTAAGCTACTGTCTGTGTACTGCCACCTGCTTGACTGGAGGTCTAGCAACCCAAGTGCAAGCCACTTCACAGACACAGATAGTTGCGTGTTCTGAGTTAACACAATCAGAGCGTAAAAATACGGGATATTTTACGGGAAAATACGAAAACAGGAAGACAGCGGGAAAAGAGCTAAAATACGTGAGAAACCCGGAAAAAACGGGAGGGTTGACAGCTATGTTCTATGGTTCGTGTGTGTGTGTGTGTGTGTGTGTGTGTGTGTGTGTGTGTGAGAGAAAGAGAGGAAACGGAAGCAAGCAGAATAACGGGTGCACACCTGCAGTTAAAATCGCTCAGAATTGATCCAGAATCGTTAAAGAGAGATTATTTTCTCCCACCCCTATTGTATAGTATGACCGACCTACACAATATTAGATAGATTAAACACAAACGGTTCTTTCCTTTAGGGCAGGCCTAGGCGTAATGTGCCAAAGTTGATGCTGCTTCTGCAGACTGCTTTACTCTCGCGTGTCACGTGACCAGAGAGTAATCGCAGCCTTTGTGGTGTTTTATCATATCACGATATTATCACAAATGCAATTAATCGTTCAGCCCTAATGTAGAACTTTGTACCTAAATTTAACGTCCAACAAAATATATTTCAGCAAAATTACATTTGTTCGCTGAATTTTAATGGTCTCCCTCTCTAATGCGTCCCGTTTGTTTGCTCATTCAGTTCAGTTGAAGTTTAACACACTATCTGCGTCCGAAATAACATACTGTCTGAGTAGGTGCTACATTTAAATTGTAACTTATTTTGCGACAGTCAAAAAAGTATATTCTATATAGTATGAATGTGTGTAGTAGTAGCCTATGAATGTGATCTGGACGTACTACATCTGCCATGTTGTCATTATCATGTGACCTACCAGTGTCGGTTGCATCCCTTCGCCTACATTTACATGTACAGTGTCCCTCGAATGTGCATTTAAGATTCTCGCCAGAAGTAGTAGGTCATACGGGGACTTTTCACCTACTGTTTTTCTAATGTATTCGGACAAACTAAGTTGGCATACTGTTTTTTGTGTACTGTATATTATTATTTGTTAATATTTGATTTCGGACTGTGAGGATGAGGTTTCGTGCAAAAGGGAAATACTTGTGTGAATTTGTAATATTTACAGATAAAGATATAACCATAAAAAGTATTGCACTGAGGAAACATATCTCACACATTAAACAGCACACACATCTGTCTAAGCACCTGACAGGGCAAGCCATGTTAAACATTACACTAATGCATTAGTCTGAAGTTTTAAATAAAGAATTCTCATATTTTGGGCAGCTTGCATTACGCACTTTCCCGGAACAGCTCACTGTTTTTCCTCTGATATTTTTAGATGCATTTTGTAGTAGATAGCACATTCCAGGGCCCAGTTTATGGCCGGGCCCCTCTCTGCCCGTAACAGTAGACAAAGGTTTGCTACATTTTGATTGGATCTTTGTGGACAAACACAAACAAACTGTCCAATGCCATTAGATAAAGATGCTAGTACAACAGCCAGACACCTCTTAGAGGCCAAGAAGAACACCTCTAGTAGCAAGCCCAGGAAGGACAAAACATCTCATTGGTCCACATGCAGTTTCTGCCCTTCACCCAAATCCCTAATGTCCCAGTCTATAACTGCCATAAAAATTCCACAGGACCTTAGCAGTAGTGGGTGAAGGAAAGACCACAATGACCCATCCAAATCCATTCATAACTATGTTTGGAAACCTTAAGACTGATGTAAACTACACACGTCCATTTCATACTTTTTCAGAGAAATAAGTATTCTCAGTGACAGCTATTTGTAATGCAAAATCTTACACAGATTCAGCTGTTAATGAACACATTAATGAACAGTTCAATCTTTTTGTTTGGTTTCTATTTGTTTAGATTATTGTGAAGGGTATTCTGATGGTGGTTTGGAAAGTGAGAAATGCATTGGTAAACTTTAAAGACACTTTAAAGACTTCTAACTGTGTACAGTATGCAAATGAGTTCCACAGGGGAAAGAAGGGTGGGCCACAATGTGGGCCCCCTCTGATGCCAGCAGCCAATCGCAACACTGGAATGGAGAAGCGCCAAATTGCAATCTCCTCCTATTCGGAAAAGGATAAACAGACACACCTTGTTCTGAGTCCTGCGAGGATGAGACTGTGACAGAGCAACCAAGTTCTGAGTTTTAGTCCAGCGAGATGACTACAGCACGTCCCGAGTCTCCATGCCAGAGAGACCAAAGCGGATTGACCAAGTCCTGAGTGTCTGACCCACAGAGTCAGAAGACACAGAGACATTTGCAACAAGGTTAAGCTCAGGAGAGCAAAACCTTCACCTCAAGGTTCCTTCGTCTGCGTGTTCCAGATTAAGGACCTTCTGCACCTACTTCAGGGCCTCATCTGCGTGTTCCAGATTTTAGTACCCTTTAGTGCTCCAGGAGATCAGCATCCCACAGATCTTCGTGTTCAAGACTGTTGAAACGGATTCCAGCTCATTTCCCACTGCATTGTCACCCAGCACAACCAGTGGAAGAATCACTGCCATCGGACTGCTTACTCAACCACGTCGAACGTAAATATCACTTAACCAAACCTCTTTCCAGAAACCATGGCATTGTTGTATATTATCAGTATATGATTTTCTAATATACATTAGAGGTAACATAACTGATGCTAGTTAATAACAAATAATCTTTCGCTTATAAACCTTCTGCTGTCTGTTATGTTAATCAAAGAACAAAAGAAAAAGAGAAAATCACTCGCTGCTCTTGACTGAAAAACGTTTGTAACTTTAATTGTAAGCATTAATCTGTATTTAATTTTTAAAATGAAGACTATCCAGTGTTATTTTACATTTGATTACTTTAATTTATGGAGTATTTCTTACCTGAATACTACAGTTAGACCAGCCTGAAAAACTTAAAAACATGTTTATTTAATGTGTCTCTTTATTCAATAGTATTTATTTGTGCTATTGTTTGAAATGTGTTTATTTCTTCTTATTTTATTTCTGTTTACTTGTCTTTTTTTTCTTTTAGTTCAATGATTCAAAAAAAGCCTCCCTGTTCTGTGTGTAAGCTATTGCAACAAAATTAACCAAATTATAAAAAAAAATTATGAGCTAATAGCAAATTATCTGTATGGCGGTATATATATATATATATATATATTATATATATATATATATATATATATATATATATATATATATATATATATATATATATATATATATATATATATATGGCAGTTTTCGCCGTGGTATCGAATATCGATATTTTTAAGGTAACGCATCGAAGTTGGAAATTCCAGTATTGTGACAACACCAGTGCTAGGTGGTCGGTGGTAGATGACCTCACCTCAGCGATCTTCTGAAATTGGCTGTTGGCTTGGCTGCATTTCTCTGCCGTCTCCACTGCGACTTTATAGTTGTTCACAAAAGCTTTATACACACCAAGCTGACTGGCCTGAGAAATAAGCAGAGGAAACAGGTGTTAAAAGCAGTACAAACACACACAGAAGGGCTTTTCACACTGAGCTTTACCCCGGCTTATTGTCATTCCAAAAACCGCTTTTAACCTCGGGTAAAGGAATGCCGGGTTAGCACCTCTTTTTACACAGTTATGAAACCCTGCTCCGGAGCAAGGTTAGCACCGCTTTTGCGCTGTTAACTCTGCATTGTGGTGCAAAACTTGTGCAATATGAAACAACACTGTTATGGCTAGATGCTAAGCAAACGACAACCAATATCATGCCTCATATTCACATGCTTTGGACAGTCACGAAAACAGCGCGTCTCAGCGTTAGAGGGGGAAAATTTCAAACAGCAATGGAAAATGCATAAATTAGAGTGAAGAAACCATTTAATTCTTACCTTTATAATGCAACAAGTCCAATCAGTATAAACTTGATAGTACAGTCAGCAACATATAATATGAGGATGCACAATGCTAGAGCATTTATGCAACCATATCACATGCAGCGTGTGTCCAATCAATTACACTGACAGCAAATATGCAAATGTGAAAAGTAAATTTATGATTACCCAGGATTAATTGTTAACCCCGGGTAAACTATGAGCAGTGTGTAACATCAAGCAAGATTCCTAGGATTCCATTAACCCTGGGTTAAGAATGACCCAAGGTTAACTATTTCAAGTGTGAATAGCCATAGAGAGAGAAAAGTGATGGAGAGGAGGAAGAGAAGACAAAGGTTAAACAGAATGGAAGAACTAGACACCGAAGACTGAATGAAAGAGAGTGGAAAAAATGGCAATGCTGAAACATTCATTTAATCTCTAGACCTCTTAGAACATTCATCAAAGTTTGTTCAACCCCAGGAAAAGACATGCGATACAGCCAAAAGAGCTTCTACTGAGGGCTCTGGAGAGTGAAACACTGAGACGTGAAGTTTAAAGTGACCATCACATTACTTCCGATTGTTTGCTCTAATATCAGTCATAGGAACATGTTATGATGAAGAACTGTTATGATGCTTACAAAGAGTGAAGTACAACCATCCTGGGGCCTGACAGTTAAAAAGTGTCACATCTGCAACACTAGCATCTTCAAATGAAAGTACGCAAAAAATGACTGTGTAATACGGTTAAAGATTCAGGGAAGAAGGAGGCGGGAACAGGCGAATCTTTAACACAATTTAATCTAAAAAATAAACAAACACAAAACGAAAGTAAAGTGGAAACTAAAGTCCAGGCCTGGTCCTCTTTGGTCCTTCACTGTCATCACTCCTCATTTATCAATCCGGAGCTCCTCTGTGAGAACTCGAACCCACGCAGGTGACACTAAGTAATTACCACTCACACCGCCGGCCTCACACCGTTCCCATGTTTTGCCAAACACTACCCCATCTGCCTTGGATTAGCAAACAGATAGTCCCGCCTCAAACTCACACCATTGGTTGAGCCAACATTGCAGAGTTGGGTTGGACATGATGCTCAAACAGACAAATGTTTTTATGTTAACCAGAAATTGTTTTACTGTTTTAAAACCAGGTGTCTGTGAGCTGATAACCGTATTATAAGCGTTACTATCTATATCTGTATATCTATCTATCTACTCATGCACAAACACTAACTCACTCTAATACTCTCATACTCACTCACTCACTCTAAAGCTGTGTTTTATTTCCTTAAAAAGTAACTGAATTTCTGATGTGATTAAATGACTGTATACAATTAGATGAGGAATGAAAAAATAGACCAAATCATTTTTTTAAGAGTCGTAGTTTACCTTTTTTAGATTAGTGGTCAATATAATGAATCAATTAGAAAAATAAATGAAATCTGCCAAATGAACAAAAACGAATTATGTAATCCAATTTTCGAAACTAAAGAAACATGTTAAAAAAAATAATTATAAAACATGGTAAACACAAGTCTGTGCAATCTTTTAAATCAGAATAATATATTCTTAAATAAAGAGCAGGAAAAACGAATTACATACAGCGCACCGTGAATAGGACATAAATGGTTTGCGGTTTAAATGTTTAATTGTGGAATTAAATATACTGGCCATGGCATATATTGGTCGACCACTATTTTAGATTTAACAAAGCAAAAAGATCTAAAGCACTGTCATTCAAACTCTGCCTTGACCTCTAGCTGCTCTGCTCTCTCTTTCTTCTTCCCATTGTCTTTTATGATTCATCTTCTCTGTTGCAATTCCTGACTTCTGTAAAGTTATGGATTGCTGTATATTGCCCTGAGGTGAGAACTGCATGATGAGAGCCACTGCTCGGGAGAAGTCTGGAACACAACACATCACATGGACGTGCCATCGTCACCTAGCAACCCTGCATCAAGCACTCTTTTCACCAAGTGTATTCACAAACAGGCACTGATACGCGCATACACGTCACCAAGACGCAAAAAGAGAAATATTTGTTGTGAAGAGAGAAGCTGTTGTGAAGAGAGAAGCATTTGTGGGAAGAGAAGGCCAGAGAGAGTGAGTAACAGAGAAAGAAAGAGAGAAGGGTGACTAATAGAGAGAAACTCTCCATCTGAATTTGCTCATCTTAAACCTTTCCTTCTGTCAAAAACTGAACTTTTTTCCTCTTGTCTCTTTTATCCTTAGTCTTTCATGCTTCTTTTCCTCTTCGCTGAGTTTCCAGATCAACAGGGAGCCTGTAATTACACCATCTGCTAACTGAATCACTGTCACAATGTTTTACTAATCACACATGCGTGCATGTGTGTGTGTGAGTGTACATGTTTTTTCTATCCTGGTGGGGACTTCAACCTGAATGCACCGTTATAAATCATACAACATTTTTTTTTTTGAAAATTCATAATGTTTTAGAATGTAGAGTGATATAATCTACAGTTTGTACCGAATAAAAATCATTGTCTACGGAAAGTCCCCATAAAACATGGAAATGAGGTGTGTGTGTGTGTGTGTGTGTGTGTGTGTGTGTGTGTGTGTGTGTGTGTGTGTGTGTGTGTGTGTGTGTGTGTGTGTGTGTGTGTGTGTGTGTGTGTGTGGAGAAAATTCAGAAAAATTGTGTGTCATAACCTCCTGCCATCTGGTGTTTGGTTCAGGAGATAAATGAAGTGTAGCCTGTAATGATGAGCCGTAATGCATGCTGGGTAGGGGCAAACAAAATCCATTCAGAGTGGAACAATGAACTTAGCACAAGATAACTAAATACATTTACACAGTGTTCTGTATTTCGTTATTGTTTTAAAATTAAACAGCATTGTAAATATTGTAGTTATAATGTGCTTTTATTTGAGCTGTAAATGACTGTACAAGCAGTGTCACAATATTGGTTCTAATTAATATAATTGACCAATTATTTATTGCATTCATTTAATGATAAACGGTTGACAGAATACCTTGATAATTGTTTACTTTTTTTTACACTGTATTTTATTTTGTGCATTAACCCTCTGAAGTCTGAGCTGTTTTGGGGCTCTTTAGAAGTTTTGACATTCTCTGACATTTGTGCTTTTTTTCAGGTGCTTATAAACACATTAACCCCTAGAAGTCTGAGCTGTTTCGGGGCCCTTTAGAAGTTTTGACATGCTCTGACATTTGTGCTTTTTTCAGTTGCTTATAAACACATTAATGGCAAAAGTGTAATTACACTGTATTCAGCACAAACTGGGCTACCATAATATGTGAGCAACATGTATGTACATGCTTGTATTTTTTGAGAGAATAACGTTTATGCATGGTTTTTGAAAAAACAAAATTTTGACTAATGTTGCCTAGAGTTTTTGCTTCAAACTGATGTGAGAATCATTGTGCCTACTTATTCACATAAAACAATATATTGATTTACATTTTGTAAGACACTTTTTCTTTGCAAAGTGCGTATGCAAAGGGGTGTGAATGATCATGAATAATGCTGTGATTTATACCTGGAGACAAAGGAACCCATAATGAGCTGCATAATGACCTGCATGAATGAGCCTTTGAGTCAGGTATATGACTGAGAGAACAGGACAAAATATATATATATATTTTGTTTTAGTTTATTTAGAATGTAGTTAACAAAGGCACATTACAAAGGCCTTTTATATTTTAAATTATTGAAAATTTGACTTCTATTTTTCCAGTCTCATGCAAAAAAAAAAAACAGTAATATTGTGACACTGAACACATTTCAGTAAATATAAATAACTGAATAATTGGTAATTATGAATGTTATAAGTAAAATATGTTTTATTTAAACAACATTATGCAATGCAATTATGATTTCAAAGAGTGTAGGGTGAATTCAGGTTGATTGGCAAATGGCAAAAATTTGATTTTGTTATTTTCATAAATCAACATATATTAAATAAAAAAATAACAATAGGCTATAATATTTAAACATCAATATGAAACAAAATGCGTTTTAATGGCTACACCAAGTAGCCTATTGTACACAAAACATATAGCATCTGAGCAGAACTTTGCGAGCAAAAGCTTTATTGATGAGACACTAGGCTATTTTACAGTAAACTTCATAATCTGTCCAAACAGGCCAAAGAAATCTTGTCTTATGTTTATGACATTTTATGTTGCAGCAGGATTCTTATTTAAACGGTCTTTTGCGGTTTAATATTCACAGAAACTTACAGAATAAACTTACCTCACAATCGGTTGGCAGTTACTCTTAGAAATAAACAGCTTTTTCTGAGGTAAATTATTCCAGGATTATTCTAGGGCTGGGCGATATGGCCAAAAAATAATATCTCTGTATTTTTTGTTTGAATGGCGATACACGGTATATATCCCAATATTTTCTATGTTTTTCTATTTGGATTTTTAAAAAATCTGTATTTATTGTAATAATAATTTTATTTCACATCTTGCCCAATGATGTCCTAAAAACAATGTTTATATTGAAGGCTATAAACAAATACAGTGAATGTATGTTGGCTATGCAAAATATTAGGTGCAAAAAGTGGGTTAAAATCACATCACATTACATTCTAACTTTGTAACATCACAATCTAAAACAAAATTAATAATTCACTGAACTAAAAAATGAAAATAAAAACAAAAGCTTTTATTTGATTACCCCATTATAATGGTCACTTTCATAAAAATATACTTACTTGTAGGTTTAAAATTCCACATATGGCACATTTATTGTGCAACAATAAATATTTAAGAAGTATGTATATTTTAGTCAGAATTATTGTTCCTATTCTATTGCGCTGTTTGTTTGGCCCGCGTGCACGCGGAGGCGCTTATTCACTGAAGCCTGAATTTTAGCAGAGATTCACATGCAGAAGGCTCGTCCACTCCTGACAGCAAATTGGACATAGGACATATTTGCATGACTTTCTAACATTTACAGATGGAGAAAATACCTGTGAAATGCAAGTTATGCACTGAGGAAAGCATCACATTTCAAACGCATTAAACAGCGCAAGTATTTATCTGTCTGTCAGCACAAGTAGCCTAACTCGCCCTCAGAGCATCTGAAAGGGCACGCTGCTTTAAACTATACGTGTTAACTATATCTTACCAGTGCCCTTAATGTAGAGCACGTGTCATGTTTAGGACAAGTTGTATCATACACTTTCCCTGCATCAGCTCACTCTGCGTACTCCGCTATTTTTCAGATGCATTCGTATCAATCTACTGTGTATCGATATAAACGGTATTGCCTCATTGCATATCGTTTCCAAAATATATATCGATATATTGTACAAACTCGTTATAGCGCCCAGCCCTAGATTATTCCACAGCACGATGTAAAGTACCTGCAGGAATTGTCACAAGCATGCCAGGCTCCACCCTCTCCCAGACACAACGTGCACCTTCATTGGAATACTGATTACACTTCCGGAAACAACACCACCGCTTCTTCATCCACCGAGTGCGCCAGTCCCATGGCCAGACCGGTGCCCTGCTCTCGTTCGGCAGAGGAATGCAACAGATTTCTACTACAATGTTTGCCGGTCCTGGAGATGCAGCCGGACCGGTACCCACACGATTGCGCCAAGGTGGTGTTCATCACTTCACAGCTATCTGGTAAAGCGCTCCATTGGGCGGAATCTCTGTGGTTCAATAACAATCCTGTGATTCAGACCCTCTCCAGTTTCATCGCACATTTCAAGGAAGTGTTTGGAAAACCCTCCTGGGACTCGTCTATCGGTGAGCAGCTCTATCATTTAAAACAAGGATCTCTGTCTGTAAATGAGTATGCCCTCCAGTTTAAAACCCTCGCTGCTGCCAGTGGTTGGAACGAGCAATCCCTGATAACGACCTACCGACAGGGTCTGGATCCTCGGGTGCATCTTGCTGCATACGAGGATACCATCGGGCTTGAACGATTCATCCAACTCTCCATCCGCTTCGCCACATGATGCAGTCATGTATCGAAGAACACCAGGGCCAGCCGTCATTTTCTCCCTTCCTCAGAACATCAACATCTGCTGGTTCTGGAGGAATCCACCGCTGACATCCTTCTAGGGCACCCATGGTTGGAGCAGCACAGCCCCGTCATCTCCTGGAAGTCAGGAGAGGTCCTGAAGTGGGGCGATAGCGGTTTCCCGGACTGTTACCCCTCTCCACCGGTACGTCAATCTCCTTGTCCCCAAGATCTCCCAGTCTTTGCAACGTCCATCGAGAGTCCGGTAGAGAGACGTTCGGTGGATGTCCCATCATGCTACGCCCCCTTCAGCGACGTCTTCTGCCCCCATCGGGCTTCCAAGCTGCCTCCCCATCGGCCATAAAACTGTGCCATCGATCTGCTGCCAGGTGAGCCAGTGCCCAGAGGAAAAATCTACCCTCTCTCACTCCCGGAGGAGAAGGCCATGGAGGATTACATCAAGGAGGAGCTGGAGCAAGGTTACATCCGTCCATCCACTCCACTTGCTTCGAGTTTCTTCTTCTTGGCAAAAAAGGACGGAGGCTTGCGGCCCTGCATAGATTACCGTGCCCTCAACAATATCACCATCAAGTTCCAATATCCCCTTCCTCTCGTCCCAGCTGCCTTGGAACATCTCCATGGTGCCACTGTGTTCACGAAGTTGGACCTCCGCAGCGCGTACAACCTCATCCGAATACATGAGGGGGACGAGTGGAAGACCGCCTTCGACACACCCACTGGCCACTACGAGTACTTTGTGATGCCTTATGCACTCGCCAATGCCCCCTCCGTATTCCAGGATTTTATCCATTAGGTGCTCCAGGAGTTTCTCCACAAGTTCGTACTGGTTTACATCGACAATATCCTGATCTGGCCGAACATCACCACCACGTTGCGGAGGTCCTCCAACGCCTGAGGAGCTTCCAGTTGTTCCTAAAAGCTGAAAAATGCTCGTTCCATCAGCCCTCAGTGCAGTTCCTCGAATACATTAAATTTACGTTTATGCATTTAGCAGACGCTTTTATCCAAAGCAACTTACAACTTGGGAGTACAGGAAGCGATTGATCATGAAGAGTCGAGTAAGCGCAACAAGTGCCTGAAATACTGAGATCGTGTACATTGCTCAGTGTAGCACAGGCTAGGGTAGGGAGGGAAAAAAGGGGAACAACCTCAGAAAAAAAAAAACTTTCCTTTCCTCTTTAAGTGGTCACGGATACAACATCGACTGCAGTGGCATCCGGATGGACGAGGGGAAGGTGGAAGCCATCCAGTCCTGGCCAACTCCCTCCACAATCAAAGAACTCCAAAGATTCCTCGGCTTCGCCGTTTTCTACTGTCGATTCATCCAACATTACAGCATCCAACAAACATCCATTTCTAGTACCGACTGACCATAAGAACATGGGTTACCTCCGAGAAGCCAAACGCCTGAATCCCCGCCAAGCTAGGTGGGCGCTATTCTTCACATGATTCCATTTTACCATCTCCTACCGACCAGGTTCCAAGAATATCAAGGTGGACGCCCTTTCCCGCATTCATAGCCCAGAAGAGAAACCCGAGGAGACTGAGCCCATTCTACCAACCCAGCTGTTCATCAATCCCATCACCTGGTCTGAAGAAACCCTGCCCTCTGCCAATGCCTCCGCCGGGTTGTCCCCCAGGCTTGCAGTATGTCACCCGTTCACGACGCACTCCTCTCATTCACTCTTCCCACACGTCATTGGGCACTGGCCACCCCAGGGTCAATGAAACCCTCTCGCTGCTATGACAACGCTTCTGGTGGCCACACATGACATTGGATGTCAGAAGGTACGTAGGGATGTAGGGAATGTGCCATGTCCAAGAGTCCACGTCATCTGCCTGCTGGAAAGCTCCATCCTCTGCCCATTCCCAACCGCCCCTGGTCACACCTAGGAGTGGATTTCATCACGGATCTCCCTGTCTCGGACAACTGTACCTGTGTCTTTGTAGTGGTTAATCGCTTCTCGAAATCCTGCCACCTACTCCCACTACAAGGATTGCCCACTGCCATGGAAACCGCAGAGATAATGTTCAATCACATCTTCCGCTATTATGGCATCCCCGAAGACATTGTATCGGACAGGGGTCCCCAGTTTATCTCCAAGGTATGGAAGGCCTTTTTCTCTCTACTAGGTGTGACCGTCAGCCTCTCGTCAGGGTACCATCCTCAATCGAACGAGCAGACGGAACGCAAGATTCAGGAGATTGGCTGTTTCCTCCGTACCTTCTGTCACGGCCACCAGGACTCCTGGAACCAGTTCCTTGGATGGGCCGAGTACGCAGAGAATTCACTACGTCAGCCTATCACCGGCCTCACCCCGTTCCAGTGCATACTCGGCTATCAACCTCCCCTATTCCCGTGGTCAGGGGATCCCTCCGACATCCCTGTAGTCGACTACTGGTTCCGGGAGAGTGAGACGGTCTGGGACTCTGCACATCAACTCCAACGGGCCCTCCGCAGACGCAGGATGGCAGCCAACCTTCGCCGCTCAGAGACTCCCACTTTCCAGGTTGGGCAGAAGGTCTGGCTGTCAACCCGGGACATCAGACTGCGTCTGCAGTGCAGGAAGTTGAGTCCCAGATTCGTTGGCCCCTTCACCATCCTGCAGCAGATCAACCCTGTCACCTACAAGCTCCAACTCCCACCACAGTACCGCATTCACCCCACTTTCCATGTGTCACTCCTTAAGCCTCACCATCCGTCTGTTTCTGTTTCCCCAGAGCCTGGCGTTACCCCGGAGCCCCCTCCTCCGCTTCTCCTTGAAGATGGCGCAGCCTACCAGGTCCAGGATATCTTGGACTCCCGGCGTTGTGGTGATCAGCTACAGTACCTCGTGGACTGGACCGGCCCAGATGAACGATCGTGGGTACCCAGACATGACATAATTGACCCGAACCTGCTTGAAACCATCCACTCTTCTCATGGCATGGATGGATTGCGTAGTATTTGAATCTCAAAAGAACCCGCGGATAATGAAGAAGCTCGCGAGCGATTGACATCTCTCTCTTTTCAAACAGATTATATAAACACAGAATATTTGTTTTCCTTTTGATCATTTAAAACCTGACATTTCAACGTTTCTTTAGACATATGTCTCAGGTTTGTGTGACAAGTATTCACTAAGTTAGAGTTGATTCTTTGAAGAGAATCAGATTAGACGTCATTGAGAGAGAGGCTGCAGATCGCGCATCATGTTTGTTTTCTTTATTTTGCAAAAAGCACAACATTTAGTTTTTATTGTGAGTGTACACAAATAAAAGTAGAAACATTAGATTATAATGATGTATAACACTTGCCTGAATGATAAGTTATTTGAGTCTCTTTGGCACTCATAAGAAAAAATCGAGGCTGTCGCGTCGGCATGAACTTCACCTCTAGAGGTTAAACATTTGAAATTTGCTTAACAACAATATTTTTTTTTAACTAGTCTAAAAAATATTTTGAGTCTTTCTAAATCAACAAGCTCTACATTTTCACAAGACACCAGAATGATAAGTCCCAGGGCCTTTCAGAAAACTACAGAAATCAACAGAGAAGGAACGCTGATTCATATCCTATTCTACTTTTAATATTTTGGATATTGCTTTCAGCTATCCGTTAGTTAGTTTAGTATATTCATGGTTCGATTTAACACACACTACTGTTCAATAGTTTGGAGTCAGTAAGATTTTTTTTTTTAATTATTAAAAAATTATATTCAGCAAGGATGCATTACATTGATCATAAGTATGATTTTACAAAATATGTCTATTTCAAATAAATCAATGTTGTTCTTCTGAACCTTCTTTTCATCAAAGATTCCTAAAAATATATATGTAGCACAACTGTTTTTAGCACAATAATAATAACAAATATTTCTTGAGCACCAAATGATTTCTGAAGAATTATGTGACATTAAAGACTGGAGTAATGGCTGCTGAATATTCAGCTTTGTCATCACGATAATAAATTAAAATTTAACATGTATTAAAAAAAGGAGTTAAATCTAAATTGTAATAATATTTTGCAATATTACAGTTTTTACTGTATTATTGATCAAATAAATGCAGTTTTTGTCAGCATAAAATAATTCTTTCAACAACAACAAAAAAATATACTGACTTTGATTTTTGAAGTTTTGAACTGTAGTGTATTTTAAATCTAGATTTCCCCATAACAGCACAGAAAAAGCCCATAAATTCACAAAAGCACACAAAATATTTGCATAACATCCATTAACAACATTTAACCGAATACAATGTTTAATTGCAATTAAATGTTTGTTGCATCAGAACATCAAGACAGCAGTGTGACACAGTCTGAACTCACCACATGAGTTAATGCGACCTACCCTCTGAGTCTTAGCTATAATATTCATTCAGATGACACAACAACATAAAGAGAGATGCAGAGCTGCACTCCATCTAGAGTTTGTTAATGAGACACAGCACACACATCCTCCACACACACTCAACTATCTACCTAGACAGCATTTATGGCCATCACAGACACGTGGAGCAACTGTTTCTTCGGTTTCACACACAAGCCTGACTAGAATCTTGTATTTTCGTTTGGCAGTACTTAGGCATCTCCTCTCGGCTAAACTGTTTATTTCAGTCTCAACAGATGCTCCTCTATCCTTCTGCTCTTCGTCTCAAGAGAAAGATGATTCTTATCAGATGTATTTATACAGTCTAGCAAAATACTGCAAGATATATTCTGTCTTCTTGATATGAGCCCACACACAGTATAAACCCATATAAAGATAGATCAATACAAAATGCTGTACATTCTCAAATAGGGCATAAAAGGTAGAATAAATCAAGCGATCAAGTAAAAATCACACTGCACAAATTTCCAGAGGTGGAGCAAATGCAGTCAAACCAAAAATTATTCAGACACCAAATATAATTTTTACTAGTGGGTGCAGGACACTATAGTACATTTATGTAAGTGAGGATAGCAAAATAAAGTAAACTGTGACATAATATACACAACAATTCTTCATACAGTGGACTACCAGTAAAATATGGCGTTGTTGCAGGTCCATCAGGCCCAGGCACTGAAGACCTTGCATGAGGGTGGCCACGACCCCGTCTCACTGGCTCATTCGGACCATCAGGCTCGGCTATGCAATTCAGTTCACCTGGCGAACCGGACCTGGTTCCCAGAACTTATGCTCCTCGCGACAGCCCTTCCTTGGCCGATTCCTCTGAGGAAGGACCTTCTGACTCAGAGACAGGGCACCCTGTGGCACCCGCATCCAGACCTGTGGAAGCTTCATGTCTGGCCCCTGGACGGGACGTGGAGGTTCTGGGTCGACTAACCCCAAGAGGTAGATAACACCGTCACTTCGGCACGAGCACTGTCTACAAGACAGGCTTATGCCTTGAAGTGGAACCTGTTCGTTGAGGGGTGTTCTTCTCGCTGAGAAGACCCCCGAAGATGTTTGATCGCATCTGTGCTTTCCTTCCTGCAACAAGGGTTGGAGCGTAGGCTGTTGCCCTCCACCCTCAAGGTCTATGTTGCTGCAATATCCGCCTATCACGACCACATAGAAGGTAAGACAGTTGGGAAGCACGACCTGGTCGTCAGGTTCCTCAGGGGGGCGAGACGGTTAAATCCTCCTCGACCTCCCTCCATACCCTCTTGGGATCTTGCTCTGGTGCTCCGAGTACTTCAGAATGCCCCATTTGAGCCTTTGCAGTCAGCAGGGCTAAAGATTCTGTCTATGAAGACTTTGCTGTTGGCTGCACTGGCCTCCATCAAGAGGGTAGGGGACCTGCAGGCATTTTCGTCTACGAATCGTGCCTAGAGTTCGGGCCGGGTGACACCCACGTGGTACTGAGACCCCGGCCTGGCTATGTGCCCAAGGTTCCTACCACTACCTTCAGGGACCAGGTGGTGAACCTGCAAGCGCTGCCCCTGAAGGAGGCAGACCCAGCCCTAGCTTTGCTCTGTCCCGTCCGCGCTCTGCGGATCTATGTGGATAGAACTCAAAGCTTCAGGGCCTCAGATCAGCTCTTTGGGGAAAGGCTGTCTCCAAGCAGAGGATGGCTCACTGGATAGTGGATGCCATCACCTTGGCTTACCAAGCACAAGGTGTACCCTGTCCGCTCAGGGTGCAAGCACACTCTACTAGAAGTGTTGCATCCTCCTGGGCGCTGGCACGTTGTGCCTCACTGTCAGACATCTGTAGAGCTGAGGGCTGGGCGACACCCAACACGTTCGCTAGATTGGATTTTTTTCCGCGTTTTAAATCATGAAGGAGAGTCAGTGGATATCACACAATGTGCAAACTTTGCGTGAGAGTAATGTCGGTGAAGTCTCAAACCCAGTTAATTATACACTACAGAAAGTGAAAGTAAAATCCGACGAGCTTTAGGTGCATATTCTCAGACACAACGAGAGATAAACTACTTCAACATATGCTGAAAACGTATACAGTATATAACTGTCTTAATTTATTTTCTTAATATTTATCTTGTGGCCCATATAGCCTAGTGAAAAAAATGAAAAGAGAAGAAGGCCTATTTTGTGTTAAACAAATTGTTTTTGAAATAAAGCTTCTTTTACTTTTTATTTAGACTGATATTATTGCAGTGTTCTGACATATTAAAGACTGTTAATCATTTAAGTTATGAGCCAATAATTAATTTTAACTATAATCGGCCTAAATGTTTTAAAATAATTTAATTTCAATGAGGAGGAAACAAGTCTATCTAATCTTTTATTATGTAGTGCGTTGGTTATGCATTGATTATGAAATTGTTACGGGGTAAATTAAATTAAATGGCTCTGTAGGCGCTGACACTTGCCTACAGGCCACCACGCGCTCAGCTCCTGTATACTTTGACTCGATTATACAAATCCACACCCCCAACAGAAGCCTTTGCTCAGCTAAGGAGCGACGGCTTGTGGTATCATCACAGAGAGGCAAAAATTCCCTTTCCAGAACATTTTCATTCAACGTTCCCAGCTGGAGTAACGATCTTCCCAATGCCATCCGAAACGCAGAATCATTGACAACATTCAAAAGTCAACTAAAAACTCAGCTCGTGACTACTTAACCTCATAAAAAAAATAAAAAAAATAAAAAAAATAAAAATAAAAAAACTTTCCTTTCCTTTCTCCTCCTTGTTTCCCTCCCTACTCTAGCCCGTGCTACACTGAGCAATGTACACGGTCTCAGTATTTCAGGCACTTGTTGCGCTTACTTGACATTAATAATAATAATTGAATACATAATTTGGAAATTAATCCTCTTGATATTGGTAGCTGATGCATTTGACAATAGACTACTTCTCTATACATCATATAAGGTCTATCGGCGCAACCTGGCACGGGGGTTTATCATGTATATTTCACACATAGTGTGTGCCATCAAGTCGTGCTTGACGATTGGACCATACAGTGTGAGCACATAAATCGTAGCAACTCATAATGTAATAACTACACACAATGTAATGTAAGTATTACATTATTATTGTAATAAATTGTTCATAAGGTAATCATTTTCTCAAAATGTAATAAAATCTTGAGCTCATAATGTAATAATTTTTACACTATGACAACTATTACATTATCAACTCACCAAAAACATACATTTTCATTATTGTAATAGCTTTTAAAACAAATATTAATATTCCCTTACAGTATTTTTTTTAATTTAAAGCCTAAACTACTTCTAGTATACATATGGTATACTTACTGTTAAATGACAAACAGTGTTAAATACCAATATTGTGTTAAAATGTTGTAAAACAGTATCAATATACCAATGAGAGGTGTGTGTTTAAGTGTGTGTGTGTGTGTGTGTGTGTGTGTGTGTGTGTGTGTGTGTGTGTGTGTGTGTGTACAGGTATATGTGGTTTATGAGAACACAAATGTGTATAATGACATAGGTATTACAACATTAACATGGTTTGTGATTGTGAGGACACTTCCTGTGTCCTTGTACACCAAATGGCTTAAATCAACAAACAAGTTTTGTGTGATGGGTAGGGGTCAGTTAGGGGGATAGAAGATACGGTTTGTACAATATAAAAGTTATTACACCTATCCCTGTGAACCGAATATTAAAGAATTGAGTTAAAAAAACACAGTACAACACATCCCTGCTAAAACTGTTGGGTTAGATAAAGATAAAGATAAAGATAAATAACTTTTACACCTTTATACTACTACTACTACTACTACTACTACTGTACTGTACTACTGTAGTAGTAGTAGTAGTAGTAGTAGTAGTAGTAGTAGTAGTAGTAGTAGTAGTAGCAGTAATCTGGTGGGTTTTGTAGGCAGGTTAAGACTGGATTTAGAATATTTTTTTATAAAATAAATAATAATAATAATAATAATAAATATAGCTGCGAGCAGCAATTATCGGGGTTCAAGCCACTTAAGGCATTTAAGTACATTGTGGTGAACATCAGTTAGGATGGCATTCCAGAGACCAGTTTATGGCAAGGCCCCTCTCTAACTACCGGTGTGGAGGAAGATGTGCCACACTGTGATTGGACCCTTGGTGAATGAACATAATCAAATGTTCAACAACATCAGATAAGATGCCAAGACAACTGCCAGATACCTCTTACTGGACAGGAAGGGGGCCCTCCTGCACCCACCACCACCAAGGAGAGGACTCTCATTGGTCTAAAAGTTGACTTTAACCACCAAACTCATTCCTAAGGATTAGGCAAGAGCTGCCATAAAAATTCCTTCAGGACCTCCTGGATGCAGCAGCAAAAGAGAGGCCACAGAGATCTATCTAAATCCATTCATACACATGTTTGGAGGCCTTAAATGTATATAAACTGCAACTCTTCCACTTCATCTTCACACAAAGCACTGTTTATGTTAATGGTCATTGACTGTAAACGCAACAGTCCACGGGACAGATACATTAACAGATAAACAAATGCATGGACGATGACTTAACCATTTCTTATCATGTTTGGTCTCTATCTGTTCCATATGATGCCTTTTATATTTTAAAAGAGGTTTGGTAAATAAATAATGCATGGGTAAAACATTAAAGACATTGTCTTGACATGCCACTTTATGCTATGCAAATGAGTTCCACACTAGGCAGGGCAACATCGGGGCTACTTCGGACATCAGTGGCCAATCACACTCCAGGATTGGAAAGGCGCCGGATTTCAATCTCCTCCTCATCAGAAAGGGATAAATATGTCCCCCGGGTAGACACACCCTTGTTCTGCGTTTCTAACCCGACGGGGAAGGAGACATTAACAGACACATCACGTCCTGAGTTTCTGACCTGACGAGGAAAGAGACTACAAGACGGTTGAGGTTAAGCTTTTGCGAGCAAAACCTTTTATATTGCTTTCGGCTGTACTCTAGCTGCAAGAAGAGCTCTCTCACTGAGAGATCTTATTAGACCCTTTCGACTCCTCCAGCAGCACAGCCCAGTCCACCAAGGACCTCTGAATCGGCAGACATTGCCTGTCCCACACGGCTCCTCAGAGACGCAGCCAGCCTGCAACGGACCCTGTGGAGATTCAACTGACCCAGCTGCCTGGTCCATTTCCTAAGGACCCTCTCGGCGCAACCAAAGTTCTGCATCCTTCAGCCCAGCGTGGCAACGACTACTGGATCGCATCTTTGCGCCCCCCCACTGCACGCTACCCGCATAACCAGTGGAAGACGTCTCTACTGCCGGACCGATCACCCGACTGTGTGGAACGTAAATATAAACTTACCAAACCTCTGTCTAGAGACCTTGGCATTAGTTTATACATGCAGCATATGTTTTTCTAACCTGCTTAGATAACAGTTACCGGAGGTCAGCTTGTTACAAATAATAGGTTTATTATTTGTTTAATGATAAATAATCATTTATTTATCACCATTTGCTAGAACCATTAGGTGGCTTCCATAGGAAGCATTCCCATTCGATTCTTTTACATTGCTACATTCTGCTCAACAGCATTGCATTTATCCATTCTGTGTTCACATCATTTATCAGTTTTATTGTTTCACTCATTACTTTTATTTTTGGTTATTAGTTTACTATCCTTTAGAAGTGTATATTCATTACTAGCATTATTAATCATTGAAGTATTTACTCTTGCATATCTATTGTTAATAAACTTAATTCATTTTATTACACTGTGTCTTCATTGTGTTGATGATCAAAGACTCTACTAGTTATCCAGACTCACAAATCCTTCAGATAAATCAGCTGACCAACTCCCTCTAATTTACATTAATTCTGAATTATTGAACCGCTCCTTTGGGGAGTGTTCTTATATTGTTAAGATAGTATTCTTAGCTGGTGCCCCGTATCAAAAAGGGGGAGGGGTCATCTGATACACTCATAACCACACCTTAAGTGACACGTGATCTAAAAATCACTGACGTCATCGGTGAATTGAGTAATAATCACTACAACATTTGCATAAAAAGTTATTATGTTTTATTTAGGCATCAAATGTAACCTTTACAATTATAGTGAGAAAATGCCATTTACAGCTAATACGGGTATTTTACCTTTTTAAATATTCTTATTAAACGTTTAACAGTTATAGTCCCACCTGTGGTTTGATCTCTATTTTAAATAATTATTTTGAATAAATTATAAAATGTAAGCAGATATGTGTAGCATGAATTACCATGATATACCACATTCTAGTATGATTTACCATAGTTAATTATGATTATAGCATAATTTACCATATTTTACCATGATTTAGCGTAGATTACCATGATTTACTATTATTAGTATTAGCATGATTTAACAACATTGCTAGCATTGATGTGATGTGTCAGTACAAATGAAGTAGTAAACCTTAACAAAATGTGATTTTATACAATTCATATATTCAACTATATTAGTGAGCAGAATGGGCCAATGAGTGGTCTTCTGCTGCACTCTGGTGGTTTTATGGTAATTATAGGGAACATGTAATAAGCTAATTTTCCATTTTAACTCCTTTAAACATGCTTACACACATACACAATTTTGTTGGATAAAGATCATTTGAAATAAATGATTTTGACAAAATGTGATTGTAAACGTTTTAATAGTGAGTTTATAATGTCTAAATATGAGTTACACAACAATACTACTAAGTAGTATGACAAAATTAATATTTTAACCAGCAGATGGCAGTAGAGAACCACTCATTGGCTCACATTAATTTTAAGAGTCTGTTTTTCATTTAATGGCCACATTTTCCGAGTTAACGGCTTCAAACGTGCTAACTCGCATACCTTTTGTTGCAGATATAGATATTTGAAATAAATGATGGGTAACAAATTGCTTATTCCAGGTTTTCCCCTTTAAAACATCTTTTTCAGGTCTTATTGTAAATGTAATTTAATATTATTGCAAAAACATACCTCAAATGAACAAATGAAGTGGTAAATCTTGACAAAATGTGATTTTTAGCATTATTATAATGATTTTATACAGTTCAAATATGATATACATAACTATATATATGAGTGGTCTTCTGCTGCCCTCTGGTGGTTTTGTAATTTTAAGGAAAATGTAATAGGCACATTTTCCATGTTAACTCATTTAAAATTTAATTTTGTTGCAGATATATTTGAATAATAATAGTAATATAATAATTATTGTAAAAACATTAATGAAATGAACAAATTAATTGATAAACATTGACAAAATGTCATTTGCAATGCTATTATAATGTTTTTTAGAGTTTAAATATGATATATAATTATATTAGTGAGCATAATAAACCAATAAGAGGTCTTCTGCTACCCTCTGGTGGTTTTGAAAATTGTAATTGTAAGGAATATGTAATAGGCACATTTTCCATGTTAACTCATTTAAACTTTAATTTTGTTGCAGATATATTTGAAATAAATTATTTTGACAAAATGTGATTGTAAATATTGTAATAGTGACTTTATAATGTCTAAATAGGAATTATAGAACATGCTAAGTAAATAGTATGACAAAATGACTATTTAAGCCCAGCAGGTGACAGCAGAGAACTACTCATTGGCTCATTTTCATTTTAAATGTCTGTTTTTCATTTAATGGGCACATTTTCCAAGTTAATGCCTTCAAATGTGCTAACTCACATGCACATTTAGTTGGAGATATAGATATTTGAAATAAATGATGAGTAACAAATGGCTTATTCCAGGTTTTCTCCTTTAAAACATATTTTCAGGCATTATTTTAATTGTAATATAATAATTATTGTAAAAACACATCAAATGAACAAATTAATTGATAAACATTGACAAAATGTCATTTGCAATGCTGTTATAATGTTTTTTTTAGAGTTTATATATATGCTTAGTGGACAGAATGAACCAATGAGTGGTCTTCTGCTGCCCTCTGGTGGCAATTTTAGGTAATACGCCATTTAAGCATAGGCACAGTCACCTTTTTTACTGTTATAGAGGCAAATATTGCCCGATCTGTCTGAAATGTTTCATGCTTCTTTAGAGTCACATGCTGCATGTGCCCACCTATTTTCGTGAAGTTTTGAGTTTTCGTTCAGGATTAATAGGCTTTTGAGCATGTTTTGCCACACCTATTCTCTAAATTACCCTGTTATAGCTACCCAAAGTGTAAAGTTCAACATGTTTTTGATAACTATTGATCAGGAGAGTCCAGAGAATCATACTGCAGTGGTTTGGTTCCGATCGGACAATAAACCTAGGACTAGTTTGCAAAAATATTTTTTTAACATAATGGTAAATATTTAAATAACAATTTGATTGACAGTATTGGTTCTTGAGGCAAAGTTGTTCAGTATGAGGAGATCTATCATAATATATGCATATTATGTGGATGTTTTTAACCCCACCTGATTACAGAGATGGAAAATACCATTTACAGCCAATACAGGCAATTCATGACTCAAGATGGCGCCGAGGATGGCTGCTACGTTGCGAGCTCCGCTGAAACACTGTAGTTTTTTGTTTGTTCTGTTTACAGTTTTTGTGTTTTTTGTCTTGGATGTTGTCTGCCTTACTACGTACGACAGACAGACACTTTTGGACATTGGTTCGGCAATCGCACACCGAAAACCGGACTTTAAATTCATCAACGACGACACGCTGTTTACAAACACGGCAGCGGAACCTTTTGTGTGGGAGGCCCGACCGCGGAAACGTGGCCAGAGAAGGGGGAAGAGAGCCGCGTGCTCATCAGAGTAAGACGCCGCGCAAACCGACCCCCGCTTCCCAGTATTTTACTAGCAAATGTTCAGTCTCTGGACAATAAACTCTGCGAGCTGAGAGCGCGGATCTCTTTCCAACGAGAGACGAGGGACTGCTGCATTATCTGCCTTACAGAAACTTGGATGTCCGCTGAGATTCCAGATTCGGCCATCGAAACCGCGGGGTTCTCCGTGCACCGAATGGACAGAGAAAAAGATCTCTCAGGGAAAAGCAAAGGCGGGGGTGTATGTTTTATGATCAACAGATCCTGGTGTGATCAGAGGAACGTACATTCTATCAAGTCTTTCTGTTCTCCTGATCTGGAACTTCTCATGGTTCTGTGCCGACCATTCTGGCTACCGAGGGAATTCACAGCGGTCATCATCACAGCTGTGTATATTCCCCCACAAGCCGACACAGACCGGGCACTAAAGGAACTGTATAGGACAGTGAGTGAGCAGGAAACCGCGCATCCTGAGGCTGCGTTTATTGTGACTGGGGACTTTAACAAAGCCAACTTCAAACGCATTGCACCCAAATACCACCAACATGTTAGCTTCAACATGCGAGGGAACCGAGTTCTGGACCACTGCTACTCTCCCTTCAAGGATGGTTACAAGTCCCTCCCGCGCCCACCATTCGGCAAATCAGATCACGCTTCCATTCTACTTTTGCCCGCTTATAGGCAGAGGCTGAAACAGGAAGCACCCGCCCTCAGAACCATCCAGTGCTGGTCGGACCAATCGGACTCTATGCTACAGGACTGTTTTGATCACGCGGACTGGGAGATGTTCCGGTCGGCCTCTGATGACGACATCGAGGTCTACGCTGAAAGTGTAACGTGTTTCATCAGGAAGTGCGTAGAAGACGTTGTTCCGACCAAAACAATTCGGCTGTACCCAAACCAGAAGCCGTGGCTAAATGGGGATGTTCGCGCGGCACTCAATGCGCGGACCTTCACTTTTAACTCCGGTAATGCGGAGGAGCATAAACAAGCAAGTTATGCCCTCCGGAAAACCATCAGAGCAGCAAAACGCCAGTACAGGGACAAGATTGAAGGACAGTTCAACACCACCGACTCCAGAAGCATGTGGCGGGGAATTAACACCATCACGGGCTATAAAGGGAACACAAACTCCACCGTGAACACCACTGCCTCTCTCCCGGACGAGCTCAACACCTTCTATGCTCGCTTTGAGGGAACTAACACCGCCCTCGCGGAGAGAGAGCTCGTTGCTGAAGATACAGAGGTTAGTTCACTCTCCGTATCTGTAGCGGATGTAACCCGATCCTTCCGGCGGGTGAACGTCCGTAAAGCCGCGGGTCCAGACGGCATTCCGGGCCGCGTGATCAGAGCGTGCGTGCACCAACTGGCTGGAGTTTTCACTGACATTTTTAACCTGTCCCTCTCCCTGTCTGTGGTCCCCACATGCTTTAAAACGTCCACCATTGTTCCTGTACCTAAGCAGTCAAAAACCACCTGCTTAAACGACTGGCGTCCTGTTGCTCTGACCCCCATCATCAGTAAATGCTTTGAGAGACTAATCAGAAACCACATCTGCTCTGTTCTCCCCCCCTCACTGGACCCACTGCAGTTTGCATACCGCACAAACCGCTCCACTGATGATGCCATTTCATCTAAAAGAGGAACACGTATGTGAGAATGCTGTTTGTAGACTACAGCTCAGCATTCAACACCATTGTGCCCTCCATACTTGACGGGAAACTCCGGGCTCTAGGCTTAAACAGCTTGTTATGCAGCTGGATCCTGGACTTCCTGTCAAACAGACGCCAGGTGGTCAGAATGGGCAGTAACATCTCCTCATCACTGACTCTCAACACTGGAGCCCCTCAGGGCTGTGTTCTCAGCCCACTCCTGTACTCCTTGTACACACATGACTGTGTGGCAACCCACAGCTCCAATACCATCATCAAGTTTGCTGACGATACGACGGTGGTAGGTCTCATCACTGACCATGATGAAACGGCCTACAGAGAGGAGGTGCACACTCTGACACGGTGGTGTCAGGAGCACAACCTCTCCCTCAACGTCAGCAAGACCAAGGAGCTGGTGGTCGACTTCAGGAGGAATGAGAGAGAATACCGCCCCATCACCATCGATGGAGCACCGGTGGAGAGAGTCAGCAGCTTCAAGTTCCTCGGTGTCCACATCACAGAGGAACTCTCATGGTCCGTCCACACTGAGGCCGTTGTGAAGAAGGCTCATCAGCGCCTTTTCTTCCTGCGACGGCTGAGGAGGTTTGGAATGAACCGCCACATCCTCACACGCTTCTACAGCAGCACCATAGAGAGCCTGCTGACTGGCTGCATCACCACCTGGTACGGCAACAGTACCGCCCGCAGCCGAAAAGCCCTGCAAAGGGTAGTGCGCACGGCCAGCTGCATCATCGGAGGTGAGCTTCCCTCCCTCCAGGACATTTACGCCAGGCGGTGTGTGAAGAGAGCTCAGAGGATCATCAGAGACTCTAGCCACCCGAACCATGGGCTGCTCTCACTGCTGCCATCAGGCAGGCGGTACCGCAGCATCAGAACACGCACCAGCCGACTCCAGAACAGCTTCTTCCCACAAGCAATTAGACTACTTAACTCCAGATCCATCAGTCACATAACACACACTGGACAGAATATCACTCAGCACAACCCACTGTAGATACACACACATTATATACACATTTATTTATCATACAGCATCTATTGCACTTTGGATTTCAATTTGTGAATAATATTGTATACTATACATTGTATATTATTATTATTATTATTATTATTATAGCGTAATGTATATTGTTTAGTGTATGTTTAGTGTATATTGTTTAAAGTATATGTATATTGTAAGTATGTGTATATTGTTTAAAGCTGGGAGAACTACACTCACATTGTGTAAATTATTTATTGTTTATTGTAGTGTATACTGTGCTGTGAGTAATTGTGTGCGCATCAGATGTGTAATCTGTTGTTGCTTAAATGTTGTACATGTCATGTCATGACTACTATGTTGCTCGGACTGCACCTAAGAATTTCACCTACTGTTGCACTTGTGCATATGGTAGAGTGACAATAAAGTGATTTGATTTGATTTGAATTCACCATTTTCGTGAAGTTTTGAGTTTTCCTTTAGGATTTATAGGCTTTTGAGTGTATTTTGCTACGCCCCTCTTCTAAATGACCCTGTTATAACCCTGCATACAAATGCAAAAGCTCAACTTTTTTTCAATAATTATTGATCTAGAGAGTCCAGAGAATTGTCCTAAACAATTCAAATCAAATTCAAATCAAAACTGAATTTTTAATTATTGGACAAAAAAGCTCCACAAGTAGTAACCTAGAATACTGTCTAACACTTGATGGCTGCTCTGTCAAGTCTTCGTCGTCAGTGAGGAACCTGGGTGTGCTCTTTGATACCAATCTTTCGTTTGAAAGCCACGTTTCTAGCATCTGTAAAACTGCTTTCTACCATCTTAAAAATATATCTAAATTACGGCACATGCTCTCAATGCAAAATGCTGAACAGTTAGTTCATGCGTTCATGACCTCAAGGCTAGATTATTGTAATGCTCTATTGGGTGGTTGCCCTGCTCGCTTAATAAATAAACTCCAGCTGGTCCAAAACGCAGCAGCTCGAGTACTTACTAGAACCAGGAAGTATGACCATATTAGCCCAGTTCTGTCAACATTGCACTGGCTACCTATTAAACATCGCATACATTTTAAAATCTTGCTTATTACTTACAAAGCACTAAATGGTTTAGCTCCCCAATACTTGAGCGAGTTCTTAACATATTATACTCCATCACGTCTACTGCGATCTCTAAATTCTGGCCAGTTGTTAATACCGAGAATATCCAAATCAACTGCAGGAGGTCGATCCTTTTCCTATTTAGCTCCTAAACTCTGGAACAGTCTTCCTAGCACTGTTCGGGAAGCAGACACACTCTGTCAGTTTAAATCTAGACTAAAAACACATCTCTTTACTGTGGCATACACATAAAACACTTTATCAATTAATTGATTGTTAGGCTGCATTAACTAGGTCAGCCGGAACCGGGAACACTTCCCATAACACCTGATGTACTCGTTACATCATCAGAAGAATGGCATCTACGCTAATGATATTCTCTCTGTTTTATCCCGAGGTTTACTGCAGTCAGCCAGATCCAGGCCGTATCCAAATCAGATGGTGGACCAGAGAAGACCAACACAGGACCCCGAAGTGTCTGCAGAGACCGTGTCAATTATCCTCCCCCTGCAACTGCCTCATCGACACGGCATCTAAATAAACCCATCACCAGTGTGATGACGCCGATTGTTCGAATATTACCATTAAATAATACTTAAATCGATATGTCATCCGCAATAAACCCGTCTCCAGCGTGTTGCCTCCGATCATTCGAATATTGCACTTTAATAATTATTTAATCAACATCATCCTCAATAAACCCGTCTCCAGCGTGTTGCCTCCGGTCCTTTGAATATTCCAATCTATTATGACCTCTGACCTGTAAAGCAGCCAGAATAATAATAATAATAATAATACGCTGTTTGTTAATTGGCCAGAGGAGAACTGGCACCCCGACTGAGCCTGGTTTCTCCCAAGGTTTATTTTTCTCCATTAGGTCACCTAATGGGGTTTTGGTTTCCTTGCCACTGTTGCCTCTGGCTTGGCGTGCTCAGTTGGGGACACTATATTTTTCAACTAAACATTGAAATAAATCTAATTAATAAACTAATATAATCATATAAACTAAATTACTGATCTAATTATTGATCTAAAGCCCACACTGTCACCGTATGGAAATTGAAATGAACTGATGACATCAAATGGCTATACAGCTGAATAAAATTAGGCTGCATTATTTTGCTGTTTAACACTGTAAAGCTGCTTTGAAACAATCTACATTGTTAAAAGCGCTATATAAATAAAGTTGACTTGACTTGACTTGACTTGACTTAAACTGGTTTGGTTCCGATCGGGCAAGTTCGCAAAAGTAGGTTTTTAACATAATTGCGAATATTTAATGAACGATTTGATTGACAGCAATAGTTCTAGAGGCAAAGTTGTTCAGTATAAGGAGATCTATCAAATGATATGCATATTTCGTGGATGTGTGCAGCACCACGTGATTACAGAGCCATAAAACTTGTTAGCGCCAACTAGTGGCCGATTTCTTTCAAAATTCTTACAGACATCTAGGGCCATGAGTCAAACATGCCCATCGAGTTTCGTTCCGATCGGCCTCCGTTAACCTTGTCTAATAGGTGCTCAAATTTCATTGGCTGTGGCGGCCATGTTTTTTGAGATACGCCAACTTTCTCATAGACATATAAGTCAATCGGACTAGTGGCCGGGTGGTTATAGCACTTTTCATGTTTTTTTTTCATATTATAGCGCCACCAAGTGTTCAATCGTCACTTTTGTTTTATCGTGACCAAAGACCGAGCCCTGATTGCTATAGCGCCACCTATAGGCCAATTTGGCTCATAATTTGATAACCTCTCCTCGATTTTTGTACTACCTATTGGCCAAGTTTCAAGTCTCTAGCCCTTACAGTTTGGTCTGCACAATGCGTTTTACGGCTGAATAATAATAATAATGAAAATCAGCACAAATACAATAGGGTTTCAGCACTTCGTGCTTGAACCCCTAATAATAATTGCATGAATATTTAAATCTGTTGCATTTCACAGGTAGCTTAAGACTTGATTTATATTTTTAAGAAGTGACTATATGGATTTTTGTTTTGTTTCAAAAGCTATTACAATAATGAAATTATGACATGTTTTGGTGAGTTTATGATGTAATACATTTCTCATAATGTAAAAATTGTCATTACAAATTATTACATTATGAACATTTTATTACAATAATAATGTAATACTTATTACATTATGTGCAGTTATTAAATTATGAGTTGCTACATGTGAGCTTTGGCTTTACATCGTATGCGATCTATTCGTACAAATGTGAGTAGGTAAACTTGCTGAAATCGCAGATCATACTAGAAATCATAAAAATCATACTAACATTATAATTGCACCCCATTTTTTTTTTTAAAGCAATTACTTTTCAGTGTCAGTATACTTCAGTATCCTTCACAAATACTTCTAACATGCTGATTTGGTGCATAAGAAACATTTATTATTATCATCAATGTTTCAAACAGCTGTGCTGCTAAATATTTTTGTGGAAACCTTGAAACATTTTTAAAGGATTCTTTGAGAATAGAACTTTTAAAAGAACAGCATTAAGTTGAAATACAAATCTTTTGTAACATTATAAATGCCCTTTACTGTCACACATGATCAAATTAAAGCATCCTGGCTATATTTGAATGGTAGTGCACACTAGAGGCTCATTGTGATTTATAAGGGATTTGCTCTGTATATTAAAGGTGCACTATGTACATTTTTTTCAGTAAAATATCCAAAAACTCAAGGGCGTAACTTTGTGTCTACCATTGAGTGGGTTAAACTCGTGGCATATTTATTAATTTATTTATTTAGTGAATAATTTACTTGTGTAAAAGGTAACATGCTAATTTGCCATACCTGTATTAGAAATACATTGTGATACTTTTACTGATTTAGGCTACTTAACGTAAATGCAGCTGTTCACTTGACTATTTATGCCATAATGACACAGTAGTTAAATTAAGTTTTTAAGCACTAGCCAGCAGTTAAGCTTCCACTTTATTTTATTTATTTTTATTTATTTATTCCATTTATTTTTTGTGTGTGTTCAATATCTTTAGGGAAAAAAAAATTGAACTTAAAGATTAATCAATTACATCAATGGAAGCTTTAGCATAAGTTCTGCTGGGAAGACTTAATTGTCATGTCACTTTAATTTTATCTATCCAATCACATGCTAAATACCTGGGTATAAAAGATCGGTACTTACGCATGTCTGAGTTCGCAGATGCTGACGCTCCAATTCACCGCCATCCTCCCCACCACCTCCAAGTTAAATCCTTCCCAACATCCACCCCACCACCACCAGGATGGTCCCTTCCATACCTCACGGGGGTCGGCTGCGCCTCTGCCTTCGTCTTCAGGCAGGATATGCAGAGTCCGGACCCTCAGATTACTAGCTACGGACGGGGCCTATGCCAATATACTTTATCGCTTGCTGGGTTGTTAATAAATGTATTATTGTCACAGTATTTAATCTCCCGAGTCTTTCTGGCAGAACTGTATTGGCACCTACATGCAGCAAATGTATTATGCACAATTCAACTCTCAATACATTACACAATACAGGGTGGCACACTGGAGTGCAGCTTGCACCTTTATTCTTAACAGATTTCACATATTGGTGGACATCACCAAAACTCACCATCCACAAAATCCAACAAAGTCTAAACAAAAGCATGTAAATACAAATGAAGCCCTGTCTTTAAATAACATTTTAAGGTACGTTACAACATATTAGGCTGCAACTACATACTTTTGAAGACCTTTTGTTTCAAGTGTGCAACAAATGTAGTCAATATATTGTATGTGTGTACAGTACAGTTGTGCACGCTCAGAAGGAGTGGCGTAACCTCTGAACTAGCCCATAGCAGCTAGCTGTTAATGGATGACATCTCTAATCACAAGTAAATTATGCAATCCCCCCCAAAACGTCTTACTGTATTGGAGCAAACAGCAACTTAAAGGGTTAGTTCACCCAAAAATGAAAATTCTGTCAGTAATTACTCACCCTCATGTTGTTCCAACCATGTAAGACCTTCGTTCATCTTCGGAACATAATTTAGTATATTTTTGATGAAATCTGAGAGCTGTCTCACTCCTCCATAGGCTTTCAGAGGGAATGAAACTTGATGGCCCAGAATAGTAAGTAAAAACGTCATATAAGGAGTCCAAATGACTACAGTGGCTCTGTATTAAGTCTATCATGCGACGAAAATACTTTTTGAGTGGAAAAACAACAAAAATAACGACTTTATCACACTATTATTGTTGTTCAATTTTAATGCCACGACGCATGCGCGAGAACTGAGATTCTTCTTCTACTACTACTTGACTGGCTGCTCACTCTTTCGGAGTAGGGTTAATCTCAGTTCTCGCGCATGCGTCGTGGCACTCCCGCGAACTCTCGTCAGAGACTCAAATTGAACAACAATACTAGTGTGATAAAGTCGTTATTTTTGTTGTTTTCGAGCCCCACCTGTCCCCAATCACCCCCAACAAAATGTTAATAAACTAGGCTTTAAGTTTAACTGTTAAAATGTATTTTATTAACATCACATTTTAAAAACTTAACATCAAATAACATATTAAAAACTTTCAAACAGAGAAAATGAAAGTGCAATTATACTATCACTTTGCATGAAATAAGACTCAAAAGTAGATTAAAAATGTTTTTATGTGTTTGCATTTAGCCTCTGACAAACATCAAATTCAGAAACTGAGAAAATACAAGTGTGGACGTTAGTTGTGCTTTGATTCATTTAGTCACTTTGCAAACTCGATGCAAAAAGAACAAAAAAATAAATAAAAAATAATAATCTCAAATTGAGCCGGAGGTGGTAAATTCCTAGTACGTATTTTTTGTAGGTATTTTAATAAGATAGATACCTAAAATACGTTGCGCATACAGCTCAACTAACGCAATCGTTATAAAAGGTGTTTGAACAACAAAACACATCCGCTTGCACATATTTGACATCGGAATATCAGATATATCCTGCTATAGCTAACAAATTTGTGAAATTTTGAATAAAAAAGGAAATAAAAGCAGATCATCAGTCATTCAGCGCTATTGTGGCTGCGGTGTGACAAGCAATGAATGATGCGTCTCCATGGGAACCATAAAGTGATACCACGATCAATAACGGTCACCTTGAAAAACTTTCAAACTTGCGTGTGAAAAGGTTAAGTAAGGCTTACATTTAAATGTGCCTTTGTTTTGTTTTGAGTGTATGGTCAATAAATAAAGGAATTAAAAAGATGGGCACAAAACCTGTTTGTTGCGCCCCACTTTTCATGTCTCTATTCCCACCCCACCAGTGGGCCGCACCCGCACCCCACACTTTGAGAAATGCTGAGCTAACTTAACAGCTAATTTAGCAATAGGGGTACCTCTATTTGATCAGGATTTTTCTTTTTTTTTTTGGCTGGTGTTGACCAACAATGAAAAATCGTTGTCTGGCTGCCTTTCAGTGTCCTTTTCATCTTTCCGTCAGCTTTCTCCAACCATTCATCCCAGCGACTGCGCAAAATCGTGAACAAACTTGGTAGAGAAAGCGGTTTGGGTAATACCAAGTAGTCGGTGCGGTGGGCGGGGGGTACATAATTACAGATTATTTAAAATATGATACTATCTTTCTTGCTGGCAAATTAAATTAATAAAGAAAACGAACAAAAGTATTAATTCGGAATAATTCATATTTATTTTAATCTGAATGATGTGATGATATTGGGAGGGGGGTGGGGGGGTTATATTAGCTGGATCTGATTTTTGAGGGGGTCATGACCAGGGTTCTATATTAACTTTTTTGATCACCAGCCATTGTGGCTGTTAACTTTCTAAAGTTACCAGCCAATCAGAATTTCCACTAGCCAATTTGTGTTAGCCACTAGCCAAAATTATGAGTGCCGCTGAATGGATTTGATCATTTTATTAACATTGTTGGCATGAAAACGCATATAAAGTAAAATGCATACAATTTTTGTTGAATGGCTTCTTTTATGAATTTATGAAGGCCAGTATCACTGATGTCTCTATATGAAATAACACTAAAATGTATTAAGGCCCTTTCCCACTGAACGCGTAAACGAAAAAGCGAGGCGGAAAAGCGAATTTTTCGCGTGCGAATAGTAAACATGGACACTTCATCATCCAGTGAAGACGAACTTTTCATTTTATTTAAAAGACCAAATAGAAGGTTTTGGGTGCACCCACTCTTAAAGAACAGAGAGTCTGAAGGGGAGTATGGCAATCTTGTACAGGAGCTAAAACTTTATCATGGCCGATTCCGCACTTACTTTCGGATGTCCGTGGGACAATTTGAGGAGCTCCTCCAGTCAGTGGCACCACAACTGACGAGACAAACCACAAACTTCAGGGAACCAATCGATCCGGAGCAGCGTCTGGCAGTCTGCTTAAGGTGAGCTGTCAAATCACTGATTGTCATGTCCAAATGTTGACATATGTTGACATACGAAGGGTCAATTGAGTCACAATGTAAACATTTAAGTGCCACAGTACCGACTTGCCCACATTCACTTTCCATAGTCGCAGACACGATTAGGTTAAGAAAAAAAAATCAGCAAGTTTTAACTCAAAATGTTATGTCATCATTGTCTGACACACAAGCTATCAGAAGATCAGTCATTGTTGCTGTGACGTCACCTTTGTTTCCGTGTTTGTGATTGGTTGAAGCCCTTTCCGTCTCCGCGAAAGTAAAAAAAAATCGACATTGAAGCGAAAAAAAAAAAAGACGTTTTTTCGCCGCAGCACATTCGCGTTTGGTGTGGAAGCACCCATTGCACATACAGCTGATCGAAAAATAAAACCATCGCGCGAATTATTCGCGCGTCAAAATCGCGTTCAGTGTGAAAGGGCCTTTAAGCTTAAAAAAATACAACAACTTTTAATTTCAAGTGATTTTAACAACAATCCTCACATAAACCCATAATACATTTCATATGAAGGCTACCTGTGCCCTTCCAACCTAGGAAATATAGCCTACAGAAATTGAAAAGTTAGTTTCCACTGCATAAATTATAAATGATATATAGTAATCCGTGTTAAAGCTATACAAGTTATTTAGTCAAGAGCAGTGCGTATTTACTGAGTAATTGCTTTGGTTCTTTACATTGTCATTATAAGTGGTTACTGTCACTTTAAGATCTTTCGCTGTCGCACGTGTCGCAGGTCTCTCACGTGTCTCATTTTCTCACACCTCTTTAAGTTATTTTAAGACGTTATTTAACTCTTTTAAGGGTGCTCTTATGAGGATACTCAACACTCAAGGATACTGTTATTGTTTGTTCGAGCGCGAAAGAGAACTCGAATCTGGCGCAAACTTTCTGTGCGTTGTGTGTGTGTCACAGGCAGATCTTCAATGGTTTAAAAGCATTTGCATGAATAAAAGCGTGATTTATATAATGTAATGCTAGCCAGAGGATGACAGAAAAAACTAATGCTGCGTTAATTATTTACCAGCTGAGTCTCCTCCCTTTCTACCAGTGATGCTTGATTCAACTTCCAGCGTCCTGCGCAGAGATCAACAGCGCAACTGGGTTGAAATTTGTATGAGTCTAGCATTACGGCACAGTGTAGCTGCATGGGAATGTCAATGGTGTCATATCTGCGTTCCCCTCGGTTTACGGTTTTATTTTGCAGAAACGCTTTAATCTTACTGCAGTGTGCAACAAGTGTCATAGCAGCCGTCGAGCGAACGCACAGAGTGATGTCATAACATCATTGTCAACAAACTCAGATGTATCTAATATGATAAACAGAGCTGCATTACCTCATACTCATGGCCGGAAAAGTGGAAATGGTGTTAATATAATAAATTGATAAGAATTGCCATAATAAAGGTCCCGCTGCTCGCAAGGCTTGTGTTGCGCTCTTCTTATTAACAATCACTCCTGCTTCTGCTTCATACTAATGTAATGTTAATAATCACATCCATGAACATGATTTCTGCTCGAGTCCTATCCCGATTCTTTTCCACCGGCTGTGAGGTGGAGACCACATGTCCCAAGATTCTGCGCTCAAACTTGGCGTCATCAAACTACGCCTTTGTTTTGAATAGGCGACCTCTAGTGTATGTAAGTGTTACATAGTGCAGCTTTAAAGTGAGAATATAACTAATGCATATTAGTTAATTTAAACTAATTTAAACATGTTAATTTAAACATTGTAGTCTATGCCAGAGACGTGAAGATGCTTTAGGTTGGGGGTGCTGTGTTTTTTGTTTTGTTTTTGGCACCAGGGGGCACCACATTTTTATAAGAAACAATATCGAGTCTATAAAACACGAAAGCACAACAAATATATCGATGAGAATACTCGTTTAAACAGCATACACACCGGGACATTTGACTGCACATCACATTTTTCACAATGTTGATTCTTCTTGCAATCGTAATGCAATGGACTGTGGCCTAAATTAAACATTTAAATAAAAGGTTTATTGAGCTGTTTACACAGCCTGCACAGCGACAGGAAATAAAAATTAACGCAAAAAACCTGCCTACCTTACCAGAGCATGTCAGCAAAGCAAAGCGGAGCTTCACTCATAAACTGCTCACCGGTAAAATGACGTGCGCTCAAATCCCGCTCCTACATGATATTTCTCTGTACTGTAGCCTACTATACTTGAAGCCATTAAAACACATATTTAGTTTGAGTTTAAATATTATAATGTTTTTTTTTTTATTTAATTTACATTGAAAAGTGAACAGGACACATAAGATGCATAATATGTCAAGACATGGGGGTCAGAAATAATTTTCAACACTTCAATAAGTTTTGTTTAGTTGAAAGTCTTTCTTTAAAGTGAATTTCGTTTTGTATAAATTGTATCTTGTTGTGGAAAAATTTTATATTTATGTTTGAGTTCACACAGAAGTCAAAATCTGCTTTAGCCATACAAATCACCTCTTAGCTCAAAAGACACACAGTGTCTGTGGAAAACCCAGGGGGGTAGCAGTGGGATATGTAAATTGAGAGCTTTCCCGCACCAAAGGTGTTGGATAATTTAATTTAGTTCTAAGGCAGAGGAAGGACCATTGTGTTTTGTTGCTTTTAATTCAAATGAGTTCCAAGACAGAAAGGGGACCATTTGTGTATTGTTTCTCACCTCTTACTCTGAGTAAAAAAAAAACCTTCAGTGGTTTTCCACAGATGTATGGAAAATTACTGAGGGGGGTTGTTTAAACATTGGTGGGTATAAAAGTTTGTGCTTTCTTTTGTTTTAGCAGTTCACACTCAAGGCAGCCCGAGCGGCTGCACTGACCGTGGCTCTTCCTTGCAAGGAAATAAATCTTTATAAAGACAATTGGATCATGGTTTGTCTCTTATTAGTGATGTCGACGAATTAATTTTTGCCATTACAGTTGGTGTCAGAATAGTGGGATTCCTTGGATGTGCCTTCTGGACCCTGAGAGCAGGTCGGTGACTGATCATCCTGGACATTAGAGTCACAGCCTTACCCCGAACGATTGAGGGAAAAGGGCTGACCTCTCTGGGGTGTCTGGAGGGTCCAGCCACTGGAATCAGAGAAATCGAATCCGATGGCAACGGGGCGCTTCTGGTAGGAGACAAACTCTTGAAAAAAAATTCAGGGGGAATTTTATTTTATAGAATTTGGTTAAATTGAATTGATAGGGATAAACCATAGGGGGAGTCTGACTCTGTGACGAATGCAACGTGGTTGATTTGTTTATGGGATAGAAACTGAAACCACGTGGGCGAATTGGGGGACTGAGTTGTGTGCGGTCCGCCCGGGGACTGAGTTGTGTGCAGTCCGAGGGACTGAGTTGTGTGCAGTCCGGGGAACTGAGTTGTGTGCAGTCCCGAAATCGGGCACTATTGAGTGTCCGCCCGGCTGATCTTGGGTGAGAAGATCAGATCTGTCCTGGAGACGTCCAACAGATTAATAGCGCGCGCGCGAAAAGCCACAGAATCAGACTGCCAATATGGGGAAATCCAAAGCAAGCTAGCTGAATATGAGACACCGGTATTTTATCAAATGAGAAAATTATATGGCCAGAAATGCATGCAACATATACGAAGTTCATTAAATTATGATTTGATTTGAGTGTCACCGCTGAGTGACCGGACTGGGACTGTGAAAGAGTCCGTTGAAGGAAAAGGATAAATCGATGGGCTGTTGTGAGAACACGCGTGTGAGAAATGTGAGCAGACACCGAAATGCTGGGTGTGAGAGGCATTGACTGTGGAGAAATGAAACAGAGAAATGAAAATGCCACAGCTGTTTAAAGATCGCTGGTGAGTATGAACTTATACTAAATTTTAGCTAACAATTTGAGTGATATGATCAGTAATTTGATTAGTCGGTATAAAGATTGTAAGATGAACAAGAGCAAATGCTGTAAGCAGCTCCGCTCTGAAACCCTGACTTCAAAGAAATTTGCTGGACTGATGAAGATAATGGGCAGAAATGTTTTTATTGTAATTGGAAGTTGACTAGCTACAAACAAAGAGAGAACAAGAAAATTCAAATTTGTAGATGTTTGTGCGTATTCATTAATTTATAAAATGGGGGAGGTGCCATAACCGAAGGGAGATATACAATTTGAGTAACTAAAAATAATGTTGATGAAAAAGCAGATAAACTTTGATAAAGCACTATAAATTGCAAGCCATTGTCTGTTTTATTGGACCCCGAGCGAGCTCTGTTCTCAGACAGACTGCTACTGTTGGAGCACACAGGTTGCTGAACGCTGCTCCATAAGCTTAAGATGAGAGCGTTTAATTGTGCTCAGCTGGGCCATTGATTTCGCACGTAACCGTGTCTAAACACCCATAAGGTGTAAAAGTGTGGCAAATCAGGTCACCAGACTAAATTCTGTAAACGAAACTCAGTAAAAAAGAATCAAACAGAGATTTACACTAAGAAAATGAGAAAATAATAAGCTTGATAAAGTCTTTAGTGATTATTTTCGAAGGATTTGAGATAATTTTAATATGAGGTTAAAGTTAAAGATGATAAACTATATTGTAAAAGATATATAAGATATATAAATCCTGATTAATCGAGTTTTAAATGAAAAAGATATAATAAATATGTTCTTGCTCTTCTCACCTTTGCAAAACTCTGATAATGATGATTTGACTGAATATTGGGTTGTTGAAATAACTATAGGTGTTAAAATGTTGAAAACCCTAGAAATTTATGTTTTGGTTTCAAAAGATAAGCCTGTGCTGATCTGAAATAAACAATTTGTAATCCGGCCACCACGTGGCCTAACTTGAGTAACAGAGACTCAATCTGAGTGGAAATTAAAGTTTCTGAATTCATTTTGGGGGCAAGAGGCAAATATAAAGTCATGATCATTTGAAAATGTGATTTCTGTCTAAGGATAGAGTTAAAAGGAAAATGTCTCATTTATTTGAAAACAAAGCCAGATCTTACACTGAGCTAGTGTGAAGAGTGAGAAGTTTATGAAAGTGCAGTGTACCAGCCCTGAAGGCCTCAGAGTCTCTCTCTGATCCCAGACCAG
The DNA here is from genome assembly GCA_023566225.1 of Romanogobio albipinnatus. Taxonomy (NCBI): domain Eukaryota; kingdom Metazoa; phylum Chordata; class Actinopteri; order Cypriniformes; family Gobionidae; genus Romanogobio; species Romanogobio albipinnatus. The sequence goes on from CM042242.1 coordinate 51,178,779, forward strand.
CTCAAAGCTGATATCTGAGCCTGTGCCACAGATGATAGAAAATATTGATGAGTAAAGGCACAGGGTATCATGTGAACATAATAGACAGTTGTTTGTTAAGATAGAAAAAAGGTGCCATCAAGAGGGCAATAAGACATGTTTTAAAAATACAGACTTTTAATGAACTGAAATGTTTGACTAATGTTTGATAGGACCAGTAACTTCTGTCTGCTCTTAGCCTTCACCATGTAAAGAACTGATGGCCATGGTCACGGATGTAGCAGAACATTAAATTGAATGGACAGGTGTTTTGGCTAAATTCACTGAAAATAATCTAAGCACTGCTATGGGGCAGCTTTGAAGAAGTATGATGGATTTTAGTGATTAAGTTCTGTTATAATTAACCTGTCTCCATGTTTTTGCTAATTTGAAAGCAGACCAGATGGCTCTGATGACTCTTGAATGCACTTTCCAAAAGGCTCCAAAAAAAAAAAAAAAAAATGTTGATCCTGTTGAGGGTCAAAGACGCGATGACCAAATAAGCACGAGGTGATTTCCTAAAGACGGGTAAGACTTCCTACGGCCTGACAGGGGGCAACCCAAGCCAGGGAAATCACGATAAGTTATTTGGGACTCCCTCCCCAGAAAAAAAAAAAAAAAAAAAAAATTGTAGGAGGGGGTTTTATGTGAGGTGTGTATGAGAGGTGAGGCAGATGTCTGTGAGGCCAGCAGCATCTCTGTTGGGGGGGGAAGCTGTGTTTCGTAGGGGCCAAGGTCAAGACTGGACACAGCAGCCCCTGCCCTAAATATGGCCCCTCTATACCGCTCACCAAATACCGCATAAATTGAGAGCCAGGAAACACCCTGAAGAAAAGAGCAATGACGAGATTGGCATTCAAGAGCCAGTTGAGACCATGCTGATCATCCTTAACCTTGCGGAGAACAGAACAAAATGTATTAATTTGTATCAGGAAAACTGTGTGATCAGGAACTAATGTTATTATGAGTTTACTTCAGCAGGCATAATTCAGAGACATGGTGATGGCTTTAAGATGAGAACGGCTTTTGAAGTTTAAAGAGAAGGTCTGAATAACAAAGGTATCTAAACTAAAGATAACTTGAAACAATAAGTTACACTATGAAATTTCTAAACTTTGTGAAGAGTTAATGAATTTAACATTTATAGTTAAGGGTTAATGAATTTAACATTATAGTTAAAGTCTTAGAAGACTGATGAAAAGATTATCTGGGTGAGAGAGAGAGAGAGAGGCTGGAAACAGGAATTGTACTCTATCTGTTATCGCTCTGTTAAAGCTGAGACAACACAAAAACAATGATATCAGAACAAAACAACCCAGCTGACTTTTCTAAAAATAAACAACTAATGAACAGACATATTTGAAACTGGTTAAGAGACCATGTAAAAGCATATCTTGAGAATGAGCAGTTCATATTTATGTGTCCTGATTGAGTGTAGTGTGTCATTAACCTCTGGAATGAGTGTCTTTATCATCACAGATGGGTTAAGTTAAACAAAACAAACAAAACTTTAGAGGGAGTTGATCATTCTGAGTGAAACTGATGAAAAGATGATCAGAACATTGGACGAGCTTTAAGTGGATTGGACATCCAGCTCTGTCTGTCACTAGTAATTATGACCAAATTTGTCATGGATGAAGACGATTTGAATTAATCTCTGTATTAATTAATAGACAAAGTGACAATTTAACTGAAGTCGCTATCCAAATGATCTAGAGACTCCCTCATATTTACAAAAGGCCGGAGGGCGAACCAAAAAGATAACTTCTAAAAGAATATCTAGATAACTTCTAGACATATTTTGATTCATACAGGAAAAAAAAATAAAAAAATAAAAAAATAAAAAATAGAAAATAAAAATAAAAAATTAGGATTTCTGACAGGGATTGTGAACAACCAAAGTCAAATTAGGCCAAAATGGATATTGAAATATGAATGCTTTTTAAAATAGAGACTGGTTTTAACCAGCGTTAAAGAAATTGATGTGGCAAGTTTGATGATAAGAATCACTGCCAAATTACATGATATAAGAGGAGTTTTAATGGACAGGGCATGGAGAAAAGGGTACTTTAAAAGAAACCCTAATTGATTAATTAATTAATTTTGTTTATTGATAACAGGAGCTGAAAAGATTTTGATAAAGAATTGAGAATGATTAAGTATGATGTCATGAGATAAAGATGAGCAAACGAGCTGATTGAACGTAATACGAATTGATAACTCATTTTGATGAAGTGTATTTAACATTAACAAATTTAGATTTATGTTCGTTAATTGTTTAAATATGATGTGGGCTATGATGAGTGAAAATGGGTCTGTTGGAAAAAGTAAGTAGGGTGGTTTGTGAAGAATTGTTGAAACGATTGACTGAAGAAAGGTTGATAAGTATGTGATGCACAGTGAGAAACTGTGGGCATTTAGATCTGAATGTAAGCATGTAGTTGAGGTAGAAAGGACAGTGACCACATTGACAGACGCACAAAAGAGAATCAGTGCATGGCAGACAATTGTGATTTGAAAATACACCCTGCATGGGCAGAGGTGTCATCTGAACTGTGGGCAAAGCACAAAATGTAAACTGAAGGATGTTTTATGTAGATATTTAAAGTCCTAAGATGGATTATTATCTATCTTACTTATTTTTTTATTGTTAAGTTTGAGTGAATGCCAAAAAAGGTCTGTTATGATTTTGATTAATCAAGAGAACCACTGATTGTTTGTTTTTTCATATATGTTTTCTACAGTATTTAGTCTCTGAGGAGTGACTGTGGGTCTGGCCTAGGGATGTGTGTGTCGTCAAACGGTTGATAGCAGAAAGATGGAATGTTTGGATTTTGGAGGTATCACACACCCCTAACATGATGGGAGAGCAGTGACAGTGATTACTGACTTAGCCTGGCTTACAGAGATGAAATACGGATTTGTCTTTCATTTTATTGGATATTTTCAGTATGTTTATGGGAAACTTTCAAGTTAAGACTTAAATGCGCAGCGTAACTAACAACAAAGAGTTTATTTCAACAGGAAACCGTGAGAGCAGATGCGGCTGCGAAGGCCGCGGCAGCACAGCAGTCAAAGGAACCAGAATGTCTTTTATTATCTGAAACTAACACAAATGCTTTGATTTCCTTACAGAGTGTGCAGGCATTTGCCACAGCAGCGGAGAAGCACCTGTGGAGACGTGGCTGGAAACTTATGAATGATGTGTGAATGTGCAAAATGGCGTCTAGACAAGAAGTGATGGCAAGCCTTGTTTACCCCAACAATATTTTCAATGATTATGATAAATGGCTGCATGGGCGAGCCTGCAACCAAAGGGGGAATGGTAATGGTAATGGTACTCAAATGAATGAAGTTTATAAGGGGGTTACAACATTTGCTGAAAATGTCGCATTTTGATGCATATTGAAATACATGAAAACGAGAAAAGGCCTTGATTAAATCTGAGCCCGTTCGAGACATTTTTTTTTTTTGGAAGACCACCATTCATGGGAATGGAAGGGGGTAAACAATAGCTTGCATCATTAGAATTGTGAATTATTGCAAAGAAATGTTTCTCTGTTGTCTGATATCTGTGTGCAGGAGAAATCTGCTTGCACAAAATCGAGCCAGGAGATTACGTGGTAAAAAGGGACCTGAGTACGAAGAGCTCGAAGGCGGAAATGTGGCTAGGGCCTTTCGTCATACTTCTGACGACACACTGCCGTCAAGGTATCGGAGAGAGCGGCGTGGGTGCATGCGAGCCTACCAGTTTTCAAGTTAAACCCTATATCCAGCCCACAGAATCCAGTAGGTGGGGCTTAGAGCTGCAACGGACATCAAGCAAGGGAAGATTCCAACAAAACATCCAACATCTGCCTGCAAGAGAACGCAACGGACCACACAGACATGTTGATTCCACCATTGAGAGTGATGCATGTTTTTGGGTTTGTGGCGACAGAGCATATAATTTCCACAGAAAGACTGGACAGGTTGCTGTTTGATGAGATGACTAGCGAGGAGACGCCTAAAACATATTAGGGGACTTTTATTTTTTATTTTCTTCAATTACAAATTTAAGAGCGTGATCATTTATAAAAAAAAAAAATCAGAGAGGAAGAGTGTAAGAGTGACTTAAATTTGCCTGTTTTATTCGTATCTACACTTCTTAAATTTTTTCTTGTGAGTTATCAAAGAATGATAAAAGGGGGAATTGTTGTGGAAAAATTTTATATTTATGTTTGAGTTCACACAGAAGTCAAAATCTGCTTTAGCCATACAAATCACCTCTTAGCTCAAAAGACACACAGTGTCTGTGGAAAACCCAGGGGGGTAGCAGTGGGATATGTAAATTGAGAGCTTTCCCGCACCAAAGGTGTTGGATAATTTAATTTAGTTCTAAGGCAGAGGAAGGACCATTGTGTTTTGTTGCTTTTAATTCAAATGAGTTCCAAGACAGAAAGGGGACCATTTGTGTATTGTTTCTCACCTCTTACTCTGAGTAAAAAAAAAACCTTCAGTGGTTTTCCACAGATGTATGGAAAATTACTGAGGGGGGTTGTTTAAACATTGGTGGGTATAAAAGTTTGTGCTTTCTTTTGTTTTAGCAGTTCACACTCAAGGCAGCCCGAGCGGCTGCACTGACCGTGGCTCTTCCTTGCAAGGAAATAAATCTTTATAAAGACAATTGGATCATGGTTTGTCTCTTATTAGTGATGTCGACGAATTAATTTTTGCCATTACAATCTTAATTTTAATTAATGTTTTATCAACCAAATTGCCCGGATTTAATAAATAATAAGCAAATAGCCATAACAGACAATGACATGGAGGCAACAACGGTTTAAATGAACAACTACTAGAAAAAAGAACACAAAAAACTTTAGTCAGGGGCAGCTCTAACTATTTATTTCATTTAGACCTATATTTGATCCAGCATGTCACAAAGGGAGTTCTGGTTTGAGCGTGCGGTGCCGAGCGGAATGAGCTTCAGAAATGAACGGAATCTTCAGAAAGACGCTCTCCACTGGAGGAAATATTACCTCTTTCTATGCACACACCGCAACGGTCACAATATGACCTCATGTAGCCTATGTTTTAAAAACATAATTCAACATTTAAATAATACTTTTTAACGGGCCACTTAAATGGGTAATTTTTTATACTGTTGTCTGAAGTCAACTTATTGCGTTTGCGTAGTTTTTACATTCAAAAACATCATAATGAATAAGTAATAGGCTATTTTCTGACCTGGTTTTGAGGCTCTCTGAAGAAACGCTCAGATTTTGATGGGCGTGCTGCACTGAAGACTTGGAAGTAAACGCCCATGGCTAGGATTGGATAAGATTTGCATAATTAATGAGCTTCTGCTCCCCCTGTCAGTGACAACGTGTGGCAAACGGCAACCGGAATGAATCGCCCAGCCCACAGCCAGGGCTCGCAAAATATCTTTATCAAACAAATACAATGATTCATCTCTCATCCACCCGCAATTGATTGGAATTATATTTTTATTAACGTTAATTGACCCGCCCGATCGATGAATATAACCGTGAACGGTACACACACACACAAGTGAGGCCATCAAATATCGAGTCAAGAGAGTGAACAACGCACATGATGACAGTAATGAACCGTGCTAAGGTATGTTCTGTTAGACACGTACACATAATCCAATGGGCATATGTGCGACATTTGTGCAATGTCTTCCCCATGTGAGCTGGATATTCATTAAAAATAAAGTTCATCCATGCATTCATAATATTGGAATCCGAATGCTTAAAAATCAGAATGCGAATGAAGCTTATGTGGTATGTTTACTGCTTAGAAATTTTATGCTGTTTAGCTCTATGCTGCTCTTAGCTGTCATGTTAGTGGCACGAGTCGGTGGGCGGGGCTACAGAATCAGGCATTGTTCTTCTTCTGTTGAGGCAGTGCTTCACTACACTCTCACGTCATAGCCGGGCACATTCTGAGATCGATCGTTTGCTGGGCCTGGTGTCAATAAAAGCTTTTCTTTGACTAACAAGGAAGTTTTTAGCTCTGAAACTTACAGGATATTCTTATATTACCATGACCTTTTATATATCAAAAGCTCAAGGGAAAGGTGATTTCTCAATTCATCACCCCTTTAAAATGTTTATTACAAATAAATTATAAAATTCTAAAAATGAATAAATGTAAATGAACAAAAATTTGCATTGCATTTGCAATCCTTTGAAGCCAGCTGCAGCACCCCCACTTCCCGCGCCCCTAAATACCGTGTCAGGCAGGCTATACACAAGTATTGATATTGATATTGTTAGCCTCTCGTCTTACACTGTCATTTTAACTTAAGATATTTAATTTTGTACAAGAAAACAGTCCTTAATGAATTATTAATGAATTACTAGTATACAAGCCTATTGAAGTGTCTCATGAAATCGTGCTCATTGTTACACAACTCTTGCTGCTGCACTGAAGCAGCAGTTTAAGATAAATCCAGACTTCAGCGAACATCAAATAACTCTTGTCTTTTTATTACTTTTAAAGACAATTTGCCTTAATTAGCCATAATGTCAAATCAAATGAAAGAATGAAGGTGATTCTGATAAAACACACATTTATTAAAACACAGAAGAACAACAAATCAAGAACAAGAAAATGGGAACAACTCTGGATTTACCAGCACAATTAACTTTTTGTTGTGCAGAGCATAGCATAGAATAAAAAATAAATTATGTTTTTGAAATATTGTAAGGTGGTTGTATGAACTACACGAAAGAACATTTAAAGAACAATATGCAAAATCAAAATTGATCAGCTCTGTAACGGATTGTGAAAAGTGCATGTAACCTATTGGAAAGCCAGTAATTAGTTAGGTGAGTAAAATAACGAAATTATAGTTTTTAAGTAATGTAATCCATTGATTTCAACAATGTAACTGTATTCTAAATACCAACTATTTAAATTGTAACTGTAACGTAATACAGTTAATCATAATTTGTATTCTGAATAGCCTACGTAACGCCGGTACATGTATTCCGTTACTCCCCAACACTGTTTATAATTAACATCTAGGGCCTTTGAACTGTGTTTTTAGCAGGTGGACTCACCAGTTTCTGGAAGAGGTGTCCAACAGTGACCTTCTCATCCCACTGCTGAATGTTGGGGAAAAGAGCATCATAAAACTCCTTATGGACCTCAAAGATGTCTTGGATCATGAAGAAAATAGTGTCAATCTGTTCCATTGTCAGCACTGGCTTTGATGTAGTAGCTGTAGCTTTAAGTGGCTTCATGGGCTGAGAGAGAGTGAAAGATAGAGAGGTGAATCAATAAATGTCACTATAATAATGTACAAGTTGCATGTATGTACATATGAAGTACTAAATTGCCATACGCAAAACCCTTAAATAAAATTTTCAAGTCAAGTCACCTTTATTTATATAGGGCTTTATACAATACAGATAGTTTCAAAGGAGCTTTACAGCGATGAAAACAGAATTCAATTCTGCTGTAAAACAGCTCTAAAGAGACAATAGTAAAGTATTTTTTCAGTTGAAATCTGTTCAGTGTTGACTCAGTTTGGTTCAATAACTGTGTAAAGTTCCTCGATTATGGAATGAGTTCAATTCTTCTATAAAGCAGCTCTGGAGAAAACAGTGATGTCTTTGTCCAGTTTAGTTCAGATCTCATCCACTACAGTGCATTCAAGTCAATAATATTGCTGAATATTAAGTGTCCCCAACTTAGCAAGCCAAAAGGTGACAGTGAAGAACCCAAACTCCATCCTTGGGAGAAACCAGGCTCAATCGGGATGCCGGTTATCATCTGGCCAGATGAACGAACATGGTGTGGTTTAATTCTAGGCTTCATCACAAGTCAGATTGCGGATTTTCTCCACTTCAGAGGAGATTTAAACTGAATTAAACCATCAAGATATTTTCACTGCGTTTAGTTTAGTCAAATTTCATGTAGTACACATTGACTGGTGGTTCAATTTCTCTCTCAACTTGTGTTTCTTTCTTTAGGGCTGATAACACTGTGTTAAAGTGCAGGACGGTTATTTTCAGATCAGTATGACTCATTATAAGTTGCTGCTCTTCTCTGCCTCAGGAAACTGCTTTATGTGTGCAGTTTTTTACTCCTGTATTGATGTATTTCTGATTGAAGCAGGAAGTTTGGGTGGGGCATGCCGAAGAGCTTGCCTCTTGAAATTGCCAATAGCCTTTAGTTTTGTTACAGTCATAAACCATGATTTGCATCTTGTTAATAGGCCTATAAGTCCACTTTCTCATTCTAGAGAGCATTTATTTGAAGCAAAAAATACTGATAATATTTTGGACATTTTCCCAGAAAGACTTGCAGTAAAATTTTAATACATTTATAATTTAAAAGTTTGGGGACTGTAAGATTTTTTAAATGTTTTTAAAATACATTTCTTATGCTCACCAAGGCTGCATGTATTTGATAAAAAAATATAGTAAACAGTAGTATTGTTAAATATGATTAAAATTAAAAATATTTGTTTTGTATTTTAATATATTTTATTTGTAGTTTCAGAAATCATTCTAATATGCTGATTGGTGCTCAAGAAATATATATTATTATCATCAACATTAAAAACAGTTGTGCTGCTTAGCTTAATATTTTTGTGGAAATCTTTTTTTTTTTCATAATGAATAGAATAGATTTTTTGATGAATAGAAAATTCAACAGAGACATTTTGTAACCAAAGTAAAAGTCTTTACTGTCACTTCTGAGAGATCAACTGAGAGATGTGATCATTACTACAGCAGTTTTGAAATTATTGTATCTGCATTTCTAATCAAAAGGTCTGATGTCTGTCTGAGCAGAGCAGGATTCAATTAGAAAGGAGCATTTAACTAATTGACAGCCATCACTTCTGCTCTTCTTATATTATATTACTCAACATTGTTTTCACCCTTGAGCTGATCGATTGCTCCTGTCTCCTGTGTGCCTCCTGTGTGCCTGTTTGTAGCTCTGTACAGCCTTGCTCACGTTTGAATCTTTATCTTAATATTTCCTCTTTATTCTACTGCTAAATATAACTTACTCATCACCATAAATTGTTTAAAAATTGCCTATCACGTTAAATTTGACATCGCTAGCTTTTAATCTAAATCACCATCACATGTTAGCATTTCGCTAGCCTGTTAGCTTGTCATCTCTGCACCCGGGTCTCCTGCTCTCTGAGTTCATTAGTTGGATTAGTAAATAGTGTCCAGCATACGATTGTGGTAAGTGGTAAATTGGATTAATCAACAAATACGGTAAGTCATGTCTTCTCCTGTCATTATCACTTGCACTTCATGCTGCATGTTTAGTATAGGCTTCTCCGCTGGCGAACAGGGCTTCACATGTGATAAATGTAAGGAGATAGTTAGGCTGACGGAGAAGATTTCAGAATTAGAAACACGCATCCATACTTTATCTGAGAGTAGTGAGGATGAAACAGCTTTAGACACTGATTTGGATGTGAATAGCTTAGTGAACTCTGTACATTCTTCGGTTCCGGCTGCAGGGCCCTCGCAGCAGGGCAACTGGGTGACAGTGAGGCAGCATAGAAAACGCTTTTCCGTTCCGGTTAGAACATCAAACAGGTTCTCCCCTCTCAGTGAAGCACCCACTGAGTATCCTGTTGAAAGTGCCCTAGTCATTGGCGATTCTATTACACGGAATGTGAAGATACCAGCCACCATAGTCACTTGTTTACCGGGAGCCAGAGCGCCTGACATCAAAGCAAATTTAAAAGTGCTGGCTAAAGCTAATCGTAAATTCTCTAAGATTATTATTCACGTCGGCACTAATGATGTTCGACTTCGCCAGTCGGAGATCACCAAAATTAACATTAAAGAGGTGTGTGAACTCGCTAGTACGATGTCAGAGGCTGTTTATTGTTCTGGTCCGCTCCCCGTTAGAAGGAGTGATGAGATAGTTAGCAGGCTATCATCACTCAATGGCTGGTTGTCTAAGTGGTGTCTGCAAAATAACATAGGGTTCATAGACAATTGGAAAAGTTTTTGGGGCAGACCTGACCTGTTGAAGAAGGATGGCATCCATCCCTCCTGGGGTGGTGCCGCTCTTCTCTCTAGTAGTTTGGCACATAGTCTTAGAGCTAAACCTTGACTCACTAGGGCCCAGGTCAAGAAGCAGACAAACTGGCTAAACCGACCGTCTGCTAGCTGTCTCACGTCACCGGAGTCAGATAAATCCCAGCACATAGAGACTCTTTCACCGAGATATTATCATATAGAGACTGTGTCTGTTCCCCGAATTAGTAAATACAAAAAAACATCAAAACCATTCAACAGTAAAAATTTAATTGATGTCCAAAAAATAAACAAAATATATAATACAGATGAACAATTGATAAAGCTTGGGTTGCTGAATATTAGATACCTTTCCCCAAAAGCGCTTATTGTTAATGATATTATTAAAGATAATAATCTAGATGTGCTCTGTTTGACAGAAACCTGTCTAAAACCTGACGACTACATTACCTTAAATGAGTCCACCCCCCAAGATTATTGTTATAAACATGAGCCGCGTCTGAAAGGTAAAGGGGGAGGGGTTGCTGTAATCTATAATAATATCTTCAGTATTACTCAGAAGTCTAGTTTCAAATAAAATTCCTTCGAAGTTTTGGTGCTTTATGTAACGCTATGTAGTGTACATGACAAAACCCGTTCAACATTGGTGTTAGCTACTGTATACAGGCCACCAGGGCATAATACAGACTTTATCAAAGAATTTGCTGACTTTCTATCAGAATTAGTACTGGCCGTAGATAAAGTACTAATTGTTGGTGATTTTAATATCCATGTAGACAACGAAAAAGACGTATTAGGATTAGCATTTAAAGATACACTAAACTCTATTGGAGTTAGGCAACACGTGTCAGGACCCACTCATCGCCATAATCATACTTTAGACCTAATATTGTCACATGGAATTAATGTTGATACCGTTGAAATTCTGCAGCAGAGCGATGACATCTCAGATCATTACTTAGTATCTTGTATACTTAATTTAGCTAAAGTTGCAAAGCCGCCCCCTCGTTTCAAAAATGGCAGGACAATCACTGCCGCTACTAAAGATTGCTTTTTAAATACTCTTCCTCATCAGTATCATCTCCTCAGCAACCCAGATAGCATAGAAGAACTCGATGTTGCAACAGAAACTATTGACTCTCTCTTTTCCAGTACTTTAGACACAGTTGCTCCTCTGCGCTTAAAGAAGATTAAAGAAAATAGTCCAACGCCGTGGTACAACGAGCACACCCGGGCCCTTAAAACAGCAGCCAGAAAAATGGAGCGCAGCTGGAAGAAAACAAAACTAGAGGTCTTTCGAAATTCGTGGAAAGAGCACATGATCGCATACAGAAAGGCCGTAAAAACTGCTAGATCCGCTTATTTCTCAACTCTCTTGGAAGAAAACAAACACAACCCAAGGTATTTATTCGATACAGTGGCTAAATTAACCAAAAATAAAGCTTCAACTTCTTATTGTAAACAGCACAGCAGTAATGACTTTATGAACTTCTTCACATGTAAAATTGATAATATTAGGAAGAAAATTTTAACCATGCAGCTGTCTACTACAGTATCACATCAGACAGAGCATTGTAGTGTCACTGAGGAAAAATTACAATCATTCACTGCTATAGGAGAAGAAGAATTGGCTAAACTCGTTAAATCATCAAAATCAACAACATGTATGCTTGACCCTGTACCGACTAGGCTATTAAAAGAGATGCTACCAGAGGTCATAGATCCTCTTCTTAATATCATTCATTCATCTTTGTCATTAGGATATGTACCGAAAACTTTTAAGTTGGCTATTATTAAACCACTTATTAAAAAACCGCAACTTGATCCTACAGAATTAGTCAATTATAGACCAATCTCAAATCTACCCTTTCTGTCAAAAATACTTGAAAAGGCAGTGTCTTCACAATTATGTTCCTTTTTAGAAAGAAATGGTATCTGTGAGGATTTCCAGTCAGGATTTAGACCGTATCATAGTACTGAGACTGCTCTCATCAGAGTTACAAATGATTTACTCTTATCATCCGATCGTGGCTGTATCTCTCTATTAGTGTTACTCGATCTTAGCGCTGCATTTGATACCATCGACCACAACATTCTTTTGAATAGACTCGAAAATTATGTAGGTATTAGTGGAATTGCTTTATCATGGTTTAAATCATACCTATGCGACCGTTATCAGTTTGTAGCAGTAAATGAAGAGATGTCACACCGATCGCAAGTTCAGTATGGAGTACCACAAGGCTCAGTGCTAGGACCGCTACTCTTCACCCTGTACATGCTACCACTGGGAGATATTATTAGGAAGCATGGCATTAGTTTTCATTGTTATGCTGACGATACTCAGCTCTATATTTCTTCACGCCCTGAAGAAATTTACCAATTCACAAGATTAACGGAATGCATAGCCGCCATAAAACATTGGATGACTGGTAATTTCCTGCAACTCAATTCAGAAAAAACTGAATTTTTAATTATTGGACAAAAAAGCTCCACAAGTAGTAACCTAGAATACTGTCTAACACTTGATGGCTGCTCTGTCAAGTCTTCGTCGTCAGTGAGGAACCTGGGTGTGCTCTTTGATACCAATCTTTCGTTTGAAAGCCACGTTTCTAGCATCTGTAAAACTGCTTTCTACCATCTTAAAAATATATCAAAATTACGGCACATGCTCTCAATGCAAAATGCTGAACAGTTAGTTCATGCGTTTATGACCTCAAGGCTAGATTATTGTAATGCTCTATTGGGTGGTTGCCCTGCTCGCTTAATAAATAAACTCCAGCTGGTCCAAAACGCAGCAGCTCGAGTACTTACTAGAACCAGGAAGTATGACCATATTAGCCCAGTTCTGTCAACATTGCACTGGCTACCTATTAAACATCGCATACATTTTAAAATCTTGCTTATTACTTACAAAGCACTAAATGGTTTAGCTCCCCAATACTTGAGCGAGCTCTTAACATATTATACTCCATCACGTCTACTGCGATCTCTAAATTCTGGCCAGTTGTTAATACCGAGAATATCCAAATCAACTGCAGGCGGTCGATCCTTTTCCTATTTAGCTCCTAAACTCTGGAACAGTCTTCCTAGCACTGTTCGGGAAGCAGACACACTCTGTCAGTTTAAATCTAGACTAAAAACACATCTTTTTACTGTGGCATACACATAAAACACTTTATCAATTAATTGATTGTTAGGCTGCATTAACTAGGTCAGCCGGAACCGGGAACACTTCCCATAACACCTGATGTACTCGTTACATCATCAGAAGAATGGCATCTACGCTAATGATATTCTCTCTGTTTTATCCCGAGGTTTACTGCAGTCAGCCAGATCCGGGCCGTATCCTAATCAGATGGTGGACCAGAGAAGACCAACACAGGACCCCGAAGTGTCTGCAGAGACCGTGTCAATTATCCTCCCCCTGCAACTGCCTCATCGACACGGCATCTAAATAAACCCGTCACCAGTGTGATGACTCCGATTGTTCGAATATTACCATTAAATAATATTTCAATCGATATGTCATCCGCAATAAACCCGTCTCCAGCGTGTTGCCTCCGATCATTCGAATATTGCACTTTAATAATTATTTAATCAACATCATCCTCAATAAACCCGTCTCCAGCGTGTTGCCTCCGGTCCTTTGAATATTCCGATCTATTATGACCTCTGACCTGTAAAGCAGCGAGAATACTAATAATAATACCTTGTTTGTAAATTGGCCAGAGGAGAACTGGCAACCCGACTGAGCCTGGTTTCTCCCAAGGTTTATTTTTCTCCATTAGGTCACCTAATGGGGTTTTGGTTTCCTTGCCACTGTTGCCTCTGGCTTGGCGTGCTCAGTTGGGGACACTATATTTTTCAACTAAACATCGAAATAAATCTAATTAATAAACTAATTTAACCATGTAAACTAAATTACTGATCTAATTATTGATCTAAAGCCCACACTGTCACCAGTGTCACCGTATGGAAATTGAAATGAACTGATGACATCAAATGGCTATACAGCTGAATAAAATTAGGCTGCATTATTTTGCTGTTTAACACTGTAAAGCTGCTTTGAAACAATCTACATTGTTAAAAGCGCTATATAAATAAAGTTGACTTGACTTGACTTGACTTGAATTAATCACTTCTGCTTGTAACCTCATGAATATGTTGCTACTAGACATGTGCCGATATACGTTAATACGCTATATCACGATAATAAACATATACAATGTGTAGGCACTTCATCATACCGTGAATAATTGCTAATTATTAATTATTTAGATTTTAAATATGCAATTTAAGAATACTTTTCCATAAACCGGTTAACATTTACAACACTGCTTGTATGCTGCATCAAAGAGACATGCGCACTTTGATGTAAACAACAACAAGATACCCCTGTTGGTTACCCTGGCAACACGTAGACAAAGCAGGCTGTGCTACTTTGATGGGGTACACCTGATGGGGTTTTGGTTTTCTTGCCACTGTCGCTTCTGGCTTGGCTTGCTCAGTTGGGGACAATACATTTTGACTGATGAAGAGAGGCGAACGTCACACCTCTCTTCATCAGTCTGCACTGGCTGCCAATAGCCGCTCGCATCAAATTCAAGGCACTGGTGCTCGCCTTCAAAGCAACCACTAGCTCTGCACCAATATACCTAAACTCGCTTGTTCAGACTTACACACCCTCCAGGAGCTTACGTTCTGCCAGTGAACGACGCCTTGTGGTGCCATACCAGAAAGGCATGAAATCGCTCTCACGGACCTTTTCCTGGACCGCCCCCACTTGGTGGAATGACCTTCCTATCTCAATTCGTGCTGCCGTGTCTGTAGCCGTTTTCAAAAAACAGCTAAAGACACATCTCTTCCAGCAGCACCTGACCAATCAAGAATAGCACTTATCATTCTATTAATGATAAGTGCTATGATAATAATGACTAATAATCATTCTGTCTGTCTGTCTAATTTTTTTTTTTTTTCAATTCTGTTCTGTGTTAGATTAACTGAGTCTTGTTACAGCACTTGCATACTGTTGCCCTTGACTACTCTAGTTGCTTCTATTGCTCTCATTTGTAAGTCGCTTTGGATAAAAGTGTCTGCTAAATGACTAAATGTAAATGTAAATTTTTCAACTAAATATCCAAATAAATCTAATTATTAAACTAAACCATATAACTAAATTACTGATTTAATAACTGATCTAAAGCCCACATTGTCACTGTATGATAATTGAAATGAGCTGATGACATCACCGTTTTCTCGTTTTCACATTATTTTCCTGTTTAACACTGTGAAGCTGCTTTGAAACAATCTGCATTGTTAAAAGCGCTATATAAATAAAGTTGACTTGACTACTTTCTGTTTCAGAACAGTATGTACAGCAATGTTGCAGACATTCAGCGCAGTCTATTTCAGTTAATTCAAAATAACACACCTCGTTTTCAGACCATGGGTGCAAAAATGTATTTGTATTTGCAATGTGGCCACTGGACGTGAAAAAGATAACTGTGACGAACTGAAACTAGCAAAAAACACTTGAGTCGTGACTGCCGTCACATTGTGCTGGGTGTGTAGTAGATGTAAGTTAAAAGAAAACAAAAAATTCTAAGCAGTTGTAAACTGTTACAAACAGAGGTGACACGGAGAACAGATGGAAAATCGTAAACAAAGTTTATTTGCAGAACCAGGAAGTGAGCGGATGAGGTGAGTGTCAGAAGACTCCCTGACCCCCCCTCTGGCGCTGGGCCTGGTTTTGTGTGTTTTTTGCAGCATTCATACTAAATAACCAATGCTGCCTCTCATTATTTTTGCCACTCAGTAGGCGTAACCGCAGTCACTCCGGCCGAAGGTGACGTGCAGGCCCTCTATTACGCATCTCCTGAACGGGTAAATTATTTCCAGATCAAAACACAGGAAAGAAGAAGCAGAAATTAGCAATCTCATATGTAAGCAGATGCATATGGAAAATAATGCAATATAATGTTACTGAATGAAATGTCGACCCAAATGTTGAATTGCTATAGGGCTGTGAAAGCTTTCAGGGTGTTGATGGACTCGATCTACCCCATTTGTGTTTTGATCATCAATCTGAATTCGATCCAGATGCAGTCTTTGACAAAATGCAATTTTCTTTTTGCTTAAAATGTTGCTTTTTTATGACACTTGTGAAACCCATATTCAATTGATAAAAAAAAAGAATGCATAATGCTAAAATAAAAAGATTTTGTTTTGTTTAAAAGCAGAAGGTCTGTTATTTCGTTTGATCAGATGATCATACAAAAAAATATTCTGTGGGCCACAGCATTTTTGTGAAAATGACCAAAAACGCTGGCAGTGCCTGGCAACTTTTTTTTTTTTAAATGTTTAAAGTCTGACGGGGAAAGAGTTAATAGCTCAATACTGTTTACAAAGCATCCTAGGATGCACTTCATGGAGTTAGTTGACAGAACTAACACTTTAAAAAAAATGTCAAACAAAAGATTATATCCATATGTGTTATTTCACTTCACAATTACTCAAAATGTATAGCAAGAACAAGGAATATGTAGACACATTCAAGCTTTTCAATGGCAGTGTAAAAATAAATCTTTCATGGATAAAGTGGTGGAAGTGCATTTAGCAGTGCTGAGTGTAGAGGTCTCAATCAGAAAACACATAACTGGATATGCACGGAAGTGCCAGAGATCTGACATCAGCATGACAGGAATCATGTCCCCCTCTGTCATTTCAGGGATTGATTGGAAAAAATGAAAAACTCGGTTCTTGTTCATTTATACACAGAATTATCTTCCACAGTATGTGTGGCTATTTTGCTTAAAGGGTCTAAAGTGCTGACTATGGTATGGACAGGAAGTGTGCAGCAGAGAGCAGAAATACATAAAACCCAGGTCTGTTTAACTAATTCATTAGCAGGATTACTTAAACTAAGACATAAGAGATATCCAGGTGCTCTTTAAAGACTGTAACAGCAGGTGGCACAGTGTGTGTTCAGCATAATTAGCACACTAAAAATACTCACATTGGATTTCAGGGTTTGTGTGTGTGTGTGTGTGTGTGTGTGTGTGTGTGTGTGTGTGTGTGTGTGTGTGTGTGTGTGTGTGCGTGTGTGTGTGTGTGTGTGTGTGTGTGTGTGTGTGTGTGTGTGTGTGTGTGTGTGTGTGTGTTACTACTTAATGGCTTTAGAGAGGAAACCATTGTTTATCATAGGGATTTTATTTTTACTCTATATCCTCTCTTATCAAATTCAGTGAACAATCTAGAAATCCGCAGTTGATTCAACTCCCATTACATTAGAAATAATGGCAAGAAGGATAATACAGGCACAACTAAGTGAATCTTTGAATGCTGTGATACATTGTTGCACAGAATACTCTGAACAGCAGATAAAAAAAACAAAACAAAAAAAAGACAGGAAATGACGTGTTCAAAAAGCAGAGGAACAAAGTTCTATAAATAGGAAATGCTGGTTCCTGATTGGCTTATTGTACGCATGCTCTTTTTACTGCCTTCTAAGAAGCCATCTTGTGGAAAACTAACTTTTCCTTGCTCTTATGAAATATAAGAGTAAACATATTCAAAACCAGTGATGTATAAAGTACTCAAAAGCCATACTTGAGTAAAAGTATAGATATCTTGCCAGAAAATTACTTAAGTTAAAGTCAGTGTTTAGAATATTACTTGAGTAAAAGTTTTAAAGTATGTGATATTTATTGTACTTAAGTAAGAAAAGTATTTTTTTCATATTAAACATACTTAAGTATTGCAAGTAAAAGTACAAGTAAATGCAAAATACAAAAAGATAAAAAAAATATTTAAAAATTGATCAGCAAGCAGCAAGATTGAATTTAGTTTTAATTATGTTTCTACTATTTTGTTTTCTTTGAATAAAAAATGGCAAACTGTTATTACTGTTTATTTAAATATAAAAAATATTAATATATGAATTATACCTTGATCATTCATAATAATTCATAGTACAGTAACTAATGTAAGAGACGACTTTAAAATGTTAAAATGTTTTAATCAACCTTAGTTAATGTTAAAATTTGACTCTTATTGCAAAATGTTACCATTCATATAAATCCAAACAGTCATATCTTCACACATAAAGTCATAGCATTGAAATTAGACACAGTAACGTTATATGTATATTATATGTATATTTCACACTTTATTTGCTTCTACTTTAAAACACTTGATTATTATCTAATCAAAATATGTAACCGTAATTATAAAAAAAACTGAAATCGAATGAGTTTCTGATTTGTTTATATGTTTCTACGAGGATACAGTTTGTTCCCTTTCGAGAGAATTACTTGTATTGCATAGCAGTACACTAGGGAAAACTCCTTTCCTCGAGAATATGAAGCAGAAATTATTATATTTTATTATTTTATTTTATGTAAAACGCAGTGCAGCTACAGAGCGCATACACACGCTGATTGGCTGTGCTGCGGCAGCTGCAGGGAACCTATGGCGAGGCGGCTGAGCGGGAAGCCCAAAGAGGTGACTATCTGAGCTCCCGTCTAAAAGCCTACCTGAATTTGCATATTGAGTCTATAAAGGACCCTGTCACGCCATAGGTACTCAGATTTAATTTCCTTCAGCGACTCACCACATCGCTGATCTCCGGACATTGAAGCTGCCGTCCTCACTTCCTCCACCTGCTCAGTTCTCAGCACTAGACACTAAAAGTGCTACTGACACTCTTTGCTCCACTCTAACATCTTGCTTAGACAACTTCTGTCCCATTTCATCCAGGCCATCCCGCACTACCCCCTCTGCCCCCTGGCTGTCTGATGTTCTCCGCGAACATCGCTCTGGATTGCGGGCGGCAGAGAGGAAGTGGCACAAAACTAATAACGTGACTGACCTTACCCTTTATCAGTCTCTTCTCGCTTCTTTCTCTGCAAATGTCTCCACTGCTAAGACTACATACTATCACAACAAAATCAACAATTCCTCTTGACTCTCGTTCACTTTTCAAAACTTTCTCTTTGCTCCTTTGTCCTCCTCCTTCATCAGCTCTTACAGCTGACGACTTTGTATCATTCTTCACAAACAAAACCTCCTCCATCAGCAGCTGATTCTCCACACCACAAACCGACACGTACATCTAAACAACCACCACACACACGCTACCCTCTTTCTCTCTGCTCTCTGAAGCTGAAGTCTCCAAACTCATCCTTTTCAACCACCCCACTACCCGTCCGCTTGATCCTATTCCCACTCACCTCCTTCAGGCCATTTCTTCTTCAGTTACTCCTGCACTCACTCACATTGTCAACACCTCTCTTCACACCGGGACCTTCCCCACAGCATTTAAGCAGGCTCGGATAACCCCACTGCTTAAGAAACCCTCTCTGAACCCAGCACTTTTAGAAAACTACCGACCGGTATCCCTTCTACCTTTTATTGCAAAGACACTTGAGCGAGTTGTGTTCAACCAGCTCTCTATGTTTCTTGAACAGAACAACCTCCTGGACAACAACCAATCGGTCTTCAAAAGCGGCCACTCAACTGAGACTGCCCTGCTCTCGGTTACAGAGGCACTGAGACAGGCAAGAGCAGCTTCCAAGTCCACAGTACTTATCTTACTGGATTTGTCTGCTGCTTTTGACACAGTTAACCACCAGATCCTCCTGTCAACTCTCATGAAGATGGGCATTTTAGGAACTGCTCTCCAGTGGTTCATGTCTTATCTCTCAGGTAGGTCCTTCAGGGTGTCATGGAGAGGTGAAGTGTCTAAGTCACATCATCTAGCTACTGGAGTTCCCCAGGGCTTAGTGCTTGGACTACTTCTCTTCTCCATCTACATGTCATCACTAGGATCTGTCATTCAGAAACATGGCTTTTCCTATCACTGCTATGCCGACGACACTCAACTCTACTTCTCATTTCAACCAGATGATCCCACGGTTGGTGTTGGTATTGCTGCCTGCCTAACAGACATTTCTGCCTGGATGAAGGAACATCACCTGCAACTCAACCTTGCAAAGACAGAACTGCTTGTGGTCTCAGCCAACCCAGCACTTCACCACAATCTCTCCATTCAGCTAGGATCATCAACCATAACTCCGTCCAGGACAGCCAGGAACCTTGGAGTTGTGATTGATGATCAGTTCAAATTCACTGACCACATTACTGCAACAACCCAGTCCTGCAGATTTGCGCTATACAACATTAGGAAGATTAGACCCTTCCTATCAGAGCAGGCCACACAACTCCTGGTCCAGGCTCTTGTTCTTTCCAGACTGGACTATTGTAATGCTCTTCTAGCGGGCCTTCCAGCATGCACTATCAAACTGCATTGACCTTGCAACTGATCCAGAACGCAGCGGCGAGGGTGGTCTTTAACGAGCCGAAGAGAGTGCACGTCACGTCTCTCTTCATCAGTCTGCACTGGCTACCAATAGTCGCTCGCATCGAATTCAAGGCACTGGTGCTCGCTTACAAAGCAACCACTGGCTCTGCACCATTATGCCTAAACTCGCTTGTTCAGACTTAAACACCATCCAGGAGCTTATGTTCTGTAAATGAACGACGCCTTGTCGTGCAATCCAAAAGAGGCATGAAATCACTCTCATGGACCTTTTCCTGAACCGTTCCCACCTGATGGAATGACCTGCCTATCTCAATTCGAGCGGCCGAGTCTGTAGCCATTTTCAAGAAACATCTAAAAACACATCTTTTCCAGCAGCACCTGACAAATCAAGAATAGCACTTATCACTCTATTCATTTTCTGTTTGTCTATTTAATAAAATAAAAAATCAAATAAAAAAATCATGTGTTCTGTTCTAGATTAATTGAGACTTGTTACAGCCCTTGCATATTGTTGCCCTTGACTGTCCTAGTTGCTTCTATTGCACTCATTTGTAAGTTGCTTTGGATAAAAGTGTCTGCTAAATGACTAAATGTAAATGTAACAGCACCTCAGCGGAACATTGTGCACTTCTGAGGACGTCGGAGCCATCCGCCTTCAGACCTTCTGCAGTTCCAGCTGCGCTATCTGGCGTTATATCCTTTTGCATTTATCTGTGTATCTAGTGTACGAGTGCGTTGTTTCAAATGCCTTGTCCATCTTGCGCCTCATGCAGAGGCCCTCTACTCGGCAGGATCGCCACATATGCGTGCGGTGTCTCGGACGAGACCACGCCCTGGCTGCACTCTCTCAGGGCAGTTGCCCGGAGTGCGAGGAGATGGCAATGCAGACCCTGCGGGCTCGGCTTGCCATCTTTGAGGACGATCCCTCCCCTTCTGCCCTCCCTCAAGCACCGCGCAAGAAAAAGCGCAGTGACCAGAGGCGATCGGAGCAAGCTGGCCAAAACACGCTGGATTATTCCCCACGTGTTTCGCCTTCACCGGTCACATTCACGCAGGAAGAACAGCGCCCCTGCACTGTAGCGGCCAGTTTCCTTTGGTGGACCACGACGGGAAGAGGATGACGATGACAGCTTTTCACAAGCTGCATCGGGACCGTGGTCAGACTCTGTCTCGGAGCACTCAGCTTCGACACAGGCCATCATGAGCATCAGGGTGAGCGTCGACGCGGAACTGGACCGCATGCTCACGAGGGCCGTGGGAGCTGCGGTTGCGCGAGCACTAGTTTGCAAGTTTACTTGAAGTAAGACCGACCTCTGCTGGAATTATGCCAACGTCACTCACCTTTAATTTAAGGCCACAGGCTTCCCCCTCAAAGAAAGTTTTCACACGTGGGAGATAAATTGATTGAAGCCCAGAATTTCCAAAATGCAGAGGAAATATTATTTAAAAGTTTTCTGTTCCAGGTACAACTGTAGTCCATTATGCTGTTTTTATACTGCACAACCTACACTTATTAGTTTTCTTCTTGTTTTCTCAAGCAGAGAAATAAGCATATGTATGTGTGTGAGGAAATATCATATATTGTGAAATAAATTACACAGTGGATGAGAACAGACACAGTTTCTAGTCATTCATCAGATGACATTACATCTAGGAACATTCTCTTGCCGTTTACTGTCACTGTAAGGAAATATTTTCTTCTGGCAGGGTGGAATTTAATGATTTTACTTAAAAAAGGGGAGATATTAATACAGGGTGCGATTTGTGGAAAAAACGGGGGATGGGGGGTTGAAAAGGAGTTTGAAAAGTTTTTTTTCCCTTGAACATAAATCACAAACCACAGTGGAGCTATATAGCCCAGGGCTGGACTGGGGATAAAATTCGGCCCTGGCAAACCCAGCCCATCCGGCCCATGAGATCCTCGTGAATGTTTTTGCTGGGGTTAGGGCCTTACATTGGAGTACATAAATAAAACTAGGACAGGGACAAATAATGATGGATATTATTGAATTTATTACAAATGCAGATATCAAACTTGATATTGCACTTTTGTCACACAGAAATGCACTTGACAGTAAAGCACTGATTTTGAGCTAGGATGCAATAAAGTAAATTTACTGCTTTTAAATTCTGTTGTGTAAAGTTGTTCCAAACCGAAATGACGTTGTCTCTTTTAACCGAGTTTAACTGTTGGCCAATTTTGGCCAAACCATGCTCCTCATTACCATGGGTATATGGTTTCTAAAATAAATAAATAAATAAATCATAAACTATTGAATTTGTAATAAAAAAAATATTGTAAACACGTAGAAAATACAAAAACAGCCTCTATAAAAGTGATTTATATTGCGCAATATTTAATGTAGCCTATAATAATAGCAACATTTTTAATAAATACATTTGTGCCAATACACCATATTTCTTCACTGTTAGTAGCTGCAAGGTAAATTGTGGTTGTGCTAGGGTGAGAAGTTTGTAGTGTGTATTGCCATTTTCCAATTTACCTCGTTGTGTATGTACATGCTCACGGCTGTTTTCAGCTGATTCACCAAAGAACCGTTATGTTACCATATCACACGATTGTATAAAACAAAATTCAGAGTCAAAGTGCCATTCATCACCTAATAGAGCAGCAGAAACGCAGAGCATGTTCGTCAGCGGCAGCGCTGTGCGGATATTCGCCTTTTGCAGTTTCATGCGCCCAAATAAAAAACACAATAAAAAAAACAACGCCTAATATGGACACAGTCTATGAATATGGAAGAAGGAAGGTCTCTCTCGCTGTGGCCTGTCAATTCAGAAGACAAACCAATGGGCCGCTGTCCCTGCATGATGGGCCAGTCCGTGGCAAAAAAACTAAATAAATAAATAACCTTGTATCGGCCCCAAAGTGCGTCGGCCCACCGGGAAAATGCCCGGTATGCCAGATTACCAGTCCAGCCCTGATATAGCCTATATATTTTTGGCAGCTGTTACAGAAAGATTTTTACAATAAATATTCCTTGACCTTTGAAGTATTAGATTAGATAGCTTCGATATTTGACAACTATTTACAATGACGCTAATAATTCTTCATTTCTGAAGAATTAGTGTGCACATTTGTATTCACACGTTTAGCTCATATTTCTTTAGATAGAATATACCTATACTTGTTTGTTGACTCGCAGAAAGACGATTCCATCAGTCAATTTTGCACAATAATAATTCCCACCTTATGGTGAAAGTATACTTCTGTGTTCTGTCTCATAATACATTTATGCATAAGTTTATTATATATAATATCTGCATTAGGTCACAATAGAGTGAGCAGAAACATTGTATTAAGCTCATACTGTCACTCTGAAAAAGATTAATGGTGCACACTGACTTTCTGAAAAGTTCTGCATGGATTGAGGCGAGTGAAACAGGATCACGAATCCCAGACTGTCTCTAAGCAAAGTGCTAACAGTTGAAGTCCATTTCTGATTTTATTGTTGTTTGTATTGTCATGTTGCAGTGTTTCACTCTGCAATGTTTCATTTTTGGTGGTTTGTGGAGTAGCATCCCCGGGGTATTTTTTTTATCATATATTTTTTTACATAGACCAGGAGGGGGAATATCCCCACAATCCCCCCTACAAATCACACCCTGAATACATATATTTTAATCTTTAACATTTTTATTTTTAATCTTTTTTTGTATTGTGTGGTAACCTTTTTATAAAAGTAGTAAGGTACTAGAGGCGTGCTGCATTGTGAATACAGTCATGGCTGAAAGAGCTGTGCTTTGCAACGTGCCTAACAACGCCCTTCAGTCGTGACTTTATTCACAAAACAGCAAACCTCGAGTATGTTATTGCTCACTTAAAACACTCCACACAACAAGGACTGTGAAGATCCCACATCAAGTTTAAGTGTGAGTGACGATATTTGTGGCAGTAGTACTCACCAGCAGCAACGCCTCCAGTTGGTTAATGTAGATCTCTTCACTGGCTAGGAAACCAGACAGAACCAGTTTCTTCATTTCCAGACCTTTTTCCAAGTCTCCCTGAAACACAGAAACGCATACAATACAGATAAATCAGGCAAATCTAAACAGATGCAAAATCATAGGGGTCCAAGAGACGTATGCTGTTTATACCTGACAAGCAGAAAGCTGCTTGGTATAAAAGTGGTGTTTTATAAATTGCTACACTATTGACAATAGAAAATTAACCTTTTTTGTTGTGAAATTTTGTAAGCATGTAAGATTTTCAGTGAATAACAAATTAAATTGAGGCCTGTTATCATACAATGCTACTATATAGCTTCAGAAGATTGGTAAAATAGTGCGGGAGTAATAAGGACATTTTGTCATTTTGGAACTTGGCAGCAAAAAGTGTGGCCAGGATATTCTTCAGTAAAGTTTACTTTTATGCTCCAGAGTAGAAAGAAAGTCATACAGGTTTGGAACGACATAAAGGTAAGAAAATGATGACAGAATTTTCACTAATTCATTCTTGCACATTTTACGATTTCAAAGTCAAAGTGCCTTTACAAAGTGTGTTTATTTTACTCCAAAACAGATGAACATGTTAGGTTGGTTCATGCACATATCGCGGCAGTTAGAATACGGTGAGTTGTCCTGTGAGTGGCACTAAAAGGTTAATGCTCTGTTGTGTTTGAAAATAGCATACCACTCTACAACCATTAGTGTTAAGAAAGAAAATGTGAGACAAAAACGCATTTGCTGAAGCAATCATGCCATTTTCCCTTGTTTTTACAGTACATGACTTTGAGCTCTTTTGGCGAACTATGAACTATGTTTCCCGGGACACGTACCCAAGATCATTGCAAGCACAATGCTGTACCAGGTGAGCTACCAAGCAAGTTTATTACAGTGGAAAAGCAAAACATATGTGTAAACATAAATGTATTAGTTTGCAAATGAGTAAAGGTGTTTTGAGGTTATAAGTATTAAAAAATTCATTGATAATCTGTGCCATCATAATTTGTGTGAAAAGGAATAAAATTGTTTGTGTTTTACTGTCTAGTGTTCATTTCAGCTGGAAACGGCAGTGAATTGTATGCATTTTTGCGCTGTTGTATGCACTGATGTTGTCACCACCTGTAGTTAATCAAACCATGTGTTCCGCTTTTTATACTAATCTGTTCAGATCTTTATTTCTCTCTCTGGTGTGAAATTTCTCGGGCAGAGACACACCCTGAGAATTCACCCCATCCAGGTACAGAGTTCAAACTGTTTCTGTGTTAGTGTGTTCAAACAAAGGCCATTTGAACAAATACCTGTGAATTTGAGTGAAAGATGAAAACTCAAGAAGCCTTCAAGTTTAATCCAACTTTCATGTCTGTCTCAATATTTTTTGCTCCAAATGAGCATTTAAACCAAATCCCCCTTTGAAATTTCCATTTACAACAGCTCTTGCTTTATTATGACTAAATATTTTGGGACAATTAAAGTATGTGCAAATTCTCCCACCATGTCTGTCCACCAAAACCACCGCAAATATATGAGGATAAATCAAAACATGACTGGGTCTGCTTGAAACCCATGGAATTTGATTGCATAAAGGAATAAACAGTAGTTCTATCTGAAAAGACAGGAAGTACCACCCTTATGACTAACTACATATAAAGAGAGCGGCCAAATATCCCCACCATTGCCCTTATAATTCCCACACAAACACTCCTTTGTCCAGAGCACTATTTATTCTGTGACACTCTGGAAGGGGAAAATGAACAAGTTTAAGACTAAAGTGAGGCCAGTACTCATTATGAAAGTTATGAACATTCTGTGTGAAAATGCTAATACTGGGCATTGTAAGAATAAAAAAGGAATTATTTGTTTTAACAGATTGGGAAAACCCCGAAGAACCCTTTGAGACCTTTAAAGGGATAGTCCACCCAAATAATATTCTGTTATTATCTGCATGACTTTCTTCTGTGGAACATGAAAATATATTTTTACATTTTGGTGACCGTCAAACAAGGTAACAAGGTTTTAAGGTGACAAAAAAGAAGAATAATGTGTGTGTGTGTGTGTGTGTGTGTGTGTGTGTGTATAATATATATATATATATATATATATATATATATATATATATATATATATATATATATATATATATATATATATATATATATATATATATATATATATATATATATATATATATATATATATATATATATATATATATATATTAAAGTATATATAAGTCATTGTGAGATGAACAGTTGAAATTAGAACTTTAAAAATTCAAAATTTTGGATTTCAAGTCAAAATTAAAAATCTAAATTATGATTAAAAGTCCTAATTATGAGATAAAAAGCTGAAATTAGATTTTAAAAAGTCTTAATTATGACTAAAACACACACTAAGACATTTAAGAGAAATGAAATCATGCTTATTTTTTATGTGCTTTTATTTTTTTGATTCACACTTACAATAATAAGTTTTAATTTTGTGCAATATATTTTTACATGCGTTTTTACATTTTGAAATCAGTTTTTACAACAGAAATTAATCAATCAAAAACTTACTTTAGCTTTTCATCTAAAACAAAATTAATTTCCTATCATCACTGTAAAGCTGCTTTGAAGCTATCTGTGTTGTGAAAAGCGCTACAGAAATAAAGGTGACTTGACTTGACAGAAGAAAGAAGGTCATACGCCGTGAGGGTGATTAAATAATTACAGCATTTTGGGGTCCCTATCGATTTATGGATGTCATTGCATTAGATATAATATGTCAAAACAAGTACAACCAACTAATTTCTTTTTAAAATACATTTGAACCTAATGCAATGACATTCATTTTAAGTGAGAGCTATTTGAATTAGTGTGTGTTGAGGTTCAGAATTTGAGTTTTACTGAGAGGCTTTTAACTTAAAGGTGTCATGAACTGGCTTTTTAAAAAAAAAAATATACTGTTGTCTGTGGTCAACTTATGACGTTCACGTGGTTTTTACATTCACGTGGCTATTTTATACCTTGGTTTTGAGGCTCTCTGAAAAACGGTCGGTTTTGGATGGGCGTGGCGCACTGAAGACTTGGAAGTAAACGCCCACGGCTAGGATTGGATAAGATTTGCATATTTAATGAGTTTCTGCTCCCCTGTCAGTACATGTGAGGAATTGTTTTGTGGTGGAGGGGGCGTGGTTTAGCGAGACACCGTCAGACTCGGCAAGCACTGCCAGTCCAGAGAGACGGACTGGGCACTCGTGAAGCAGAGAGACGGAGAGCTGGGGAAAGATAGCTGAGAAAGTTTTATTGTACCGAGTTGTTGAGAGCGCAAGTTTATTTTGTTTGTATCTGAGAGCTCTGAATAAACACGAGTCCCAGCCACGCGACCCTGTCGTCTTTCTCCTTATTCTAGGAACTTTGTAACATGTGGAACCCCTCTAAACCCACTAAACTACATCACAGCCGTCGAGATGAACAAATCGTCAAAGTGTTGATTATAGCATTATTGTTAAATCTTTTTCCATCACATGAACGGCTGCAGTGATGAGCAGTCTTGTTGATCATTGCAACGTCATTTCTCTCACAAAATGCTTTCACCACAACTAACAGCAAACACGACGTCGACATGAATACAGTAAGAGCTTTGTTGTGCAGCATAACAGTGTCAATCGTTATTATGGCAGTTTGGACAAGTGTGCAGAAAAACTTGCGACGTGTGATTGACAGATCCGAACATTATAAAGAGATTGTCCTTTGATCGCTTTATGTAGTTTAATCATTTAAATAACGGATTTGTTTCATGCTACTAACAGAAACGATGTGAAGTTTATCGTTTTAGTCACTGGCTTGATTCACTGATGCATTACGCTTAGGGCATCAAGACGGCCAGCGGCGTGACTGACAGTATTAAACGATTTAGAAAGAAAGTCTGTGTGAACTTGAATGATTAGCTACACATCAGAAATCACTGATCACAGACCAGGCATTAAAGAACACTGTTACTCACTGTTTGTGGCGGTGCTGTCAACTCCATATGTTAAAAGTCTGTTTGTAAAGCCTGTGCTGACATCGTGCATTTTCTCCAAATTCTCTGGGTGGGCAAAGCAGAGGAAGGGGAGGTAACCTTTTCTCATATGACGACATAACAGGGAAGATTCCAGATGGCGCGTCTGAGCTCTCATTTTCTCAAAGACAGAGTAGGACAGCCAGAACTCAGTTTACACCTATCGAAATTTCTAGCCACTTGGGGACCATATACAGGCTAGGGGAACTCATATTAATGTTAAAAAACCTCATAAAATGAAAATTCCATGCCATGGGACCTTTAATGAATATCAGTGACTTCTAGTATGATGCCCAGTGCTGATAGTAATATTGATAAGGAATGACGACACAGGAAGAAAATTATTTTTAAATAATATAAGTGTCACTTGTGAGAGACAGAGAATAAGCAAGCAGGAAAAAAGAGGAAGTAACAGAGACTGAGAAGTTTCTAGACTGGCTAAACAATGTACAGCAAGAAATGCATTGGTCACTAATAATGGAAAATTGTTGTCTTTTTTGTTGCCTCATTTTCATCTGTGAGAAAATCATCTGTTTTTGACTGAACACATCAAAATATCTGTAACTGGTCAGAGCTGTGACACAATGGTTATTGCACATGCTCTTCACACATTGAGCTGTAGTGCTCATGTAGCTGATGTATGTTTGAGTCTGCAAGACAAACAAAAAAATAAAGAAGCTGAAGTCAGCCAACTGGCCTCTAAATTTAGGAATTGTATTAGTAATGATCCACTGACATTTTGGTGCACAATAAATTGCACTAATAGAATGCTAATAGAAGGCAGTTGTGATTAGTTTCAGACAAGAATTTACATTAAGGTGAATCATTATTTATTGTTGCTGCTAAAACACTTCTTTTTTTTAAAGACAAGTATTAAACTTCAGCATCGTCCCACATATGTTGTGCTATGGACATGATCAATCCCTTAAATCTTTGGTGGAGGAAAGGTATGCCATTACTTGGTGGATGATAATAAGAAAAAAACCCATATCTATTTTAATGTTCAAAATTTTGGGTTCAGTAAGATTTAAATTTTTTAAAGAAATTAATACTTTTATTCAGCAAGGATGCATTAAATTGAAGAAAAGTGACAGTAAAGACATTGCTACAAAATGTATATTTTAAATCAATAATGTTCTTTTGAACTTCTCCATTTATCAAATAATCTACTACTGTAAATATTTATATTAAGCAGCACAACTGGTTTCAAGATTGATAATAATACAATCTTATAATGTTTCTTGAGAATCAAATCACCATATTAGAATGATCTCTGAAGGATCATGTGACACTGAAGACTGGAATAATGGCTGCTGAAAAATCAGCTTTACTATCAAAGGAATAAAGTACATTTTAAAATATATACAAATAAAAAACAGTTGTTTTCAACAGTCAGGTTCTGTATTACTGTTTTACCATATTTTTTGATCAAGTAAATGCAGCTTGGTGAGCATAAGAATCTTCAATCAAAAACAATAATAAAAAATAAAAAAAAACATCTTACCAACTCCAAATGTTTAAACGTTCATGTAAGAAAGACAAAAAGAGAGATAGATACACCAAAATATCAGAGAGATTGGGGGTGGGCTGGTTTGCCTATTCTTACTACTTACATTTTCATGTCATAATCTAAAATATTACTGTGGAGTAAACAAGGAACTGCTCCTCTTTATCTTGGTCCTCATTCAAAACATGTACTGCTCAACAGCTAAATTGTCTTTGTCTTTTTCAGCTCACTATATTGTGCATCTTCTGTGTACATGGACAACACTCAAACTCACAGCATTAAACAAAAAATGTATGACCCCTGCACACAATGCATTGTGATTGTTTTTTTGTTTTTGTTTTTTTACGAGAATGGTGTGTTTATGGCCTGTGTGCTCTGAATGTGAGTGTCTGACTATAGAGCAAATATGATTGTGCTAATGACAGCCACAAAATTAAGTTATTACTGGTGGAGTCTGAGGAAGCATGGGTGCTCTTATAAAGACACTAAACATCCCAAATCTCTAACGGTAAAGTAAATGCAATGCCAAAGAGTCAACATCACAGCAACAGTTTGAGAATAAACATCTGTATTTGTGCAAAAACTGGCCCAATTTCTACATTTATCTGAGTGGTTTCTGTCTTGACGAGTGTTAGAGCAGGAGAAAGATCATTAAGACCATAAAGGCCCACTGTTGCAACATTTGACTGGTACAAAGCAAAAGGGAAATGAACAAACACTAACGCCACGTCGCGAAAAGGTTTAATACTTTCCAACTCACTATTTTTAGCCATTGAGACAGAGCAAAACCTCAGCAAGCCAGCAGGGGAAGAGAGAAGTGCTGTCTTGTCTCTTCACCTCTCAGCCTGTCTCTCTCTCTCACCTTAAATGTCCTGAGTTCCATTGAGGTGAATGGACAGTCCAAGTCCATCTCATTGTCAAACAAATCTTCATCCTCTAGAACTTTGTCCAGAAGACCCAGCACCTCATCCTCATCCTCCTCCATGCTGGCAGCTGATCCCTCTCTCTCCTCTCCCACTGTTTCCCTCGCTGCTTTCCTTCCTTTCAAGTTTTGACAAGCCGCTCGTGACACATCAATGCCTCCACTGTAATTCTACCTCTTCTGTCCAGGGAGGGTTTTTCTCTCTCTCTCTGGAACGGTAACGTGTCCTCCCTCTCACACAAACACAGGCACAGCTACTTGCTTCCTCTCTCTCGTATACACACATCGAATGGCCCGCCTCTGCACGCACTCACACACACACACACACACACACACACACACACACACACACACACACACAGAGAGAGAGAGAGAGAGGCTGTCCCTCCCCCTGACTGCAGTTCTGTCTTCCTGGTGTGTCAATTCCGGGTGCCCTGGGTTAAGAGACTGTCCACCATTTTTCTTTTTGGCCTTAACAGGTAACTTTCTTATTTTCTATCTATCTTTGTTGTTCCCATTTTATATTAAGTGTCTTTGACTGCTATGTACAAAACATTTAAATAAATAATTTGATAGAATGCATTTATTGTTTACATAAGTGTATTTAAAAAATACCTGCATGTGATTACAGATGTATTTTATTTCTGTAGGTATTTCTATAAATTAGACTGTTGACCAGACTTTTTATTATTTATAAAAAGTAAAGTTGTGGTAAAGTACATATTGTTGATAATATTTTAATTAATTACACTATTTAACACTATACACTATAGGGCTGTTAAACCAATTAACCAACAAAACTAAATCCATATTACCATTTATGAAAATCCATTTACACTGCAATTACAATAATGTTATGAGATGAATGTTCTAAATATAACATTTTGAATATAGTAATATGAAATGTTGGGAAAAAAGAAATGACACTATAAATGACACACATGACAATATAAAGCTAAAACCACCAGTAGGTGGCGGCAAGTTGTAATAAGTGAATTGGCTGATTCTTTCAAATCGGCCAATTAATTCATGAAGGAAGCAAGTGTCCAATGACTTTACGAATCGGTCACTGAATCATTCACTCACCCGATTCGTCCAAAAACAGTGAATCATTTAAGAACGAAACACTTGGTTTGGAACTATTTTCATTAGCCAAAAAGAGCAAAAACAGTCATTTTTGCATTTGTATTAATTTTGGTCGAATTTACAACCTTGCAACGCATTTCGTGACGGTGGAAAAGCATTTATAGATGCCAATAAAGAACCTTTATTTTTTAAGAGGGTAACGGCACAAATCAACAACCTCAAATTTGTTGAAATTAACTAGACTGTTAATTTTAGCTAATGAGTGTGTTCCACTTTGCATGCTTGTGAACTATTCTATTCCATTATAATAGTGAAAATTCCAATAAGAAGAAGTACACTTTAAATACACAGATGATGCACTAATTTAACTGCATAAAAACAAAAACAAATTGTGGAATGTTGGACACTATCCAACACTATCACTATCCAACACTATTGGCAATCCGACTCCGATGCTGGGTGACAAATTACCCATCTAAAATTCATAAACATAGTGTAGTTTAAGTGCATGTATACATAATTTGGGACACAACCAATGAACCTAATTGAGCCGACTGTTTACTAGGTCTGTTTTTGTTTAATCAGTCTATTAACTCTATTAACATGGTCTATTAACATGGACCACCAGTATTAAGAATGTCAACTTCTGTGCATCACCACTTGTGTAAGTTATTATTGTGTCATTTGGAATATACACTTCTGTTCAAAAGTTTGGTTCAAAAAGTTAAAAAATGTTTTTGAAAGAAGTCTGTTATGCTCATCAGATAATGATACAAAATACAGTAAAAACTGTAATATTGTGAAATATTAGCTCCTAAATTTAAAATAACAGTTTACATTTTTTTATGTAATTTATTCCTATATGGCAAAGCAGACATTACTCCAATCTTTATTGTGACATGATCCTTTAGAAACCCTGCTAACATGCTGGTTTGGTGCTCCAGAAACATATCTTATTTTTATTAACTTTAAAAGTAGGCGTGCAGCATAATATTTATGTGGAAACTGTTGCTTCCCCCCCCCCAACCCCCCCACCCCCAGGATTCTTTGATGAATAGTAAATTCAAAAGAACAGAATTTATTTGAAACCAAAATCTCTTGTATTCTATGTAAATCAGAGCTTCATCATCATCAGGGCAGTACTAAAAAAAAAAATCTTACAGATTCGCCAAGGGGTATGGGCTCAGAGGTGGCTCAGTGGTTAGCACTGTCGCTTCACAGCAAGTTTCATAGTTTCCTCCAGGTGCTCCGGTCATGGTAGGTTAGGTGATTGGATATACCAAACTGTCATAGGAGAGTGTGTGAGAATGAATGTGTCCCAAGTCAAATATTTGAGTGAAGCGGACCCTGCAAATGAGCGGAAATAACGCTATAGGAAGATGGATGGATGGATTCAGCAAGGGGTATGTAAACTTATGAACCAGAAGTATATTTTTTATAGAACAAAATGGTCTTGTATAATTTTTAGATAATATTTTTGCTATATAGATGCAATGTCAGTAGGGCTGGGCGATATGGCCCAAAATCCATATCAGTCGATATCAATAATTATCACGAAAATGTCAAATCTTTATTTCTTTACAGTTCAAAGGCATATTTTTGCTCCTGAGTGAAAGATGTAGAAAACAGAAGTTGTTTTCGGTAGAAGTCCACAGTAGTCGATTGCCGAGTTGCTTAGTTACCTATGATCGCGAGCGGGAACTCGGCAATCGACTACTGTGGACTTCTACCGAAAACAGGATGTAAACAGAGGTATGGGCGCTGGCTGAATTAACTTCATTTTTATTAATATCTTTCACATCTACTGCAGTCAAATTGACCCGTGTTCACGCTGAAGGAATCACTCACATTGGCTGTGCACTTGTAACAACACTTCAAGGATGTAAAGAGGCTAAAAGCAGGTTTAAACATTGCCCCATTGAAGTCAACAGGGTGCAAATTTTAAAAATAGAATAACTCAGTGTAGGCAACACCGATTTTTGTCGTTGTTCTCTGTATTGACAGCACTCCAAATGTACAAATAAATGAGCTCAATATTAAAATTGACCGGAGTTCTCCTTTAAGAACATGAGATGCAGCACTGAATCGCTGTCTATCACTGTTCTCCGGGAAAAATGGCATTTGGGGGGTAAAATATGTGTTTTTTTTGGCAGGGTTGCCTGCTAAAATTCGCATTACTGGGTCTAAATATAATTAGGATCACTTCAACCCGCGGACACAGAAAAACATCCCGCAGGAAAACCGCGGACTAGGCAACACTGCTTGGGGAAGATAAATACCTGCGTGCAATCCGCGCAAGCAATGGAAAGCTGCCTTCGTTCGCGCGCCAGTAGTCAAGGGGATTGTCGCTTCTGGCAATGGGTAGTTCAGCTGGATACGTCTCTATTTGTTCTGATACCGCTGACATGCTTCATCTTTGATAGGCACTTAAGACCAATTTATACTTCTGCGCCGAGTGCACGCAGAGGGTACGGCGTACCCGCATAGACGCGTTGGATACGCCGTACCCTGACGCGCACCTCTCCAAAAATGTAACAACGCGTCAATTCTACGCGGACCGCAAGCGCTGTGTTTGGTCTGCCAGAACCCTTCCCTCAGGTCAATAAATAAATAAAAAATCTGCGATAGGAGTGTGTGTGTGTGTGTGTCCGTCCAGCGATTCTTTATGGTAGTAAATAAATACATAGATCCGCTGAGTATAGTTTATTTATTTTCTCATTAAAACCAAAGATGTTAATCAGTGATTGTATATCAAGAACAGGGACACATTAGGGTATATTTCGTGAATGAAGTCTCCGCAACAGCAATCGATTGCTCGAGCCACCGCTGCTGAAAACAGCGGCCACGAGCTCCGCATGATTTCACAAACACATTCCAGTGCCAGATCGCCTTATTTAACTTTACTAATCAACTAGAGATGCTTAATTTGCTTTAGATACAACAACTCAAGCTGCAAGAAAAGCCGCTCTCTCACTGCTGCTGATATTCCGACATGAATGTACAGATGCTACACACAACAAGCAGCTTCTTCTTCGGCTGTTCTCTTGATTACACCAACATGCCCGAGGACACTGCCTACTAGCGTCTGCATGTGTAATTGCACATTGACGCAGACAACAGCGCATAAGTATAAATGCTCACGACGTCGGCTACGCGCGTAGCCTACGGCGTACACTCGACGCAGAAGTATAAATTGGCCTTTAGGCAGACGCGTCGCGTGATAACAGCTCGACCTTGAGTGAAACCTAAGCGTTTGCGAACGGATGGGAGGGGCAGGTGACATTCATTTTCGGTTTACGTTTTCGGCTGTTTTTTTTTTATCTCGGCCCCGAAACCGATAATACCATTTTCGGCCGAACTTTTTCGGCGGCCGAAATTTCGGTGCACCCCTAATTTGTTTTTACTCTACACTCTATACAGGGAGTGCAGAATTATTAGGCAAGTTGTATTTTTGAGGATTAATTTTACAACATTAATAATTAAACAACAACCATGTTGTCAATGAACACAAAAAACTCTATTAATATCAAAGCTGAATATTTTTGTAAGTGGTTTTTAGTTTTAGCTATTTTAGGGGGATATCTGTGTGTGCAGGTGACTATTACTGTGCATAATTATTAGGCAACTTAACAAAAAAACAAATTTATACCCATTTCAATTATTTATTTTTACCAGTGAAACCAATATAACATCTCAACATTCACAAATATACATTTCTGACATTCAAAAACAAATCAGTGACCAATATAGCCACCTTTCTTTGCAAGGACACTCAAAAGCCTGCCATCCATGGATTCTGTCAGTGTTTTGATCTGTTCACCATCAACATTGCGTGCAGCAGCAACCACAGCCTCCCAGACACTGTTCAGAGAGGTGTACTGTTTTCCCTCCTTGTAAATCGCACATTTGATGATGGACCACAGGTTCTCAATGGGGTTCAGATCAGGTGAACAAGGAGGCCATATCATTAGATTTTCTTCTTTTATACCCTTTCTTGCCAGCCACGCTGTGGAGTACTTGGACGCGTGTGATGGAGCATTGTCCTGCATGAAAATCATGTTTTTCTTGAAGGATGCAGACTTCTTCCTGTACCACTGCTTGAAGAAGGTGTCTTCCAGAAACTGGCAGTAGGACTGGGAGTTGAGCTTGACTCCATCCTCAACCCGAAAAGGCCCCACAAGCTCATCTTTGATGATACCAGCCCAAACCAGTACTCCACCTCCACCTTGCTGGCGTCTGAGTCGGACTGGAGCTCTCTGCCCTTTACCAATCCAGCCACGGGCCCATCCATCTGGCCCATCAAGACTCACTCTCATTTCATCAGTCCATAAAACCTTAGAAAAATCAGTCTTGAGATATTTCTTGGCCCAGTCTTGACGTTTCAGCTTGTGTGTCTTGTTCAGTGGTGGTCGACTTTCTGCCTTTCTTACCTTGGCCATGTCTCTGAGTATTGCACACCTTGTGCTTTTGGGCACTCCAGTGATGTTGCAGCTCTGAAATATGGCCAAACTGGTGGCAAGTGGCATCTTGGCAGCTGCACGCTTGACTTTTCTCAGTTTACGGGCAGTTATTTTGCGCCTTGGTTTTTCCACACGCTTCTTGCGACCCTGTTGACTATTTTGAATGAAACGCTTGATTGTTCGATGATCACGCTTCAGAAGCTTGGCTATTTTAAGACTGCTGCATCCCTCTGCAATATATCTCACTATTTTTGACTTTTCTGAGCCTGTCAAGTCCTTCTTTTGACCCATTTTGCCAAAGGAAAGGAAGTTGCCTAATAATTATGCACACCTGATATAGGGTGTTGATGTCATTAGACCACACCCCTTCTCATTACAGAGATGCACATCACCTAATATGCTTAATTGGTAGTAGGCTTTCCAGCCTATACAGCTTGGAGTAAGACAACATGCATAACGAGGATGATGTGGTCAAAATACTCATTTGCCTAATAATTCTGCACTCCCTGTATATCAACAATATAATTACATATAATTAATTAAAATAATTGTGTAAGTAGTAAAACAAGAAACACACAAACGGGCAAAAAATGCATTTTATGTTTAGAAACATTTTGAGTCCCCTCTCTCTTGCCTTACAGTGGATTGGTCCACTGCGCACCGACACACACAACTGCGGTGGGCTGGGAGAGAGCGCAAAGTTCAGTAGTTGATTAACTCCAGTAAGGGCTGTCAAGTCTATTTTATTCACTTTAAACATCGGATGAAAGGATTTTATTTCTCTTTTAATAAAGGCGATGCTGGGTTATTAATAAATCACCGAAGACACAAAATGATGATACCGATGTATTTTTCCATAGGTCCGATGTTTTAGTGATTATAGTTTGGTAACGTTAGCTTGCTGCAAGTCACTCACTACAACTAACAAGGCGATAAGCCTATGCGTGAACTGATATTAGGCTGATGTAGATTTAGCGCTGTTTTGCGTAGTGTTCGTAGATTTTGCGCTCAATGCTATATGGAAGAACTTCGAAGAAGAAGCAAGATAACTGAATAATTATATTAACATGTGGTGAACCTATGTTACGCAGTGCATGTCGCTCTGTTTTATGTCCGATTGCAAATAGCCAAAATATCTCCAAACCACTGAAGTTGAGTGACCTTTCTTGTCGCTGAATTTTCTTCACTATCGCTCATTTTTCTCTCTCCACTCCTCCAAGCCTGTCGGCCACTGTGACTGTCAACAACACCGCGTGCAGCACCCAGAAGCCCGGTCTGCAAAACGCATGTGCAGCGTTGCGCATAGCGCGTAAGCATTATATCGAGCTTTTATCAAACTGTTGTTATCGTTTTATCAAGGAGAATTATTTCGCAATAATTATTGTTATCGTTTTATCGCCCAGCCCTAAGTGTCAGTATCTCTCTATCAAACAATACAGCAGCACAACGAATCTAGGATATGGCAAAAAGTTAATAATGGTTGTTAAAGTTACTGAAAGTTATTAAAGTGTGGTACCAAGACAATTCTGACATTTTTATTTAGGGTATAACACTCTTTGTGATGTTTTAAGGGGAGGCGGAATTATAGATTCATATAGAAGTTAAAACTCTTATAGAGTGATACTCTATAGGAGCGACTGCCTGCAGTGCACGCACACATTTTGCAAGTGAGCGTGTGAGCAGAGTAAGGTCAAAGTCTGGTTGGCTGAAATTGATCCACCTACTTTTGACTGATCACACCCAACCACACATCACACTCATTCAACAGACAGATGTCAAGCTATTTATTAACCTTCCTGACAAACTCAGTTAATCCACCTGACAAACTCATTTTTATGATCATTATAATCATCACCATTGAATTACATTTGGAAAAATGACATGGTAATTAGTGTTCGACCGATATATCGGCCGGTCGATATTTGTTTTTACGTGTATCGGCAGATACAAGGCTGCTGCGTTCGCCGATATTTTTTCCCCGGCATTATTTACAGACAGGCGTCCACAGGAAGCTCTAGTGTTGCTGGAGATGCTGCAGTTCATGCTCCCTCCCCCACTAGCAGAACTAGAATCTTCTCTTCAAGAAAACGATAAGTTTTAAACTTTCATAGCATCTTTTAACTGTTTGGCTTAGTTGAAATATTGCCATACACTTTGAAACACGTTGCTCTATATGTGCTTACAACTATAGCTAAGAAAGTTTGTACGTCCAAATGGAAAACCCAAATGCTGAATGCCTCATCTATAAAACTGCTTGCCATTGTATTTAAGGAGCTGCAGATAGCTCAGTTGTAGGCTATCCGTAAGCATACGGTAGCGGTATGCTTAATGCTGTTTCACTAAACGAGGTTCGGGAGGAACATGTCAGATAATTGACACAGGTGGAGAGTACTCAGCTAATCAACAAAGAGGTATATATACGCAGCCGTCCTACCTCCATTTTGTTGACAGTTTTTTCAGCATGGAGGGCATTTCCGGCAGGTCGCCCCGCCCGCCCACGCTTTCTGCACGGCTCGAAGCAACTCTACAATACTAAAATCTTTTCCTTACAAATTTATAAGCTATCTAAAAACCCCTTTCGGCCGCTTCCATCAGCATTCACGAGCCAACCGCGAGAGCAGTGCTCGGACAGTGTAAAGGAGTGCACACAGCACAGACTTGCAACAGGGAGAACTACAACAGTTCCTGTCTTAAGATAATGTATTACAGCTCTTTTACTTTTCTTTTCTTGCGATCTTTCCGCCTCTGTGTACTACAGTACAGGCAGATACTTTTCACACAGGAGAAATGCGTTCATCATGTACGCGCATGCGGTCGCCGTGGTGATGAACGATCAATTTACTTGCTGCTGGTAAAGCGAGCGAACGGCTAAATCACTAAAATGCTGTCAATGCAACAGTGCATATTACGCCAAACAATCAGCTACTAGTTGGAATCAGCTGATAATCACCGCCTTGATTCAATACTTCTCAACTTGACGCTCACATAAGCTCACAGGGCTCAACACAGTGCGACCATACTCGCTTTGTGACTATAAATAGACGTGTGCGAACTGAACAATGTATTTGGGAGCACACGCTTTCTTAAATGTAACATCAATATCTTATAGTAGGGCAGGCTATTGTATAACAAGCGTATCAATGATTGTTATACCATCTTATATATATATATATATATATATATATATATATATATATATATATATATATATATATATATATATATATATATATATATTTTTATGAAACAGAAAAAAAAAAAAAAAATTCAAAAGCTATGATTTCATTGAATTAATGTGAGCGATCACGTTTCTGAATGTGGCACCGTTGTGCGTTCTACTGGCTTGAACAATGCTTCAGAATGCTTCAGTTCAGAGCATTTCACAATCAATGAATAGCATACATTTATGCAAAGCGAATTCGTATCAACAATGACAACATATTACGATATAAATCACAGTAAAGAAAACTGTGTATACTGTTATAAGACTGAATTTTCTCTGTGGCTGCGCCACGCCTCCGGAATAGCCTCCCTCGGCATATCAGATCTTGTGAATCCTTAGGATATTTTAAATCTGTGTCGAAAACACATCTCTTCTCTCTTGCTTACAACTGCCCATAAGGACTGGGAGTTTGAGATGTGTGTTTGTGTTTTGTGTGTTTATATCGGGGTGTTTTGTCAACGTTTTATTAGTACTGTTGAGAGAGTAAAGCACTTTGGTCAACTTATGTTGTTTTTTAACGTGCTATAGAAATAAAGGTTGTTTTGTTTTATCTCTTTCATATAAATTTGAATGAGCATCTGCAATAATAAGACATAAACATTTCAAAATAAGAGTCCATTCGGTTACACAATGTGTTTCTCCATTTGTCCGTCTAACTTTTTCTCCTTTTTCTCCCACAGGAGCTCAGTTTTCTCTGGCTAATTTTCTCCACTACTACAGCAGTGCTGTTCCCTCGGCTCCCACAGGAGCTTTGTTTCTCCGTCTAATTTTCTCCTACTACAGCAGTGCTGTTCCCTCGGCTCCCACAGGAGCTTCGTTTCTCTGGCTAATTTTCTCCTACTACAGCAGTGCTGTTCCCTCGGCTCCCACAGGAGCTTCGTTTCTCTGGCTAATTTCTCCTACTACAGCAGTGCTGTTCCCTCGGCTCCCACAGGAGCTTCGTTTCTCTGGCTAATTTCTCCTACTACAGCAGTGCTGTTCCCTCGGCTCCCACAGGAGCTTCGTTTCTCTAGCTAATTTTATCCTACTACAGCAGTGCTGTTCCCTCGGCTCCCACAGGAGCTTCGTTTCTCTGGCTAATTTCTCCTACTACAGCAGTGCTGTTCCCTCGGCTCCCACAGGAGCTTCGTTTCTCTGGCTAATTTCTCCTACTACAGCAGTGCTGTTCCCTCGGCTCCCACAGGAGCTTCGTTTCTCTGGCTAATTTCTCCTACTACAGCAGTGCTGTTCCCTCGGCTCCCACACGAGCTTTGTTCTCTAGCTAATTTTCTCCTACTACAGCAGTGCTGTTCCCTCGGCTCCCACAGGAGCTTCGTTTCTCTAGCTAATTTCTCCTACTACAGCAGTGCTGTTCCCTCTGCTCCCACAGGAGCTTCGTTTCTCTGGCTAATTTTCTCCACTGCCAAAGCAGTGCTGTTCCCTTGGCTCCCACAGGAGCTTCGTTTAATCGGGCTAATTTCTCCTACTACAGCAGTGCTGTTCCCTCTGCTCCCACAGGAGCTCAGTTTCTCCGGCTAATTTTCTCCACTGCATCAGCAGTGCCATTTTCTCTGCTCCCTCAGGTTCTCCGGCTAATTTTCTCCACTGCTACAGCAGTGCTGACCCCTCTGCTCTCACAAGAGCTCAGTTTCTCTGGCTAATTTTCTCCACTGCCAAAGCAGTGATGTTCTTTCCCAGAAACCTCAATCCTACATGACGGCCTGGAGATGTTTAAAGCATTTTACTTCTCTTATAAACATACCGTTCCCTGATTTTTCTCTCCTTTCAATCACCTCATTTATTTTCTACCTTAATACATCAAAGGTTACTTGAGCTGCATCCAGTTTCCACAATTGATGTACGGCAATTCCTCCCCCGAGATAAACAATTCACCAACCTCTCTCTGATCAAAGGGATTCAAAGATCCCAGCCCACCCGTCCCGACACTAGACAACCTATAACACTGGTATCCTCAAAGGTATTGACACCCTCCGCACAGACTACCAGCCCCTCAATACTGCCTGAACACTCAACGCCATGTCCTCCTAGCTTTTCTGGTTTCCTTAGATGCTTGGATTTCATCTACATTTTCAACCTCTCATCGCAATCTAATCATATCAGTCAGAATCAAATTCTGCATTATTTTCTGTTTAACACTGTGAAGCTGCTTTGAACCAATCGGCATCGTAAAAAGCGCTTTAACTAAAGGCAAGATGACTGACCAGTCAGTTCTGGCTTAATTTTGAATGGAAAAGTTTCAGATGAATCTAACAAAACTGTGACACACTTTTGGTTCCAGAAACACCTTAAATCCGTTCTCCAACCATCAGGGGTCCCAGCAAAGAACTTTTCAAGCCACTCCTTCCGTATTGGGGCAGCAACCTCAGCAGCTCAAAAAAGTCCTCTTCCAACAGCAGATCCAAGCTCTCAGGAGATGGTCCTCCGACGCTTTCCAAAGCTATATCAGGA
Organism: Romanogobio albipinnatus; assembly: GCA_023566225.1. NCBI lineage: Eukaryota > Metazoa > Chordata > Actinopteri > Cypriniformes > Gobionidae > Romanogobio > Romanogobio albipinnatus. Next base: position 51,220,802 of record CM042242.1, read on the forward strand.
CCAATCGGTTCCACATCAAAAAAGCCCACCAAACCCTTATTGACTAGTACACAGTAAGAATCTCCCGACCAAACACTCTTATCTTTCTCCTTTATGTTCTCAGGTTCCAGTAAGAAATGGAAAGTTTCCATGGACGCAGCTCAAGGGGAAGTTCCTTACAGCTTGAAAGAGTGGAACGTTTCCGTGCAGTATGAAAGAGTGGAAGTTCCACGCAGTACGAAAGAGTAGAAAGTTTCCACGCAACGTGAAAGAGTAGAAGTCGCACGCAGCGCGAAAGAGTGGAAGTTCCACGCAGCGCGAAAGAGTGGAAGTTCCACGCAGCGCGAAAGAGTGGAAAGTACGAAAGAGTGGAAAGTTTCCACGCAGCGCGAAAGAGTGGAAAAAGTGTAAAGTTTCCATGCAGCGCGAAAGAGTGTAAAGTTTCAACGCAGTACGAAAGAGTGGAAAGTTTCCACGCAGTACGAAAGAGTGGAAAGTTTCCACGCAGCGTGAAAGAGTGTAAAGTATGAAAGAGTGGAAAGTTTCCATGCAGCGTGAAAGAGTGTAAAGTTTCCACGCAGCGCGAAAGAGTGTAAAGTTTCAACGCAGTACGAAAGAGTGTAAAGTTTCCACGCAGCGCGAAAGAGTGGAAGTTCCACGCAGCGCGAAAGAGTGGAAAGTACGAAAGAGTGTAAAGTTTCCACGCAGCGCGAAAGAGTGGAAAGTTTCCACGCAGCGCGAAAGAGTGTAAAGTTTCCACGCAGCGCGAAAGAGTGGAAAGTATGAAAGAGTGTAAAGTTTCCACGTAGCACGAAAGAGTGTAAAGTTTCCACGCAGCACGAAAGAGTGGAAAGTTTCCACGCAGCACGAAAGAGTGGAAAGTTTCCACGCAGCACGAAAGAGTGGAAAGTTTCCACGCTGCCAGAAAGTGGAAAGTTTCCACGCAGCCAGAAAGTGGAAACTTTCCACGCAGCCAGAAAGAGGAAAGCCTTCCACGCAGCCAGAAAGTGGAAAGTTTCCACGCAGCCAGAAAGTGGAAAGTTTCCACGCAGCCAGAAAGTGGAAAGTTTCCACGAAGCCAGAAAGTGGAAAGCAGCCAGAAAGTGGAAAGTCTTCCACGCAGCCAGAAAGTGGAAAGTCTTCCACGCAGCCAGAAAGTGGAAAGTCTTCCACGCAGCCAGAAAGTGGAAAGCCTTCCACGCAGCCAGAAAGTGGAAAGCCTTCCACGCAGCCAGAAAGTGGAAAGCCTTCCACGCAGCCAGAAAGTGGAAAGCCTTCCACGCAGCCAGAAAGTGGAAAGCCTTCCACGCAGCCAGAAAGTGGAAAGCCTTCCACGCAGCCAGAAAGTGGAAAGCCTTCCACGCAGCCAGAAAGTGGAAAGCCTTCCACGCAGCCAGAAAGTGGAAAGCCTTCCACGCAGCCAAAAAAGTGGCACGTTTCCAGGCAATAAATCAGCGCACGCAGGAAATCAGCAAAAAGTTCCCACGCAGTAAAAAGTGGCACATTTCCACGCAGTAAACCAACAGAATGTTTCCACAAAGCAGGGAAGTGGAAAGTTCCACGCAAGAAGTCAGTGGAAGTTTCCACAGAGCAAAGCAGTACGTTCCTCGCAGTGAATCAGTGAACGTTCCCACGCAGTAAGGCAGCGGAAATTTCCACACAGTGAAAAGTGGATCAGTTTCAACACAACAAGGAAGGATAAAAAAAAAAAAAAATTCACACAGCGAGAAGTGGGCAGAAAGGTCGGTCTCCCACGTACAAGACCACACCCGGCTCTCACCAAGAACCGTGCGATTCCTGAACCAAAAGGGCCGCCCATCCGTGACACAAGCCGCTCACGGGCCCTCCCGGTCAAACAACCAGGCCCCTCTCTCATGCCAGCCGCCAAGCTCGGCACTTCTTGGGGGGTAATTAGCAGGCGGCTGTCCTATGCTTATTAGCTTTTTGGGGGGTACTCTGGGTTCGGGCCGAAGTCCGAGCTCGAAGCCCTCCCCCCCGGACAGCACGCCAAATACGCAATTCAATTAACTCTCTACAAATTATATGTAAGTGTGAACTCGTGAACTGGTCATAGGATTAGATAATGCCGACGTTGTTCCGTGGTATTTGTGGCTGCGGTTTGGACGTGTGTGTGTGTGTCTCTCCAGAGTATTCCCACACCACACATCGACTAATTCGCGGCGATGCGCCACAGAATCAACACCAGCCGCGGCAGATTGCGTTTTTTGGCAGCCGCCAAAGTGAATTTTTACCGTAGAAACTGACTGTGCTGCGCTTGTGACAGGTCGCACTCGCATGTTGTTGAGAGAACGTGCAGAGAGCGCGCTCTGCCCCTCCTTCGGTCGCGCGCGCGTGCACTCACCGTCTTCAAACTGTCTTGCTCCTCCTCCCTCGCGCATATTAATCAAAATCAATTGAGAATTGAAACGATGGTAAAAGGTCGGAAGACCGAAGTTTCACGTGAAGCATAGGGAGATTTTTTTCTTGAATTACCGCTGGTGTTGCTCTACAAGAGATTAAGTTAAGTGCACCTAAGCATTAAATGACTAGGTTGTAAATAGTTGGTTACTTTTAAAATTAAGTATAGCAGAGTCAGTGTGCACTTTATTATGCTGCTTGCATGTTGCTACTGTGTGCAATAGTGTAATTATTTTATTTATGCTTAAATATTTATTTTCAGAATTTATTTTCAGCACTGAACTCTTTTTTTACTTGTTCTAACTCACCTGTTTTTACTATTTGTTAAATATAGTTTTTTTTTTTGTACAATAAATGTTCCTTTTTTTAAATTGAGACTTGTAACATTGTTATTATCATGATCATTGTGTCATTTTTATGATGTAAATTGAGGGAGCAAAAGCAGTAGGCTATCGGCTACAAATATCGACTCAAGAAAATCGGCAGCCCGTATCGGTCATCGGCTAAGGCTGATGAAAAAAAAATTGGCATCGGCACTAAAAAAAATCTGTATCGGTCGAACCCTAATGGTAATCCTTGAACAGAAGTCGGTGAGGAATACCTGATGATGTACATCTATTGCTCAAAAGAGGAACTAGAACCCAGCAAGATGGCATAATACTTTGGCTTCTCTTTTTCTCACAGAACCAGTATACACTGGTTGACACAACATTACCATCAATGGGAACTGATATAAATGAATGGTACACTAGTTAATCTCTCATTCATTTGATGTGGTGAGGCGAGTCTGTAGAAACAGGCCTCTGATGATATATGGTGCGAGTCTCTGTGCAGTGGTTATATAAGGCTCTCAGAGCTCCTCACAACACTGCCCACATTTGTGTGGATGTTTAATATATTTTTTTAATGAAAATGAAAAGAGGCAGACTGGTGTTTTATGACATATTTCTCCTGGAGCGCATTGAACGCGCATCTATTTAGTTTCAAACGCTCGTTCAAGCGTCCAACTAGACGCGGAAGACATGATTTTGCCGCTCTATTCGCGTTTGATGTGAACGCAGCATATAACTGTTATACATTTAAGGCTATATGGATGAGAGATAAACAAGCTGAAGTGATAAACAGGCTTATAACCTATAAACATGCCTGTTTAACAAACGGGGAATAACCAGTCACTTCACATTTAGAGAGAGAAAAAAAGGGTAGATCGTGATCATGGGTTTGAAGGGCTATGATTGACATCCCCTACAGTTCTACAGTTGCCTTCTTTGTCAAACTTTTGTTGCAACATAACAAAAACATTTATACCTAATATATTTTAATAGAGGTCTCCATTATTCCATGAGAGGCTACGTGCAATTGTGAAACTGAGCAAAGAAATGTGTCATTAATCAAAGCAAACTATTCTGTCACTCTCGCTCTCTTTTTTTCTTCAAAAAACTGTCAAACAGATAAAATAGTATTTTTATACATTATTTTTTATACATTATTTTAATAATATCAAATATAGCCTATTTAATTAATGTATCATTTATTTTATAAATGTTATCATTATGCAAATTTATTTAATTGCAATGTAAAATAAACCTTCAAATATGTGATATTTTAATATCAGGTTTCACAGCCTATATTTGTTCAGTAATGGAGCAGAACTATGAAGGCACAAACACTGTAAGGCAGCACTTCATCTTCTCTACCTCTAGATGGAGATGCTGTTGTAAAAGCTTAAGCTTGGTCACACACTTCACTATCAATCTTAACAATTTAACACTAGTTATCTGTGTCACACAATGGAAATAGTCATGTGTGTTCATAATGGGTCACCTGAATGTCAATTTAATCTCTAAACTGCACATTATAAATGGCAAGATACATTCATTACAGAATTATGCATTTATAGAAATAAACATTTCATGTGCATCTGATTAGAAACGATTTGATTATTTAACCCTTAGCTTATAGTGTTTGTGTTATCATTGTTTTAAAATAAATGAAAGTTGGTTTGTTTGTTTTCTATCTGTCATCTAACTTTTTTGTCAGCCAAACCCATTTGAATTTTTTTACATAAATACCCTTTTGAGATTTTAAATTAGTATTTCAATAATAATAATAATAATAATAATAATAATAATACCTTATTTAAAAGGTGCCTTTCAAGGCACTCAAGGACACCGTACAAACAGGACAAAAAATAAGTGTCACATGTCTGTCCTGTCTCGTGTAGCACGTGGTGTTTTTGTTATTTTCCTGTCTCTGTCTAGATCCCACCCCCCTTGTTATCTCGTTATTGGTTTCATTTGCCCCACCTGTGTTCCCTCATTCCCTGCTTGATTTGTCCCCTTTATAAGTTCCTTTGTGTGTTCAGTCTTCGTTGGATCGTTGTTATGTCTACGTCTCCCCCGTGATTTCTGTTTAGTATGTTGTCAGTTTGTTTTGTTAATTCTAGTTTATGTTGCCCCCTTGTGGGTTTTGTTTTGTATTTATGTTTATTTTTATAAATAAATAATTTATTTCTGCACTTGAGTCCTCGTACCAGTTTCTTCTTGTTTGGACGTGACAATAAGAAGCAAACAAGACACTACTCACACATCAATCAATCAATCATATCATTAAAAGCCATTCTAAACAAAAATGTTTTTATCTGAGCTTTAAATTGGGAAATAGAATCCAGCTGTCGGATGTGTAGTGGTAAAAAATTCCATAACTTAGGAGCTGTGCAACTAAAAGCCCTACCAAAGGAACTCATCTTGAAATTTGGAACAGACAATAGTTCTGCCTCAGATGATCTCAGAGAGCGAACAGGTACTCTGTTGAAGTTTAAAACTATTGGATCTGCCCAGAGCCACTCTGGATCTGCCATAACCAATCGCTAACGTTTGGTCATGACGCATGTCATCTCCAACTAGCACACGTCATCATCAACCGGTCTGACTGGACCGGTTAAAATTTGACCGGAGAAAACCACAGAATATACCGCAATCCCAGACGGAGTACTGAAGGAAAATGAAAATTGAGTACGTAAGTGGGTGGAGCCAGGCTAAACAACTATCTCCAATATTTTGAATTTGGACTGCAGTACCTATTTCATCCACTAGCTGTCAATCATACATAACACACCTTTAAGGCACTGCATTATACTCAGTATGCTATACTGAGACACACCAGGTGAGAATGTACTCAGCAAAGCATTTATTTAATTGCCTGAAACTATGAAAATGATTTGGGAAAACAACCACACTGTTATTTGTCATATCAATAAAGCACACTAAGTGAAAGTGAAAGCAATGAGAGTGATGCTGGCTGATTGTGAGCTGATATTTACAACAAAGGCTGGTGAAAAGACAGTGAAGTCTAAATATCTTGCTTTGTGCAGGGTTAGTGCTCTTGCATTAAATGTGAAGAGTCTAACACAGCTCTCTGTGACAGCCAATTAAAACATTTATACAGCATGTCTATACAATGCTATAAAGGTAATCCTAAAAACATTTAGGTGTCATCTCATAAACACTACATATACTTCAACACACTTAAAGCGATAGTTCACTCAAAATGAACATTCTGTCACCATTTAGTTATCATCCACGTGGTTCATTTTAGTGATGCACCGATGTATCGGACGATTTTTTATTAATTTTCAACCATCGGCATATCGGCTATAGCATGAAAAAGGCAGATATAACAAACTGATGGTTTATTAATGAACTGCGTGACGGAATCCAGTCATAAAAATGGTATTTACTGCATAACACAGAATGTCATGGAATTTGTCAAAGTTTTAAATTAATAAATAAAACGTAGGTCAGTTCACTTAAATCAAATTGCAAAAAGACGGTTTAAATATGAATCCTGCATGTTTCTTTGTGTCTCTGTGTGAATGAGTGGGGCAGATGCGTGGGTTTCATTTACCTCACACACACTGAAACTTGCAATGTTTTTCAGCCTCTGCCGCCTCAATATATGAGGACATGAATCTCATCTCATCCCTTCATGAGCATTTTACCATTTCATTCGACATTTCATAGACACACACACAGAAACGTGAAGGTCTTCACGGCATCCCATCAAAATTTAGAAGATTTAGAATTTAGCTAAGTAATAATAATATATGTATTTAATTTATACAGTGAAGAATATGCAGTTCCCTTTCAGTCGGTCACTACGACGTACGTCGGTATTACCGACGAATTGGGATCACTTTAGAGAGCCCCTATCAGCTTCGAGATTTAGAGAACAGGCCAATGGGCCATTGGCGTGCGAGATTTGCATCTCGCGCTCCGCCCCGCACCGCGGGTATAAACAGGAAGCGAGAGCATCGCACTGACGTCATTCACTTCGGAGCCGAACGGCGTTGATGAAGCAAGCCTGCTTTTCTAAAAGAAAGCCTATCTGCAAGAGAGATGCTCCAGAGAACGAGAAGGACGCTCTGTGTTGGCGAAAAGGCACAATCAGTGCGACCGCATGTTCACCGCTGCTTCAGCATAACAAACTGCTGTTCTCACAGCAACTGTCGGTCTGGTGAGGGCGTTTGTTTCAGTGAGTGCACCACAGGACTGCACTTACCACCTGTGTGTTGCCGCGGTCTTCCCCTGGGTGCTTCAGCACTGTTTAAAGAGCGTTTCCTCACAAAAGAGCAACACGGGTGTGACACTGCGTCTTTTTCAAGACGTCATTCCACTCGTGCGTTTCTGGATGCGGTTGTTTCCTGTCCTGACGGCCACGATCCCTCTCGCATAAACATGTTGAGACTGTTCGTGGGTGATCCATGTTCTCTCAGGGGAACGGGATTACGTCGACGCGCTGGTCATCTCGCCTTCCGCGTGAGGGTTTGAGTGTTTGAGTGTTCAGCGCGCCGTGTGCCGTCTAGCTGCCGAGTGACAGCGCGGGTTGCCACGGCAGCTCAGCGCGCGTCACTCGGCGGCTACGCATGTTGAGACTGTGTTTGTGGGTGGTCTATGCTCTCTAATGAGAGCATAGCCACGTCGGCGCGCTGTTCGTCTTGCCTTTTTCATAAGGGCTTGAGTGTTCAGCGCGCCGTGTGCCGTCTCACGGCCACGCCCACTGTTTCACATGTCTGCTGGTAGCTTACAGATGGGATTGCTGGTCCTAAAAAAAAAAAAAAAAAAAAGGACCTAGCGTTTCGTTTGGGGCTCTAGCAGAGGACAGATGTCAATCGCTGCATCGGAGAGAGGGCTGTTATGTGTTGAAAATGAAGATGATGCTGAGATTCCCACTATAATAGTGGGCGCTCGTGCTGAATCCGATTCATGCTCGACAGCCATGCTTTCCCGGGTGGCTGAGGCATAGTGCAACGCATAAACCGCCTTGCCTGCCCCTTGCCTTTCCCGGATGTGCGTTGGAAGGCTTTTGCATTATGGAACTATTGGTGCCAAAATATGGAACACCAATAGGGCCATAATCTGTATAAAGTTTTCCTCTCTCTCACTACCCTCATCGGTGGGGTGGCAGTGCCACTGGCAGGCCACCTCCGCCCTGCTTAGGGCATGAGGGTAGTTCTCAGCCGAGGTTGAGCTGCGCACAGCGCTGGCCCTTGGCTAGACGATGTCCAGAAACACAATTGACCCGGATTTGGTTCGGGACTGTTCTTCCCCCGGAGGAGGGCCGGGTAAAAAACATTAGTAATTCTGTTCCGCCACTGGGGTTAAAAACAGCCAGTGGTACCCAAATATATATATATATATATAAAAAAAAAAAAAAAATACAAAAAAGAGAAGAACAGTTCCAATATCTCTGGGTCTCGGGAGTTCAGGAATGGCAGCGTGTGACGCTACAAGCCTCGCCGCCCTCATTCCCCTCCCCACAAGAGGGCGAGAATCGCAGTGTGTGACGCTACAAGCCTCGCCACTCTCATTCCCCTCTTCTCAGCGGTGTGTGGACGACAGTGCGCGACGCTATGCCTCGCCGCTCTTGTTCCCCGCTGAGGAAGGAGGTGAGGCAGACCGTGTGCAACGCCACAAAGCCTTGCCACGCTCAGCCCCTCCTTCATTTGGAGAGCGCGCTGGGCGGTGTACAACGCTCCCATGCCTTGTCAGCCTCTGGTGCCTCTCCAAATCGCCAGCAGGGGGTGCCGGCTGTGGGAACGCACTCAAGCGGCCTTCCCACACTCGCGCACCCCCTCAGCGGATGCAGGTCGTGTGTCAGACCCAGACCCCTACACGGACCACTCCCATGTCGTCCTGGGGTCCCTGCATTCCGCCTCGCTGCCCTGCTGCGGGTACGTCTGTGGTACCGATGGCCCCGCTTGTTCGGTCTGGGGGCCTGGCTAGCGCTCCCCAGCCCGTCTCGCTGGGTCATCTGTACCATCAGACTCGGCTTGCGATTCAGTTCGCCCGGCGTCCGCCCAAGTTTGGGGGCGTTCACGTCACGTCTATTGCGTGGGTGGATGCCCCCGTGCTTCAGGCGGAGATCGCTGTCCTACTGGCGAAGGACGCGATAAAGCCGGTCCCTCCAGCCGATATGAAGTCCGGGTTCTACAGCCCGTACTTCATTGTACCCAAGAAAGGCGGCGGGTTACGGCCAATCTTGGACCTGCCTTACTTGAACCGTTCCCTCCACAGGATGCCGTTCAGAATGTTAACGCAGAAACGCATCTTCAGGTGCGTCCGTCCCCAGGATTGGTTTGCAGCGATCGACCTGAAGGACGCGTACTTTCATGTCTCGATTCTCCCTCGACACAGGCAGTTTCTACACTTTGCTTTCGACGGACGGGCATGTCAGTACAAAGTCCTGCCCTTCGGGCTGTCCCTGTCGCCCCGTGACTTCACGAAAGTCGCGGAGGCGGCCATTGCTCCCATGAGAGAGCGTGGTGTTCGTCTTCTCAACTATCTCGACGACTGGCTGATTCTTGCCCAGTCGCGGGAACAGTTGTGCGAACACAGGGACATGGTGCTTCGGCACCTCAGCCGGTTGGGTCTTCGGGTCAACGGGGAGAAGAGCAAACTCTGTCCCGTACAGAGGATCTCTTTTCTCGGGATGGAGATCGACTCGGTCGCCATGACAGCGCGCCTCACCGAGGAGCGCGTCCAGTCGGTGTTGAGCTGCTTGAATACGTTCAAACGCAGTACAGCGGTTCCACTGAAATAATTTCAGAGGCTCCTGGGGCATATGGCAGCAGCAGCCGCAGTAACGCCGCTAGGGCTGCTCCATATGAGACCGCTTCAACACTGGCTACACGACCGAGTCCCGAGATGGGCGTGGCGCAGTGGGTCCCTCCGTGTCCAAGTGACGCCGAGATGCCGCCAAACCTTCAGCCCGTGGTCGGACCCTTCATTTCTACGGGCAGGAGTGCCTCTAGAACAAGTGTCCAGGCATTCTGTTGTCTCCACGGATGCCTCCTCCACGGGCTGGGGTGCCACGTACAACGGGCTTGCAGTATCGGGTCTGTGGACGGGGCCCCAACTGCAATGGCATATCAATTGCCTGGAGTTGCTGGAGGTTCGTCTTGCTCTCAGCCACCTCAAAGGGTCGCTCAAAGACAAGCACGTTCTGATCCGGACGGACAGCACTGCGGCCGTTGCGTACATCATCAATCAGGGTGGTCTACGCTCCCGCCGCATGTCCCAACTCGCCCGCCATCTCCTTCTGTGGAGTCCGAAGCATCTGAGATCCCTTCGTGCCATCCACATTCCGGGCCCGCTCAATCGTGCGGCCGACGAGCTGTCATGGTTGCCCGTGCTGCCCGGGGAGTGGAGACTCCACCCCCAGGTGGTCCAGCTGATTTGGAGTCGCTTGGGGCCGCACAGATCGATCTGTTTGCCGCCCCGACTCGACCCACTGCCAGTGGTTCTATTCCCTGCCCGGGGGAACCCTCGGCACGGATGCCCTGGCACACAGCTGGCCCCGGGGCCTACGCAAATATGCGTTCCCCCCCAGTGAGCCTTCTTGCACAGACACGGTGCAAGGTCAGGGAGGACGAGGAGCAGCTCCTCTTGGTAGCTCTGTACTGGCCCAACAGGACTTGGTTCCCGGAACTAGTGCTCCTCGCGACAGCACCTCCTTGGCCCATTCCTCTGAGGAAGGACCTCCTGACTCAGAGACGCGGCACCCTGTGGCACCCGCGTCCGGACCTCTGGAAACTCCATGTCTGGTCCCTGGACGGGATGCGGAGGTTCTAGGTGACCTACCACAAGCGGTAGTTGACACCATCACTTCCGCCAGAGCCCCCTCTACGAGACGGCTATATGCGCTGAAGTGGAACCTGTTCGTCGACTGGTGCTCTTCTCACCGAGAAGACCCCCGAAAGTGTTCGGTCAGATCTGTGCTCTCTTTTCTTCAAGACGGGTTGGAGCGAAAGCTGTCTCCCTCCACCCTCAAGGTGTATGTTGCCGCTATAGCGCAATCATGACCTGGTTAATGGTTAATTCATTAGGCAAGCACGATCTGATCGTCAGGTTCCTGGGGGGGCGAGGAGATTAAATCCGCCTCGTCCTCCCTTTATACCCTCTTGGGACTTGACTCTGGTGCTGACGCACTTCAGAGGGTGCCCTTTGAGCCTTTACAGTCAGCGGAGCTTAAGATCTTGTCTCTAAAGACAATACTCCTGATTGCATTGGCCTCAGTTAAGAGGGTAGGGGACCTGCAGGCATTTTCGGTCGATGAATCGTGCCTGGGATTCGGGCCAGGTGACTCTCAGGTAACCCTGAGACCCCGGCCTGGATATGTGCCAAGGTTCCCACTACTCCCTTCCGGGACCAAGTGGTGAGCCTGCAAGCGCTGCCTTCGGAGGAGGCAGACCCAGCCCTGGCTTTTCTCTGTCCAGTTCGCGCCCTGCGCGTCTATGTTGACAGAACGCAAAGCTTAGGACCTCAGAGCAGCTCTTCATCTGTTACGGAGGACAGCAGAAGGGAAAGGCTGTCTCCAAGCTGAGGATGGCCCACTGGATAGTGGACGCCATCGTCTTGGCTTATGAAGCCCAAGACGTGCCCTGCCCGCTCGGGTTAAGAGCCCACTCCACTAGGGGTGTTGCTTCTTCCTGGGCGCTGGCTCGTGGCGCCTCGCTGACAGATATTTGTAGAGCTGCGGGCTGGGCGACACCTACACGTTCGCTAGGTTTTATAGCCTACGTGTAGAACCGGTGGCTTCTCGTTTGCTCGCTTCCCATAGTCAGCAGCTGAAGTGCCCGTTCTAAGTGTCGGCTTGCTGCGCCATTCCCTTCTCCATGGAACGGATACGTGCGCTTATTTTCTCTAGTCGAGTTCCCCAGGATTGGCGAACCCTGTTGAGTCCTCCGCACCCCTCGGCAGTCGGATGTGGCGGAGCGTCTGACGCCAGGTCTGGCACTTGTATGCATTGGTGGAACTTGTGTCGGACTGGGGTCCGTATGTCGTGACCCCTACGGCGGTCCCATACGTGTATTCTCCACGGTACAGCTCCCTACGGTGAGCTCGTGTCTTTCCCTTGGCAGATTTCCTCTGCCGTCTCAGTTCGGTGTCGTCCCCCGCCTGTATAGGCCGGGGCCACCTCTGGGACTTCCGTATGTTGTGCTGCCCACGGCCAGCCCATACGTGTTCTCTCCACATGGTAACTCCCTCCGGGCATGATGTGGCTCCCGCAGCGTCCTTCGGGCACGCTTTCCCAGCGTTATCCAATAAGTCTGCTGAATGGGTCTTGCGGAACAGCAGTATGACTCTCCCTGCGTGAATTTCCCCGCCCGCATCAGAACGGGGTTTGGGGGGCTCTCGCTGGGCGCTGGAAGTGGTAGTAACTGTGGCGTTTTCCATAGGGATCCCAATTCGTCGGTAATACCGACGTACGTCGTAGTGACCGACTGAAAGGGAACGTCTCGGTTACGTATGGTAACCCTCGTTCCCTGAAGGAGGGAACGGAGACGTACGTCCCGTCGCCACAGCTCCTTACCATCACTGCATGGCCGAGTCACTAGTTCGGCTCCTCAGTGAAAAACGTCAGTGCGATGCTCTCGCTTCCTGTTTATACCCGCGGTGCGGGGCGGAGCGCGAGATGCAAATCTCGCACGCCAATGGCCCATTGGCCTGTTCTCTAAATCTCGAAGCTGATAGGGGCTCTCTAAAGTGATCCCAATTCGTCGGTAATACCGACGTACGTCTCCGTTCCCTCCTTCAGGGAACGAGGGTTACCATACGTAACCGAGACGTTTTAATTAACAGTTTCTTATTATTTAATTTCTGTACCTGGAAACTGTTAAAACTACCTAAAAAGCACTGTTTATTTCATATGTATCTTTGTTCTGTTGTATTTATGTATTTATGTTGGCCTGCTGAATGTTAAATGGATCCAGTCTATGTTCATTAGAAATTATTTGATAATGCACAATAAACTAGCTAGTAGGCTATAAGTTAATGTATGTATTTTTTTTTTTACTTTGCTGATGTAAAACATGATCAAAACATTATTTTAATGACAAAATTTCATATAAGAAGGCAAGTGACAAATATTGGTATCAGAATCAGCTAATAATTATTTGTTAAAATCGGTGTCGGTATCGGCCCCAAAATATCCTAGCGGTGCATCCCTAGTTCATTCCAAACCTGTATTACTTTTTTTCTTTAGTGGAACACGCACACTATTCTATATTTATCGACTGCTTTCATTGAAGAACACACATTACTTGTTCACAGAGATCATGTTGCACATACACAGAAACATTCAGGAGCACAGAAACTTATTAATGCTGCTCCAAGCTGGCATCACAGGAATAAGTTAAATTTTTAAACATATTAAAACCCCAAACTGTCATTTAAAATTGTAATAATATTTCACAATATTACAATATTATTTCCTCAATTTGTGGGCAAATAAACATAGCCTTGGTCGACTTAGGAGTCGTCCTACGAAAACATTTTTAAAAAAAACTTTTGAATGGTAGTGTGCATTTTTGGTCACATTAAGAGCAATGAAAACTGCAGTCATTACAACTGAACACGAACGCAAAAAAAGCTCCTCTGCACATAACAGCATATAAACAGACCAAACCAAGCTCACTGAAAAACAAGGTGGCGACTTCGTAAGGATTTTGTATGAATTTCAAAAGCATGGTCCACCCATAAACATAACCGTCACCGGGGCGTAAGCAGATCATATGTATGAATGAGATCACACTATCACCCAAAATGTAAAATGGTTACGAGTGTGTTGGAAAGACAGATTTACACAATAACACCTAATGTCTTAAATCCAATATACGAATAGAAATAACAGATTTCTCGAATTGGCATTAAAGGGCACCTGTTATGCAAAATTTACTTTTACATGGTGTTTGAACATAAATGTGTTGGCAGTGTGTGTACACAACCACCCTATATTGGTAAAAATCCACCCACTCCTTTTTTTTTTTAATCCTCATAAATCATAAGCAGTGTCTCAGAACAAGTCGTTTGCAGACTACTGGGAATGTGATGTAACATTTCACAGGCCCCGCAGAACACAGTCGGCCATGTTTAGCTCCTCACCAGAGCATTAACAGCAGCATTCAAGTAAGAAATGTGTTCCCATTCAGCTATCGAGTCAACTCGGTACAACACAAGACTATGGGATATCGCAGTCTAGCGCCATCTGCTGAAGACACCTTTATTCACGCCTGAAAGGCCAATCATGACGCATGATGACGTGGGCTGGGTCACTTGCCCACAGTATATAAATGCAGTCATATGCATCATTCCCTTTGTTCTTCAGTTCTTCACTGTGCTGTTAGAACACCATCACGCCACATTTTCGCAAGAAGAATAACCCACGGTGGTGATTCTTGTCAAAATTAAGGCAGAAAGAGAAAGCTTTTTTAGCAACAAGTTTAGCTTTGCTAACGAAAGGCTAATACGTTTTTCTCACACAAAATGTTCAAACTTATGCCACATTCAAAAGATAACCCACAGTGGTGACTCTTGTTAAAGGAAAAGGCATACAAGAGAAGTTTTTAGCTTGAGTGTAGTACAACTAACAAATGGCTAATAAACTTTTTCATGAGAAATATCTGAACAGGTTCTCGCCCTTGTCCTATGGCATGTGGGTATTCATGGTATAATCATGAGCAGTGTGTTTGGAATGTCCGCGCTAGGCTGCTGGACTAGATCTCTCCAACCCCAATGCATGTACAACCCGGCAGTGGCAGGTAGTGCACAGCGGGGCAGTGGCTGAGCACGGCCCGCTCCTGTCTTCAGGTGCCGATCCAGATGCAGCGATCGCCGGTTTTGGAGGCCATGGAGAACTGGGACGCTAATTCGGGCTGATTCGGTCTCGCTGGAGGCGTGCGAGGAATGCTCTGATGATACAACGTTATATCTTAAAAAACAGGGCAGATCGCGGCTCCCCCGAGGTGGGTGTAACTGAAGTGATGGCCCTTGCATTGATCTGTATTGGAGAGCAAAGCTTTGTCGATAGTGACCTGCCATGATACAGAGAAGCTTGCGGGTTCTGTTTGATTCCTGTAAAATCAGCGGTGCAAACTCGCCTGCCAATTTATCCAGATTGGGTAGAAATAACTGTGGCGAGCAGCGAGGCAGAGGGACCGTGAGGGCGGGACGAGGCGGCGCTCATCAGTGGGGATGAGCGCCAGCTGCGAGTCGCAGCGATCTCGGCCCTCGCGGAGGAGTGAGGGAGTATAAAGGAGGAGCGACGACAGTGAGGGACGAGAGAGGACCAGGCCTGGATTTTATGTTGTATTTTATTTACGTTGTGTTATGTGTTGCTGCAGTCGACCGTGAGGGGCTGCAGCTTATTATTTTCATTTTGTGTTTGTTTGTATGTAGGCGGCAGTCGACCGTGAGGGGCTGTCGCCGCCATTTTATTTTGATTAAACATTTTGATTGTTCGCCGGTTCCCGCCTCCTTCTTCCCACACGAAGCTTTACTACAGTGGAGCTGAGATCTCTGCGACGCGCAGCTGGCGCTCATCCTCCCTGATGAGCACCGCCTCGTCCCGCCCTCACGGTCCCTCGGCCTCGCTGCTCGCCACAATAACCCTGCAAAATAGCGGGTTCAGTTTTAAGTATGTTGTCAATAACGTG
Organism: Romanogobio albipinnatus; assembly: GCA_023566225.1. Classification (NCBI taxonomy): domain Eukaryota; kingdom Metazoa; phylum Chordata; class Actinopteri; order Cypriniformes; family Gobionidae; genus Romanogobio; species Romanogobio albipinnatus. The sequence continues at coordinate 51,236,193 of CM042242.1, forward strand.
TGTTGAGCATACAAGACCTCATGTGTTGAAACAATCAGAATGCACTGGACCCTCTAACCTCACAGTCTGGCCGTGTGCCGACAGAGTAGGATAATGCAGTATTATGATGCCTGGGAATCCTCACTGTCTGCCTCGAACAGTGGTGCGCGCACTAACAACACCGTGGCTTCTTCGCCCGATTCCAGTGGGGCTGTCGGCTGCGGTTTCTCTCGCGCCCCCCTCTGTTTCGGCTGAGTAATTGCAACTTCGTTGTTAGAGAGGGGAAATGTGTGCTCTCCTCAGCAAAATGGTAATTCGAGTTTTGCAAAAGGGAAGATGGAGGAAGAGGTTGTTCAGCGTTTATTCCTCCTCCTCAATATATTTTTTTTTTAGCAGCAGCAGCTGTTAAACAAACACTTTAGAGCGGTTAATGTGTCAAGTTCAAAAAATGCTTGCAGTATGTCACCTGTTATGCCCTCTGCATCCTTGGGATCAGCTTGAATCTGTGGTGTTTGCCCGATGCATTTTGCCACAATCCACCCGGAGCACAGAAAAGACCAGATTTCTGAGGTCTCCGTCGATGGGATTGCCTCTAGATCCGAATGGCACCGCACATATCTGAAAGATATGCAGAAGCGGTGTTGGTTCTGCTGCTGTGCCATCAGAGCACAATATTGTTCTTCTATTCTATTGTTCTTCTATGCTCCTGGCTGCAGACAGCAGGGAACAAGCAGTGTTATAAAACACATGTGCTTGTTTTCCATTTACGAGCTCTGGGATTTTCAGATAATCTCAAAAGGGGCTGTTATGTCTCGGTCTATTATATTACGGTTTGGGGATAGATTCAGAACTGAACTGAGGGCAGAGGACTTTTGCAGTATTGAGACTGCTGGGGCTCATGGCCTCGATAGCAGTAGTAGTACGGCTGGATTCTCCTCTTTGTGTATGCAGTTCCGGTGCTGGGAGTTCGGTAACTTGCTATATGCCATGTGACATTTAAGCATGGTTCAATAGCACTGTTGGGCGTTCAGACCATGGTCCCCTGGGAATCCTGAACCTGTTAACAGAAAGAATTCCCCTGGGGAGGGTTACGGCATGTTCAGTAGTGTAAGGCCACTGAATTTGTTCCAATGAAGGTAACGGTGACAGTAGTGATGACAAATGTCACAACACGGACAAGAAACTCTGCAAGAGGAGAGTGGTTGACAGCACTGTAAGAGCTTCACATACATGTAGCGAATTAGCTCTGAGAGGAAATATTAATAATTATTCATAACTCATTATGATTATTCATTATGATTAATTATGAATATTTGAATCAGTTAACTAGATTAACTTGATGTAGCTACATTTTTCATTACAATCATTCAATCAGTTCGTCCTAAGGACGTTCAGTATTGATTATTAATTTAATTCTTATAAAAGGATATTTTTCATGGCCACAGAAAAATAATTATTTCTTTAAATTTACCTAAGCGCTTAGAGCGCATTAGCAAGATCGATCATTTAAGGGACAATATGTTTGCAGGCACGAAGTCAGGACCAACATATATTGTGCACAAACTTTAATAACTAAATCACGGAACAAGACTATAACTAACAGTAGACATACATGACATAAACAACATATACATGACAAGAGGTAAGGTTAAAGTGGTTAGAGGGAAAAGGAACAGACGGATGAAGTTATGCAGAAAGTCTAGAACCTTTGTGAAGAACCACCATTAATAAACTTCTTAGTCTGAACAAAGAGTTTACAGTTTTACTAACTACACAGGGATTTCTGTTTCGTACTTTACTTGCATTTAGCCTGAGCTGTAGAAGACAGTCCGAGGTGAAATCGCAGGAGAAAGTTTGTTGGTTCCGTCCGATGGCATTGAAGTGGCAGTCAAGTTCTTCTGCATCGATTGAAGAAAAAATTATTATGAGCTTGCGTGGTTGCTTCGACTCCGTGGAGGAAGTTGCACATGGCATGCAGAGTTTGGGCCTTCTGGTCCATGGCCTTGTGAGGCCTTTGGCTCTGTGTTTGTGGAGGCCTGCCATGTGGGCGGCCTCCTGGCGGGAGCCCACAGACACAGCATGGTGTGTCCGTGGAGCAGGAGAAGTGAGAGAGGGAAGAATTTTAGATCTTTCCTTTTATAGCTTGGGGGTGGTCACACCCTCCTAGTGGTAGACTTGACCAATGAGATTGTTGGGATGTCCAAGCTGGAAAATCTCCTCTGGAGATTTATGGCCCTTTGTTTCAAACCGGATTCAATTGCAGAGGAAGGTGCTATTAAAGACTCTTGTAATACTAATATGTTGCACAAGGATTGACATATCATGTACTCCATCATTCAGATCTTTACATTTCAACTTCGTAGACATCAAACATGCCGTACACATGATTTTTCGTTATCCATAGTATACAATTCTGAAACCAACCCAACAGAGATTGAATTAACACATAGATATAAACCCTATAAAACAAATCATGAGATGGATACATGTTTATATATTTCTCAAGTGGTTATATATAGGATATATGAGTTTCAGATGGTGTATTAGACATTTTCAGAAAGACTGAGTCTCAGCTCTCTGCAAATTTCTCTCCCTGCAAATTCTTTCACGTCGTAAAACATTTTATCTGATTGTTTCCAGGGCAACCAAGGATCCTTCTCTGTTGTTTTCAGAATTAGATTTCAGAATTAGAAACACCCATCCATACTTTATCTGAGAGTAGTGAGGATGTAACAGCTTTAGATACTGATTTGGATGCGAATAGGTCAGTGAACTCTGTACATTCTTCGGTTCCGGCTGCAGGGCCCCCGCAGCAGGGAAACTGGGTGACAGTGAGACGGCATAGTCGCGGACCAAAAAACACTGAGTATACTGTTGAAAGTGCCCTAGTCATTGGTGATTCTATTACATGGAACGTGAAAATAGAGACACCAGCCACCATAGTCACATGTTTACCGGGAGCCAGAGCGCCTGACATCAAAGCAAATTTAAAAGTGCTGGCTAAAACTAATCGTAAATTCTCTAAGATTATTATTCACGTCGGCACTAATGATGTTCGACTTCGCCAGTTGGAGATCACCAAAATTAACATTAAAGAGGTGTGTGTACTCGCTAGTTCGATGTCAGAGGCTGTTTATTGTTCTGGACTGCTCCCTGTTAAAAGGAGTGATGAGATAGTTAGCAGACTATCATCACTCAATGGCTGAATGTCTAAGTGGTGTCCGCAAAATAACATAGGGTTCATAGACAATTGGAAAAGTTTTTGGGGCAGACCTGACCTGTTGAAGAAGGATGGCATCCATCCCTCCTGGGGTGGTTCCGCTCTTCTCTCTAGTAATTTGGCACATAGTCTTAGAGCTAAACCTTTACTCACTAGGGCCCACGTCAGGAAGCAGACAAACTGGCTAAACCGACCGTCTGCTAGCTGTCTCACGTCACCGGAGTCAGATAAATCCCAGCACATAGAGACTCTTTCACCTAGATATTACCATATAGAGGTGTCTGTTCCCCGAATTAGTAAATACAAAAAAACATAAAAACCATTCAACAGTAAAAATTTAATTGATGTCCAACAAATAAACAACAGCTATAATACAGATGAACAATTGATAAAGCTTGGGTTGCTGAATATTCGATCCCTTTCCCCAAAAGCGCTTATTGTTAATGATATCATTACAGATAATAATCTAGATGTGCTGTGTTTGACAGAAACCTGGCTAAAACCTGACGACTACATTACTTTAAATGAGTCCACCCCCCAAGATTATTGTTATAAACATGAGCCGCGTCTGAAAGGTAAAGGGGAAGGGGTTGCTGCAATTTATAATAATATCTTCAGTATTACTCAGAAGTCTAGTTTCAAATATAATTCCTTTGAAGTTTTGGTGCTTTATGTAACGTTATGTAGTGTACATGATAAAACCCGTTTAACATTTGTGTTAGCTACTGTATACAGGCCACCAGGACATAATACAGACTTTATCAAAGAATTTGCTGATTTTCTATCAGAGTTAGTACTGGCCGTAGATAAAGTAATAATTGTTGGTGATTTTAATACCCATGTAGACAACGATAAAGATGCATTGGGATTAGCATTTAAAGACATTCTAAACTCTATTGGAGTTAGGCAACATGTGTCAGGACCCACTCATCGCCATAATCATACTTTAGACCTAATACTGTCACATGGAATAAATGTTGATACCGTTGAAATTCTGCAGCAGAGCGATGACATCTCTGATCATTACCTAGTATCATGCATACTTAATTTAGCTAAGGCTGCAAAGCCACCCCCTCGCTTCAAAAATGGCAGGACAATCACTGCCGCTACTAAAGATTGCTTTTTAAATAATCTTCCTCATCAGTATCATCTCCTCAGCATCCCAGATAGCTTAGAAGAACTCAATGTTGCAACAGAAACTATTGACTCTCTCTTTTCCAGTACTTTAGACACAGTTGCTCCCCTGCGCATAAAAAAGATTATAGAAAATAGTCCAACGGCCCTTAAAACAGCAGCCAGAAAAATGGAGCGCAGCTGGAAGAAAACAAAACTAGAGGTCTTTCGTAATTCGTGGAAAGAGCACATGATCGTATACAGAAAGGCCGTAAAAACTGCTAGATCTGCTTATTTTTCGACACTCTTGGAAGAAAACAAACACAACCCTAGGTATTTATTCGATATAGTAGCTAAATTAACCAAAAATAAAGCTTCAACTTCTGATGTTTGTAAACAGCACAGCAGTAATGACTTTATGAACTTCTTTACATGTAAGATTGATAATATTAGGAAGAAAATTTTAACCATGCAGCCGTCTACTACAGTATCACATCAGACAGAGCATTGTAGTGTCACTGAGGAAAAATTACACTCATTCACTGCTATAGGAGAAGAAGAATTGGCTAAACTCGTTAAATCATCAAAATCAACAACATGTATGCTTGACCCTGTACCGACTAGGCTATTAAAAGAGATGCTACCAGAGGTCATAGATCCTCTTCTTAATATCATTAATTCATCTTTGTCATTAGGATATGTACCGAAAACTTTTAAGTTGGCTATTATTAAACCACTTATTAGAAAACCGCAACTTGATCCTACAGAATTAGTCAATTATAGGCCAATCTCAAATCTACCCTTTCTGTCAAAAATACTAGAAAAGGCAGTGTCTTCACAATTATGTTCCTTTTTAGAAAGAAATGGTATCTGTGAGGATTTCCAGTCAGGATTTAGACCGTATCATAGCACTGAGACTCCTCTCATCAGAGTTACAAATGATTTACTCTCATCATCCGATCATGGCTGTATCTCTCTATTAGTGTTACTCGATCTTAGTGCTGCATTTGATACTATCGACCACAAAATTCTTTTGAATAGACTCGAAAATGATGTAGGCATTAGTGGAATTGCCTTGTCATGGTTTAAATGTGACCGTTATCAGTTTGTAGCAGTAAATGAAGAGATGTCATACCGATCACAAGTTCAGTATGGAGTACCGCAAGGCTCAGTGCTAGGACTGCTGCTCTTCACCCTGTACATGCTACCACTGGGAGATAGCATGGAGTTAGTTTTCATTGTTATGCTGACGATACTCAGCTCTATATTTCTTCGCGCCCTGACGAAACTTACCAATTCACAAGATTAACGGAATGCATAGCTGATATAAAACATTGGATGACCAGTAATTTCCTGCAACTCAATTCATAAAAAAATTAATTTTTAATTATTGGACAAAAAAGCTCCAAAAGTAGGAACCTAGAATACTGTCTAACACTTGATGGCTGCTCTGTCAATTCCTCGTTGTCAGTGAGGAACCTGGGTGTGCTCTTTGATACCAATCTTTCGTTTGAAAGCCACGTTTCTAGCATCTGTAAAATTGCATTCTACCATCTTAAAATATATCTAAATTACGGCACATGTTCTCAATGCAAAATGCTGAACAGTTAGTTCATGCGTTCATGACCTCAAGGTTAGATTATTGTAATCCTCTACTGGGTGGTTGCCCTGCTGGTTACCAGCTGGTCCAAAACGCAGCAGCTCGAGTTCTTACTAGAACCAGGAAGTATGACCATATTAGCCCAGTTCTGTCAACACTGCACTGGCTGTCTATTAAACATCGCATACATTTTAAAATCTTGCTTTTTACTTACACTAAATGGCACTAAATGGTTTAGCTGCCCAATACTTGAGCGAGCTCTTAACACATTATACTCCATCACGTCTACTGCGGTCTCAGAATTCTGGCCAGTTGATAATACAGAGAATATCGAAATCAACTGCAGGTGGTCGATCCTTTTCCTATTTAGCACCTAAACTCTGGAACAGTCTTTCTAACATTGTACGGGAAGCAGACACACTCTGTCAGTTTAAATCTAGACTAAAAGCACATCTCTTTTCAGTGGCATACACATAAAACACTTTTTCAATGAATTGATTGTTAGGCTGCATTAACTAGGTCAGCCGGAACCGGGAACACTTCCCATAACACCTGATGTACTCGTTACATCATCAGAAGAATGCCATCTACGCTAATGATAGTCTCTGTTTTATCCCGAGGTAGGGATGCTCAAAACGGTTAATTTTCCAACTGACAACCGCCCTTCCGATTATTAACCGTTAACTGATAAGATTATAATATTGAATTGGCATTAAATAAATATACACTTGAACAGTGTCTGTGACCCGTTAAAAAGACCACGGGTTTATTTTACTGTGCAAACTTCAGCATACAGAACAGATACACAACAACATCAGAACCTGGATTCACATTATCAAATGTTCACGCACCTGCAGCGTTTCTGACAACAGAGAAAAACTGAATAAAATATTTTTAAAAAGCAAAAAATAAATAGGCCTACACTAAATATTTTTCACTTAAATAATTAAGATGACAAACGAAAACACTGAATCCATTTGAAGCTTTGAAGAACCGGAATAGTTTTTCTCCCGTCAAACCAAGTTTTTTTCATCATATAAAAATAGCAGGCCTACCTCAATCCACGGGAAGTGGGGTGCTGCAAAGGATTGCAAATTTTGGTTTGTTTTATTAATTTTTTTAATATAATAATTTATTTGTAATAAACATTGTAAGTGGCCCATTAAAAAGTTTGTTGAATTATGTTTTTAAAACGATTCTGTTCATTTCTGAAGCTCATTCCGCTCAGCACCGCCGCTCAACCCAGAACTCCCTTTGTGACATGCTGGATAAAATATAAGCCTATCTGAAATAAATAGCTAGGGCTGCCCCTGACTAAAGTTTTTTCTTTTATAGTTGTTCATTTAAGCCGTTGATCACGCGCTGCCGCCGCCTCCATGTCATTGTCTGTTATAGGCTATTTGCTTATTATTTATTAAATCCAGGCAATTTGGTTGATTAAACATAGATTAAAATTAAGATACAATTTATACAAAACTTCACTTTAAAGAAAAGTTTTGTTTTGTTGAAAGCCTATTGAAGTGTTATTGAACTTTCTGAAGACCCCCGTCTTCTGACATTACGCATCTTATGTGTCCTGTTCACTTTTCAACGTAAATGAAATAAAAAAATAACATTATAATATTTAAACTGAAACTATTTATGTGTTTTAATGGCTATAAGTATAGTAGGCTACAGAGAAACGTCATGTCGGAGCAGGATTTGAGCGCACGTCATTTTACCGCTGAGCAGTTCATGAGTGAAGCTCCGCTTAGCTTTGCTGACATGCTCTGGTAAGGTAGGCAGGTTTTTTGCGTTAATTTTTATTTCCTGTCGCTGTGCAAGCTTGTTTATTGTATATGACTGTATAAACCTTTTATTTAAAGGTTTAATGTAGGCCACAGTCCATTGCATTACGATTGCAAGAAGAATCAATATTGGGAAAATTGTGATATGCAGTCAAATGCAGTCCCGGTGTATGTAGGCTGTTAAAACGAGTGTTCTCACCGATATATTTGTTGTTCTTTCGTGTTTTATAGACTCGATATTGTTTCTTATAAAAATATGGTGACCATGCAGCAAAAAAAAAAACAACACCTTTTTTAAACCGTTTAACTGATAGTATTAATCGGTCAAAATTCATACTATCGGTTAACGGTAAAACGGTCAATATGAGCATCCCTATCCCGAGGTTTACTGCAGTCAGCCGGATCCGGGCCGTATCCAGATCAGATGGTGGACCTGTGCCCAGAGAAGACCAACGCATGACCCTGAAGTGTCTGCAGAGACCGTGTCAATTAGGCATCCTCAATAAACTCGTCTCCGGCATGATGACTCCGATTGTTCGAATATTACAATTTAATAATTCTTAAATCGATATGTCATCCTCAATAAACCCGTCTCCAGCGTGTTGCCTCCGATCCTTCGAATATTCCGATCTATTATGAGCTCTGACCTGTAAAGTTGCCAGAATAATAATCATACGCTGTTTGTTAATTGGCCAGAGGATAACTGGCACCCCAACTGAGCCTGGTTTCTCCCAAGGTTTATTTTTCTCCATTAAGTCACCTGATGGGGTTTTGGTTTCCTTGCCACTGTTGCCTCTGGCTTGGCGTGCTCAGTTGGGGACACTAAATTTTTCAACTAAATATCCAAATAAATCTAATTATTAAACTAAATTAACCATATAAACTAAATTACTGATCTAATTACTGATCTAAAGCCCACACTGTCACTGTATGATAATTTAAATGAACTGATGACATCACCGTTTTCTCCAGAATGGCTATACGGCTGAATAAAATTATGTTGCATTATTTTCCTGTTTAACACTGTAACGCTGCTTTGAAACAATCTGCATTGTTAAAAGCGCTATATAAATAAATAAGGTTGTGTTGGGGGAAAGTCAGTTACCAAGCACAAGCATTTAAAACATATTAGTAAATGTAACCAGCGATTATGTGTCTGATTTTGCCTCAATTGCTACATACATTTATGTGGAGTAGTTCTCTTGGTGCTGAAACACTTGGCCCAGCAGGGCAAGCGTTATTAACATGGAAAATATGACAATGGTCGTATATAAGTAGGCAAGGAGGTAGGCTACTTCCTCTCTGCTGCAATTGTGGATCTTTTTGCATCTGCAGAAAACATGTGCCACCGGCTGTTTTCTTGATTATGGACAGGAGTGCCCTGTAGGGGGTGGATGTCCCAACACATGTATAGCCCAGGATTCTGCTGTATGCAGAAGGGTCCATCACTGATTTTGGTGGCATCTTGCTGGCCAGAAAAAAAAGACATGGTACACAAGAGTCCTGGCATTGCTGTTAAGGACACACACATGGTGTCTTCCCCTATGCAAGGGGTGTCCCAGACAGGAGGCAGATTCTGCACCCTCGGCTGGAACTGTGGTCTCTAGGGGCCCACATGTTGAGAGAGGGAGAATCTGATTGTAGCTACAAAACAGGGCGCTTGCATTCTGAAGCGCACTGTGTTGTGTTGAAGTAGCACGTGTTTGAAGTTTGGTGCACAGTATCACCGTGTCAGTGCCTGATTGAGGGGATACTGTTTTCTTCTCCGAAGGAAAGTCACTCCCATTCCAAGCTGGAAGTTTATTGGGCGACTGTTTCGGCTTTCATGAGGGCATTAATGGTGCTGCGCTAAAGCGCACATTTTCGGTACCTTAAGAGGGTCCGGGCATACTACATTTTTCACTCTGTTTCGGGCACAGTCGAGAGTGTGAGTATTTCAAAGTATAGCCTACTCCATTGGCCACATCAGTGGAAAGGTGCTTTCGGCGCATGTGCACTATCTAGTGCATTTTGGTTTTCGAGTGCTTTGGTTTTCAAGTGCTCTCTCTCCTCTCCACCTATAGCTGGTTTGTGGTGAGCGCACTGGTGCCATTGTACTGTGGCTGCCCTTGCATCATCCAAGTGGATGCTGTACAGTGCTGGTGGTTGAGGAGAGACCCTGGCCCTGACATGAGTGTAAAGCGCTTTGAGTGTACAGTAGTACATAGGAAACGTGCTATATAGTTCATTTTACTCGCACATGTGATGTTGTATGTGCACTGTGGTCACAAAAATTGGGCTGCACACGGACAGTGTGCGCGGCCATCCGTGGACTCTCCTGATGGCGATAATTACGTCACACAGACAGTTCAAGCACTGTTGGGGAACTTCCGCGTTCCGCTCCATCTATTGAGAGTGTGAGCTTTTCAAGGTATACTCCTTTGGCCAGGAAGGCCCGGGTATAGTTAATTTTCGGCATGCAGATGCATCTCACGTGCAGTCGAATGAGCCCGGATGACCGAGTTCAATACATGTGCAGTATAATTGTTGTGTCTCTTCTGTCGCTTCTGTTTTTCTTGCACATGCGCTGTTGTATGCGCACCTTCCATGCATTCTCAAAAATTGGGCTGCATGATGATGGGATACTTTGAGCTTAAGTGCATGAATGCATGCTTCTGAGTGAACTTTGTTCGCAAGCGATCAAGTCACTCATACGCTGTGATATGCGCACCGAAGACCCTCCTGTTGACGAGAATTTACGTCACGCGGATGGTGCGCAGAACGCAGACATCCAAAGTATACCTGGAGCTTTAAGGTCTGCTTTTTTAGGCTCGTTACAAACTGTAATGGTGCAGTCATGACCTGATGGTAGATCTGGAGGCTAGGTGTGAACCTCCGTTTGAGCTTTAGAATCCTTGAATATAAGGATGCTGCCTTGTCATGGATACTGGCACCAGCGAAGCACGTTGGTTATCTTCATGCGCTATAGGCCCTTTTCACAATGACATCAGAAAACTTCCGCCTTTCCTCAAAGCAGTGTATACGCACTTCCGTTGAACTGTACTCACGTTGGAGTGCCAGAACTGGCTACCTAACAACTCATATAAAGTTTAGAATAATAAACTTACAAACTTAATAATGTTTACATATTTACAAGGTCTAATTTACAAGGTTTTTGTAGTTAGTTTAATTTAATAACGTTTCACGAGTTTGTGTGCCCATATAATCTTGGTAAAAGTGGTAAACGGATTTGGCGTGCTGTCTGCTATAGAGGGGCTCGGAGAGGATATTCTACCTGAGCTCCGATTGCCCCCCTATAACAGGAAAAATTGTTCAAAAGGGAGGAGCCGGGGAGGAGGAGGGATGCTGCAAGAACTAACACGGGGAAGAGGTAAGCTGCTGGTTTTATACCTTGGAATTAATTGGAAGATTAGATGGGCGTACTTCCTCCCGAAATTACGTTTAGTAACTTCACTTCATGAGTTTCTGTGCCCATATAATCTTGGTAAAAGTGGTAAACGGATTTGGCGTGCTGTCTGCTATAGAGGGGCTCGGAGAGGATATTCTACCCGAGCTCCGATTGCCCCCCAAAAACATAAATGCATAAATAGACAGCAAGCAAAAATTATGGGGATTGGAACAGCTCATGATTACTTAAGGAATCTGCATAATTATTTCAATAATCTAGACGACCCCCCAAAAAAAGAAAGTGCAGGAAAAAGAATGGAAGATGGCACTGCAGAAGCATTGAGGTAGGCAGGTAACTGCCGTGGCAGTTTATGAAACTGCTGAGGAGTTGTAGCGGCTGTATGGGATAGAGTGGGGCACTGCAGCGACAGTCTCAAATTGGCGGGGCACTGCAGCAGCAGTCTCAAATTGGCGAGGGGCACTGCAGCGGCAGTCTCAAATTGGCGGGCACTGCAGCGGCAGTCTTAAGCCAGCAGTAGTATCAAGTAAAGTGGAGCACGACACAGCAGCATCGATTAAACAAGGTTTGCAGGCACAAGTTGGATTGAGTTTCGAAGGGCAGGTATCTTAAAGAGAAGTGAGATTTAGATGGGCTTGTTTGATGAGGCTAAGGTCAGATCGAATGTAAGACTGAAAGGCGTCTGAGGACCACCGTCCCAGTAGTTTGATTTGATGGCCTGGCAGACCTTTTTGGGCTGCGGTTGTGGCTGCTCCAATACGAAAGGAGTGAGATGAATATAAGTGAGCTTGGATACCAGAGTGGGTGAGGATGTGTTTAAGCTTTTTACGAAACCAATGCCTGGTGACAGGAAGGTTGTTCTCATCAATGAAAAGTGGGTCAAGCTGAGAGATGGCGATTATCCTTTTGGACTACTTTTGCAGGCACAAGTTAAACGTACTGCAAAAAAGAATTTTCCTCTCCAGTGAATGCCAAAAATGTGCCAAAAGTCTGGATGTATGGGCATAACTTTAAATGCTGATGTGATGTCAACTTTTGCTAACCAGGCTCCATAACGAGCATTTTTGATTAGGTGAATGGCTTGGTCTATGTTATGGTAGCACAAGGAGAATTCTTCTAGCGGGATGAGGCTGTTTATACTTGGATGAGTATTGTTGTGGGGAGCCGAGAGATCTATGATCATGCGTTTTTTCCCTGAAAATTTCCTTGTGGCTACACCGATAGGACTTATCCCAAATAATTTGAAAGGCGGGGAATCAAAGGGGCCAATCATGAATCCAGACTCTAGCTCTTTGGCTATTAAGGTGTCAACTGCTTCAGGTTCAGCGTTGGCCGACTGAAGGTTTTTGCAGATAAGGCTACTGGTAGGGAGGCTTTCCAGACCGGGATTAAAACCTTCCTTTAAACCTTTGAGAAGATATTGTGTGAAGTTTTTGTCTGGGTGATTTGCCAGTTCATGGGCTAGAGAGGAGACAATGATGGGAGAAGACAGATACTTTCGCAATTCTTTATTGGAGTTTGCTGAGGAGTGATAGACAGGGCATACAGAGCGAGCATGAGCTCCACCACAGAAATTACACACATGTAGATATTTGCAGTGTTGTCTAGTACAACCAAACTGGTTGAAATGATTGCATACTAGTCTGCCGGAAGTGAACCTGAAGCTGCGGCTCTTTGAGTCGCTCCTGGACTGCGGTACGTAAGATGTGGAATTGACGAAATGAGAGGTGCCAGAATTGGTGCTCGCATTGCTTGAAGGGCCGGAATTAAAGAAGGGGCACGAAGAAGGCTCGTGTGTGGTAGAATTACACAAGACGCAAGAGACACTACGGCAGCCCATAAAAATCTTATTATACAGCTCCAAGTCACGAGCTCCCCAATAAGGACATTGATTCCACTGGGTGACACAAGCTGTGCATTTGGCTGAAAAAAGCCTGTAATAAGTGAAAAAATGGGTACCGCCGAAGGTGTGTGACAGTAATGATAGTTAAAAAGTCATTCAACTCCTTGCGTCTAGAGGGGAAGACAGAACAAATAATTTCTGTATATTTACCGAAAGCGATACAAAATTCAGCCATGGTAAGTATGCGATTTGATTTGTAATTTGTGGTTTTCAGATTGATTGTCATAGGACCACAGTCAAGGGTGCGATGGGGTTCACTTATTGAAACAGAGGGAAGGAGGGAAGGAGAGAAGAGAGGTCAATGTCCGCACCTGCTAAAATCTGGGAACGTAGATGGGTGGAGACGGGTGGTGGATCCATAGCAAGGGCGCTGGAAGGAACTGGAAGAGCAGATGCAGTTGAGAGTGTATATGTTGGGAGGCGAGGAACTGTTGAGGAAGCAGTGGCTAGATGAAAAAAGGTTGGCGAATAGATCGCTTGGAGAGGCAACCCCATGCTTGGATCAGCTCCAACGGCGGCAGAAAAAGGAAAGAGAGGGGGTGGCAGGACCGTTTGCTGAGGCAGCCTCACCGCTTCGGTCTGTGCCGATAGCAGAGGAGAAATTAATGAGAGGGGGAAAAGGAGGTGGGGGCATGACCGTTTGCAGAGGCAGCCTCACACTTGGGTCTGTGCCGATAGTAGAGGAGAAATTAGTGAGAGGGGTGAAAGGAGGGGGGGGGGGCATGACCGTTTGCGGAGGCAGCCTCACGCTTGGGTCTGTGCCGATAGCAGAGGAGAAATTAGTGAGAGGGGGGAAAGGAGGGGGGGACATGACCGTTTGTGGAGGCAGCCTCACGCTTGGGTCTGTGCCGATAGCAGAGGAGAAATTAGTGAGAGGGGGGAAAGGGGGGAAATAGTGGCATTTGCACAGGTAGCCTCAAATTTGTATTTATTCCATGGCTAGATGGATTTAACTGGGGATGAAAGACAGGAGGAACAGAAATGTTAGAAGCATGGGCAGGAGGAGCTGTGATAGACTCATCTGTGGCAGGAGGACAGTCACAGTCGGAGAGGCCGCGAAACTATTGCGGGCGACCGCGGAACTAATGTTTGTGTTCGCGATAGACGGCCGGCCGCAATGAGCGGTGGACGAGGAAGCTGTGGCAGCTGCGGCTGCCGGCTGAAACTGTAGCGGGTTGGAGGTAAACCGTATGGATCGTACAGTTGCATTCATTGAGGCTTGCGTGGTGCTTGGAGGACGCTGGGTGTTTTGGTGAGAGTGCATTAGCAGATCGTGAAGTTGCGCTTTTGAATTGTTCCGGGAGAAATGGATACCCGCGTTGGAAAAACGCTTGCCTGAGCGCGTTGACGGTCCATTTCCCGACAGGAAGGATTGAAGGGCTTGCTGCAGATGATGTTGATGCTGATGATGATGATGATGAAGGACGAGATGAATCACGGCGAGGATTAGCCGAGCCCCGTGATGATCTAGATGGAGGAGGAGAAAGAGGTCTCCTTGAGCGAGGTTTTTTATGCTGGTTTGTGGAGCGGAGAGACCGGCGACCTGGACGATCAACAGGTGAAATGTGCAGTGAAGGAGGATCCAAACTGTTGGGAGAAAATCGTGCAGGTGTTTCTGGCACGTTAGAAAGTTCATCGGAGGGAAACTGTTCGATTTCCTGGAAGTCAGTCATGATGCGGTTTGGGCGGGTCAAATGCTGCAAGAACTAACACCGGGAAGAGGTAAGCTGCTGGTTTTATACCTTGGAATTAATTGGAAGATTAGATGGGCGTACTTCCTCCAGAAATTACGTTTAGTAACTTCACTAATGATCATTTCCAGTTTACCCTTTTCCAGTTTACCCAGCTGGGCATCACTGTGCACTAGTGTTTGACCGATATATCGGCCGGCCTTCAAACGGTCTTGCTCTCCCTCCCTCGCGCATTAATCAAAATCAATTGAGAATTGAAACGATGGTAAAAGGTCGGAAGACCGAAGTTTCACGTGAAGCATAGGGAGATTTTTTCCTGAATTACCGCTGGTGTTGCTCTACAAGAGATTAAGTTAAGTGCACCTAAGCATTAAATGACTAGGTTGTAAATAGTTGGTTACTTTTAAAATTAAGTATAGCACAGTTAGTGTACACTTTATTATGCTGCTTACTTGTTGCTACTATGTGCAATAGTGTAATTATTTTATTTATGCTTAAATATTTATTTTCAGAATTTATTTTCAGCACTGAACTCTTTTTTTAATTGTTCTACCTCACCTGTTTTTACTATTTGTTAAATATTGTTGTTTTTTTGTACAATAAATGTTCCTTTTTTAAATTGAGACTGTAACATTGTTATCATCATGATCAGTGTCATTTTTATGATGTAAATTGAGGGAGCAAAAGCAGTATCGGGTCTCCAAATATCGGCTCAAGAAAATCGGCAGCCTGTATCGGTCACCGGCTAAGGCTGATGAAAAAAAAATCGGTATCGGTATCGGCACTAAAAATCTGTATCGGTCGAACCCTACTGTGCACGTTTGTCCGGTGTACCCGCTAGTTGCCACTACGGCAACAGTAACTCAGGCTGTGCTCACCACAAGGGTTTTTATAGGGGCCATGCATCTTTCCCTTGGAAAAGGGATATGTGGCGGTGCTGGTCCCTTACGTTTAGTTCAGCGACTTGGCGGGGAGTGAATATATGTCCCATAGTCATGTGTTGTACCGATTTGACCGAATAAATGGGAACGTTTAGTTATGCATATAACTACTGTTCCCAGAAGGAGGGAAACGAGGTACGACACCTCTGTGCCCCGCACAGTCGGGGCTCGGTGAAGAGCTGGACTGAACAAGAGAATGACATTGTCCTTTCAGGCGTGAATAAAGGTGTCTTCAGCAGATGACGCTAGAGCGTGATATCCCATAGTCATGTGTTGTACCTCGTTTCCCTCCTTCTGGGAAGAGTAGTTATATGCATAACGTTCTTAATAAAGCTACTAAAGTTATTCAGTCAAGAGCAGTGAGTGATTTTCTGTTTTTCTTTTGTTGTTTGATTCATATTAACAGCAGATATACTATAGCAGAAGGTACTGTATATTACACTGCTTTCACTTTAGTAACGTTACACAGATCTAATATACACACCACACGGGATATCTGTACTTGCTGCATATGTGCACAGACATAACAAACTGTTTTCATGTGAACTTTGTGTGTTTCTGACATAACCGTGTGTGCATTTGACAGTTTAATCGCAATAACACATGAAAGATAACTAGCCTAGTTTAATAGTCTACTCACGGACGTGGCAACATACAGCTCTCTCGCATGTGTCGAGTGTGTGTGCTCAAGTTGAGAGTGATAAAACACATGCAGATGATAATATTTCATGATGATGAAGAACTGCAATGTCACATGAGCGTGTCTGTGATAGATATGATCATCAAAACAAACAGATGTATCATGTTTCAGTTTTCATTCGCGTGTTCACTGGTGTTCACAAGCTGTGTAGGCTCCACCCTCTGGGGCCGGGAGCAGCAGCTCATTTGCATTTAAAGGAGACACGGAAAACAGTTCTTTTTTCTCAAACCCAAAAATTGGCATTTTCATATGTATATTAAATACTCTGTCAGGAATTCCGATCTGAAACTTCACAGACACACTTCTGGGGACACCTGAGACTTATATTACATCTTGTAAAAAGGGGCATAATAGGTGCCCTTTAAGTATGTTTACAATAACACCAGCAAGCCCATTATTACAAAAAAATCTACTGAAGACGCCAAAGAGGTTTTTGGCAGTGTGTTAGCAGCAAACTTTTTTAACCAACTGTTTTTTCTAATACTAAATGCACACTGTCAAACATACGGTCATACCCCAGGCAGAAGCCCATTAGGTGGCATGGGTGAGATGGCCTCTCCGTCCTGTCCCCGTGCGCAGAGGTGAGGGGACATGGTGGGCGACTCGTCTATGAAGGGCATGGTCTCTGAGCCATCCTGAGACTTCCTGTCCTCTGCAGTATCTCCCTCATAGCCATCAGTGTTGTAGTTAAAGTCTGTGGGGAAAAACAGAAGAGGTGTAAATTAGAGCTACAAAAACTACTACTATGTAAATATGGGTAAAGACACAATGAAACAGAAGTAGTGAGAGATCAATTCTTCTGTATTGTGATGTACATCCAAGAGTAATAGATTATTGAAAATGAAAAAAATGGGCACTTGGTTCTATGCATTAGTTGTTGACTGGATTTTGATGTGGATGTTGCGCTCAAAAGTGGAGGTAGAATGTGAAAGTGATTTTGCAAAGGCAGGGTTTAAGAGGGCTAAACGATTGGAGACGTCCTGCATCCATCACCAGAAAGAAGTCTGTCGTTTCACCGGAAGGTCCAGTTATGACATTTTGATTAAACATTACGAGGTAATTTTTTTTTTCATCAAACATATGCATGCACAGATTAATTGTTTACAAAAAGATCTATAACATGCATTTGGAAAATTCATTTAATGCCTACTTTAAAGGTCAAGCGTAATTTCTGCTTCACTAGTGGTAGCAATCGGAACTGCAAAAACAATAATGATTGTTTGTCAACAGGGTTTCCATGGTCGGAAAACAGGTAATCCCAATTTAAACTCTCATCGCTGGTTAATGTCGTCATGTTGGGCGGCTAAAACATACATTGCTGATGTTGAAAGTGCCACCGTTTACATTATTGTGAAAATCAATTCACAAATGAGGCAATTACTTGTCTGTGTAGAACATGGAGGGTGTTTACAGTTGATCTGCAAGTAAAGAAGTAGGCAGAAACTATGGTTATGATTGACAGGCTCTGTAGGACAAGATGAGAAGTGGTTATGGGAAATGAGTGGGCATTTGAGATGCTGTAATGCAACATTTACACAGGCTGCTGTGGCTGACCATGCAGTGGGCGAGAAAGTGATTTATCAAAGCTCAGCCAATATCAAAGCAGAAACAATAGAAACAATTTTAAATGGCTAACTAATGCACATCTTTTTTGATTAGTCGGTTTACACTGAAATTGTAACTTCACAACAGAATTAACAGAACTAATGTATTCAAACTGAATGGGAAATGCATTTAAATGACATGTAAAATATGCCGTTATCACACTGTTTACAATACTGCAATACTGCAATCTATCTATCTATCTATCTATCTATCTATCTATCTATCTATCTATCTATCTATCTATCTATCTATCTATCTATCTATCTATCTATCTATCTATCTATCTATCTATCTATCTATCTATCTATCTATCTATCTATTTTGAATTTTAATGATAGAGAAGCTTATTCATGTTTTTATTTCCTCCCGTCTTGATTATTGTAATGCTTTGTTTTTGTCTTTAAACAATCACACTTTATCGCGTTTACAATTAGTGCAAAATGCTGCAGCCAGATTACTGACACAAAGAAAGTTATACCATCATATTACACCTGTTTTAGCTTCTTTACATTGGTTACCTGTTTATTCAAAGATTGATTTAAAGATTTTTTTGTTGACATAAAGCTTTAAATGGTTTGGCACCTATATATTTAACTGAGCTTATGAGACCATATGAATCAGGGAGATGTCTGAGGTCCTCTTTTAACAAGCTGCTGGATGTTTCAAGAACTAGATATAAAACTAAAAGAGCATTTGCAGTGAGGACTCTGGAATTATGGAATAGTTAGCCAATTGTTATTAGAACATCTGAATGTGAGTGTTTTTAAATGTCGTCTGAAAATGTACTTGTATAGACATGCTTTTAGTATTTAGTGGTGTCTTTGTGTAGTTTGGGTTTTGATACTTTATATTATATTTTGTTTCTCAATGTATTGTGTATAGCTCTTCATTAATGTATTTCAATGATTGTGTTTTTATTGTGTAAAGCACTTTGTGCACTGTAGCTTTAAAAGCTATATAAATCTGATAAATTCAGTATGGAGTACCGCAGGGCTCAGTGCTAGGACCGTTGCTCTTCACCCTGTATATGCTACCACTGGGAGATATCATTAGGAAACTTGGCGTTAGTTTTCACTGTTATGCTGACGATACTCAGCTCTATATTTCTTCACGCCCTGACGAAATTTACCAATTCACAAGATTAACGGATTGCATAGCTGATAATAGTAATTTCCTGCAACTTAATTCAGAAAAAACTGAATTTTTACCAAAAAGCTCCACAAATAGTAACCTAGAATACTGTCTAACACTTGATGGCTACTCTGTCAAGTCCTTGTCGTCAGTTAGGAACCTGGGTATGCTCTTTGATACCAATCTCTCATTTGAAAGCCACGTTTCTAGCATCTGTAAAAGTGCATTCTACCATCTTAAAAATATATCTAAATTACGGCACATGCTCTCAATGCAAAATGCTGAACAGTTAGTTTATGCGTTCATGACCTCGAGGCTAGACTATTGTAATGCTCTACTGGGTGGTTGCCCTGCTCGCTTAATAAACAAACTCCAGCTGGTCCAAAATGCAGCAGCTTGAATTCTTACTAAAACCAAGAAGTATGACCATATTAGCCGGTTCTGTCAACACTGCACTGGCCTCCTATTAAACATTGCATACATTTTAAAATCTTGCTTATTACTTACAAAGCACTAAATGGTTTAGCTCCCCAGTACTTGAGCGAGCTCCTAATACATTATACTCCATCACGTCTACTGCGGTCTCAGAATTCTGGCCAGTTAATAAAACCTAGAATATAGAAATCAACAAGGCAGTCGATCCTTTTCCTATTTAGTACCTAAACTCTGGAAAAGTCTTCCTAGCATTGCTTTTGGAATCAGACACACACTGTCAGTTTAAATCTAGACTAAAAACACATCTCTTTACTATGACATACAAATAAAACACTTTTTCAATTAAATTATTGTTAGGCTGCATTAACTAGGTCAGCCGGAACCGGGAACACTTCCCATAACACCTGATGTACTCGTTACATCATAAAAAAGGATGGCATCTACACTAATGTTAGTCTCTCTGTTTTATCCTGAGGTCTACTGCAGTCAGCCTGATCCGGGCCGTATCCAGATCAGATGGTGGACCTGTGCCCAGACAAAGACTAACGCATGACCCTGAAGTGTCTGCAGAGACCATGTCAATTAGACTCCCCCTGAAATTACTTCATTGACATGGCATCCTCAATAAACCTGTCTCTGGCGTGTTGCCTCCAATCTTTCGAATATTACATATTTTCTCTGGGGTGATGACTCAGATCTTTAGAATATTGCACTTTAATAATTGTTTAATCAATACGTCATCTTCAATAAACCCGTCTCTGGCGTGATGACTCAAATTTTTTTAATATTCCTATTTAAAGCTATGGTCTACGATTTCAAAGATTGTTCATTATTAATAACCTCGTTTAGATGCTGGTTATGGTTCTACAGTACAATCCTAACAATATGAAGAGAAAAAAGAATGAAAAAAATCCATTCACTCTATTGGGTGTACACCCGCAGAGAAATTGACCAATGTAAGCTGTCCGGCCGGACAGCTTACATTGGTTAACTGCTCTCATCCAATCCCCTGCTCCACTCGCGTCTCCACCCACCGCACCCCACCCCGCCCCCTCCTCCTGCGACATGAAATTTTGCGGGCAAGTAGGCAGCATCAACTCAGCAATGGAGAAAAACCAACAGACAGCAGCAAGCGGCCCCTGCTCGCCCCAACAGTCAAGGTTGGAAGAAAGAGAAAGTCAATTGAGGAAAGAGCAGAGATTAAAAAAAAAGATGTGAAGAACGCCGGACTCAAAGCCGAATCAATATAGGGTCCACCATTGCCCGTTGGAGGAAGCTTCAGAGAAACCTTGGACTTAAAACCGACGCTGACTTTTTGTTGAGCAGGTCAGCATTTATTTATACTTTTATGGTGTGGTGTATTACATAAATAGCTTTTTATCAGTCTGACAACATGATCATGCTGCCGGTCGGCATTGGAATGTTAGCCGTTTAGCATCGCCTATCACGGGTCAAAGTAATTATATTTCTTGAAGTGCTTGACTATTTCAATAGGCCTAATGTTAGCGGTTTTCTGTTCGAACCGATAGAACATTGCATGTGTTGCTAATCTTGCGTGGGCGTGAACTCAAACGTGTGCCTTTGAGCTATCAACATCTCTGTTCCGATGTTTACTCCTGCTTGACTCAGGTAGGGATCAGGTAGCACAGAGGGGAGGGGTGTGCGTGTGGAGGGGTGGGATGAGTTTTTTTTAAAAATTCAGGCTTTCGCGACTGATTTTCAACATCGTAGACTACAGCTTTAATAATTATTTAATCGACACCTCATCCTCAATAAACCCATCTCCGGCGTGTTGCCTCCGATCTTTCGAATATTCTGATCTATTATGACCTCTGACCTGTAAAGACCTGTATCTATCTGACCTCTGACCTGTATCTATCTATCTATCTGATTGCAAAGCTTTTAAAACAACTTACAACTTTCTAACCAGGCTATTTAAAGCTAGCATTAAAGATTGTCTTAAACTGTTATATCTATTTTCTGAATACTCATGACAGCATTTCACAGAAATTACACTGACAATAACCAGAACGTTCCCTCTTAAACTGAACTTCAAGGCCCACATACTAGAGGACCAAAAATCTCCTGTTAAAGTGTTTATGAGTTCGGTAGTATTCACAGGAGACTTGTCTTCATTAAAATGGAAAATGCAGCGTGTTTGTGTCAAGGCACACACTCCCACATGGCCAGAGACTGGCACATAAACAAAAGACCTGCTTGACAACTCAACCCTGAGGCGCGAGGCCAGCCCGTCTGTCATCATGGCATTCCCTAAGGTTATTAATGTGACGTCCAATCATAACCAGCAGAGGAACAGACCAATTGTAACTCAACTTGGTCACAACGGCGTGTTCCTTTCACTTGAAAACACACACACACACATTGTGTCACATCAAAGTGACATGGTCTGTCTTTCAATAACTCAAAGTAACAAAGCAATTACCGTAAGCAGGGGCGTAGTTTATGGGGGGGATGGGGGGGGGGAGGTAACCCCCCCAATATTCAAATCCATCAGTTACAACCCCCCCAATATTTCAACATGAAAATCACAGTAGATCAAATTAAAAATATGTAGAATTCATTTATTTTGTAACAATAATTTTGTTCCTAATCAAATATGAGTTTGTCATAAATCAGACAAAAAATACTCCCCCTCCATTGATCCGATTGGTAACGCCCAACCAATGAGTCGCACTTTCACCAAAACAACGCGAGTGGTGTTTGAATGGGAGAGCACACGGGTAACATTAGCGCCAAACATGAAGAGAAGCGCTGCACAGCGGACTATATTTAACTGCTGGTCAGAGAGGGATGCAAAAAAAAGCATGTACTGAGAATGAGGTATGAGAATATTGTGTAATAGCTAAGTACAAACACACCACATATATTTTAGCTAGCTAATCCATTGCACTGTATTTAGCTATAACTATCAGTATAACAAGTTACCAAAGCAGCCTGTTTTGCTAGTTAATTTTTCAATGGTGTCTGTAATTATATATTTTTTTTTAAATGCATTAAGGTGGAATGTAAAAATCTTAAAATAAATGTCTAAATGTTGTCTCTTTCATATTTGTATATGTTGAATTTGTAATCTAAAGCATGTAGGCATAGATAGATAGATAGATAGATAGATAGATAGATAGATAGATAGATAGATAGATAGATAGATAGATAGATAGATAGATAGATAGATAGATAGATAGATGGACGGACGGACGGACGGACGGACGGACGGACGGACGGACGGACGGACGGACGGACGGACGGACGGACGGACGGACGGACGGATGGATGGATAGATAGATAGATAGAAACAAATAGACAGACATATAGATAGACAGACAGACAGACAGATAGATAAACAAATAGACAGACAGACAGACAAATAGACAGACAGACAGACAGACAGACAGACAGACAGACAGACAGACAGACAGACAGACAGACAGACAGACAGATAGATAGATAGATAGATAGATAGATAGATAATGCATTTAATTAGACAGACACCTTAATGCATTTAATTACATTTCGGCGCCGACAGCGGACACACCCCCAGCGTTTGAGAGCAGAGAATGCTGCTCATTTTTTCAGGTTTTAGATAAGCTATTTTATGTACTTCCCGGATTTTTTTATGATTCAAATTTGGCTGGGTGGTTAATAACACATTTATCTGTGGTGTGAGAAACTCAGAACATGTTTAGTTTTGACTTTACAGGGACTTTAAGTAGGATTATCAAGGCGGGCCCCTGGATGACGCAATTGATGACGCAATGTCCGCGAGTAGGCTACCATGAATAGAGCAGGATATGATCATACACAGCATATAAGAGATGAGATGAATAACAAAATCAGGAGTAGCCTACGTTCACCAAAAACAAAACAAAAAAACAATAAAAAAACAATGGGGACAGCGCACTATAAAACATTGTTAGGCCTAGGTCCCAATACATAGAAAAGATGCTCTCTTACATTATAGTGGGATTTTCCGGGCTTTCCTATGTGCAACTGCAAAGTTGTCGATTAGATCAGGATTGTGCGCACAGGCAATAGGCTTGTTTGAGATGTGTCTTGCCTCGCCTGAAATGTATGCGAGAGTAGGCGGCTGCAGTGAGAGGAGGAGTGAAAAAAGCGCAGGCAAGCTGGACAGTTCTCTCTACTCACAGTGGATCTGACACCTGCGAGATCAAAGATGGATATCGTGGGATTCATGCTCGTGCACAGTTTTGCTAATAAACTGGATGTAATTCAAGTTATGTTGCTTTTATATGAAAATAAATAAAATGAACAAGACACCCAAAGTACTTGTTATTTAATTCCATTCCAAATACATGTTTCTCAATATTTCTTTCTTTAATACAGACATATGTGTTTTTATTCATTTTATTTTTTTATAAAAAATAAATTGCATAACCCAAAGAGATCGCACTGTCAGATAGTTTGGGAATATTCACAAACAACATATACACATAAAACATGATATTAGAGTTTTAAAATCAAACATTTTAAAAGAGAACAATACATCACAGTTGTTTAAACCAATGAGCATTAAGCTGTGTCGTCAGCAAGTCGTCTCCCATCATGCTTTTGATCAGCACAGTCGGTGGAGAGCAACTGCGCGCGACTGCAGAATCGGACACGTGCGCCTTGCGCTCGCGAGATATTTTTGACATACATCAGCATGACATCAGAGGAAGGCGGACCGCACTAGGACACATTTCTAACCGGCATGCATCTCGCGCTGATCACCGGTGATCGGTTCTGCGCAGATTTTGCTCATCTCAAACAAGCCTATTCTCAATTGACCCTTCGCAGGGAGTTTGATTGACAGGCGATCTGACTAATCATAATCCGCCATTTTGTTTAACAAAGCAGTCAGGAAAGTCAGTAGATTAACATAGGAGGATTTAAATTTGAAAAACAAAGTGTACAGACGTCTTAGCACTTTAAAACAACATTCCTTTTATGTTCATTCATGTTCATTTTAATGCTATAAATTAACTAGAAGGAAGAGATGATCGGTTCACAAGCAGCTTTAACTGAGCCTCGAGTCTACAGCGATCTATCAGACACATTAAAGAGTCACAAAATTGTATTTATTGTTTAAATGTCTCTAAAAAATTACTACATTTGAAAGGTGAGACTTTGTTTCATATCAAAAGTACTTGTCTGTCAGCGCGCAGTCTTTTCTCTGATCCGCAATGTATTTTTCACTGCGTGAGAACTTGGTGTGGTGTGAGAGTGGCGTCGCTTGTCAGACATAGCAACAGTAACTAAAGTGGGCGGGTCTTTGCGAACGGTCATTGACAGTATGGACGGGGATTCGCCAGTCCCAATTCGAAACAAATTTCATCACAATCCATCATTGTTCGTTTCAAACATGTGAGAGCATCAAAATGATCCATGGGTGAAATTGATTGGATTTAATTTATTTTTTTGTCAGTTACTATCATAATTGTAACATTTTGGCGTTATTGTTTAGCTATTTACCTATGTTTTCGAATTTCCTTTGTTTTTTTTGTTGTTGTCTCGATCAGACTAACGGCTTTGAAGATAACCACAATTTTTTAAAGCTCTAAATGACACTTACAAAAACCATAAGGCGAAACCTGGCATGTTTGGTATTGTTGGACTCGGCAAGGATTCTTAGGAGGTCACTCCTGTGAAAAAAACACGGGCTTGAAACTTCTAAGGCTCCTTCAAGGCATTGTGCCAATGACATATACTGAGTTTTTTGAGATACACCAATGTTCTCATAGACTATCATGGCACCCTGGACAAAGACACTGCATGCCAATTTTCAGTAGACTAACGGTTGGGTGCGCTTATAGCTATTTTCATGATTTTTTTCACTGTTATAGCGCCACCAAGTGGCCAATTGTCACGATTTTTTTCATGTCAACTCAGATTGAGCTTATGAACATGTGTCCCAAGTTTAGCGAAAATATCTCTTTCCGTTCACAAGTTATAACCATTTTATAGCGCCAGCAAGTGGCCAATTGTCATGATTTTTTTCACGTGACCTCAGAATGAGCTCATGAACATGTGTCCCAAGTTTTGCGAAAATATCTCTTTCCGTTCACAAATTATAACCGTTTTATAGTGCCACCTAGTGGCCAATTGTTGTGATTTTTTTCAAGTGATCTCAGATTGAGCTCACGAAGATGTATCCCCAATTTAGCAAAAAAATCTCTTTCCGTTCACAATTTATAACCATTTTAGTAAAAATTGCCCTGGTGCTATCAAAGATTTTGGTTCCCCTTATCGACTGTTAATTGAAATTTTGAATTTTTGGGATGATTAATGATTGTCAGACTCCAGAGAATAGTCTTGCAGTGGCTTGGTTCCGATCGGGCCAAAAACCTAGGAGAAGTCAGCAAAAATAGGTTTTTCAAAAAAAATGCAATTTACTCGAAATTGATGCCTGAAGGGCGAGCAAATCGGAGACAGCCATTTTGTCCGCCTTCAGCCACAAATTCCAACGATATAAGACACTTGATCCTGGGACAAACATTCTAAGAGTTATGAACAATTTTGAACTTTTGGTTGCTGTAGCGCCACCTATGGGCCATTCGGGGTCATACACTGATAGGTTGTCCCCAAATTGAGGCCTACCATCTGGCCCGGTTTCATGTCTCTAGGCCTTACGGTTTGGCCTGCACAATGCGTTTTACGAATCCTTACAATTACAATAAGGTTTCAGCATTTCATGCTTGAACCCCTAATAAGAATGAAGGCTTTTTGCCAGTTATAGCGCCACCTTATAGTACCACTTGATCCTGGGACAAACAGTCTAAGAGTTATGAGCAATTTTGAACTTTTGGTTGCTGTAGCGCCACCTATGGGCCATTCGGGGTCATACCCTTATAGGTTGTCCCCAAATTAAGGCCTACCATCTGGCCAGGTTTCATGTCTCTAGACCTTACGGTTAGGCCTGCACGATACGTTTTACGAATCCTTACAATTACAATAGGGTTTCAGCATGTCATGCTTGAACCCGTAATAAATAAAACCATGAAATAAGAAATGACTACATAAACAAATACACACATACTTTAAATAATTTCCTTGTGGTGTGTTTCAGCATCCCTCTGATAGGTATAGTTCCCAAAAGGAAAAAAAAAGAAACAAATTCACAAAGAGATTTCTAAACCAAAAAACACACCAAATCAAGGGTTAATATACACTTCCCTGTTTCAAATTTTTTTACACTCATGAAGCAGTAAACACACAGCACACTGCCCTGTTTGGCCTTGACGCCTGGTTAATGTGCTTAGAAGAAAAATTAATTGGTACATCAGCAAACCTGAAGTGCGGCTTTGGTGGAGAGATACTGCAGTCGCATGTGGCTCCTTATACATATACTGACTGCATTATGGGATTTTAGCAACTGGTTTCTGTAGCTATGGATACATGGGGAAGAAAATCCAATATAAATTTGACAGTATGAGGGATGTTTTAAAGAGATTTACAAAGATCCCACATAGTGTGGGGGCAAACAGTTAAAGCATTTAACCAAAACAACATGGGACATTGAGTCTATAAAAGTAAATACTCTTATTAGATGAAGTCAAATGGATGCAATTGCCCACATTCAGACACGTAAAAAAAAAAATACTGAACACACGCAGTCACATACAGTACATACTTCATCTGTCTTACCGTGTGGTGAAATGATAGATCGCAAAACACATACAGCCTCGAAGAAGAAAGCCATGTGGACACTATCCTAAACCTTACATGGTACACTGAACACAGTACCAACCAGACCTCATCTTATCAGAAGAACAAAACATGCGCACACACGTGAGGGATGTAACAAGTAGGAACCTTTGAAAACATTTTATTTAAATATATGGAAATACACTTCAAGGTAAACAAGCGGCCGAAGTGCATATGAACAGTGGTTCATACTGTTACTGACAGCAAAATAGGCAGGAAAACATTAGTTTGAGACATTTGCTTTTCACCATGATTTTTTTTATTGTTGTCATTGTTTTTGTCCCATGTAACTTTGTATTCTAAAAAAATAATAAACCAAATTTTTTAGATAGTGAGATCGGCACACGGAAACGGTACACATTACACTTACATTCCAAATTCCCCTCAGTAGCAATCTTCCACCCATCCATCTCCCTGCCATAACTCCCACGATTGCATACAAGCATACATTTACATATTACTGGTTGTTTTGCTTGTCTAACCTGTTTTATGTGATGTGCGGTTTCCGGGAAGGTAGAAGCAAACCTAAACATTGTTTGTTGTACTACTTTATAGGGCCACAACAAACAAAAATAAATAAACAAAAAGTACACCTTAAACAAAACAACAATACACAATATAGACAATAAATAATAAACACAATATAATCAATAAATACACATGTTGTTTTGTTTAAGGTGGCAGTACTTTTTGTTTATTTCTGTTTTTGTAAATAGTATTCACAGTAAAAAATATACTTGCACCGCTGGATATGTTTATTTTCTCCTCGCTGTGTTTTTTACATCTTGGACTCTTACCACGCCCCATCTTTACAGCCACGTACATGCTGCAACTAAATTCTCCTTTTTGTGCTTAATCACGTTCTGTACACCCGTTCTATACACACAGGTCAGCAATATTACGGGAGTGACGAATACATGCTTCAACCAAATTAACTGAAAAATGCAGGTAGTGACAACCGCAGTTACAAAAATTCTATGCAGTGTCTATGGAACCGAACTCAACAACTATTTGTTAATGACATATTTAAAAGCACATCAGAGATGTATATGCAGTTTTTCACAGGGTAACAGGTACGAGTATGGAAGTAAAATAATGCCAAATGTTTTTGAAATAAAAAAAGCCTGTTGAATTGCACTACTTGAAAAAAATATGCATTGCATTAACCATGATTGCATTTTAATGCATTGTATTTTTAGGGCTTGCATTTATATGGGCTGAAATTCAACATGGTTGTATATTTAAGATGTGAATATTTCAATTCAAAACATTTCAAACACATTTTCATTAATAAAAATTCAATAATCCATATTCTCCTTTCATATTTCACTTCCAAAATATTCAAACTGTTTAAAAATACAACCTATAATATTCAACAGGCAATTTTCGGTCCGTTTTATTTCGCTTTACAAATTCGCTCCACAATTCAGTGGTTCAAATTCGACGGCAAATTCGACATTGAATCAGGGACTGGAGGAAAAGCAATAGACTACCGATGCATTATATCTATCTGCTGTTAGTCGCCCTCACCAGTAGGTGGTGCAAGCGCAACGCGTGTTGACAACATCAAAGCAACAGACAGAGACGAGAAGCCTTCATAAAACATAATTTGCTGAAATGGACCGAGCGGTGAGTACGAGTTATTATGAGTGTATATATAGTATATAACTTACATGTTGAAAAGGCTGATTAAGACACAAATCATCACACAAGCGTTTACCATAACTCTGTCTGACACACTCACTGCTAGCCTAGCTTAGCACAAAGACTGGAGGTAAACGGCTCCAGCTAGTTATTGAGCAGTAGGCTAGCTGGAGCCATTTACCTCCAGTCTTTGTGCTAAGCTAGGCTAGTGGTGGGTGCGTCAGATAGAGTTACTGTGCGTTCACACCACCGCCGGCGAGAGCGTCAAAGTGGCCGGAAGTCATTCATTTTCAATGGGAGCCCGGCGGAGAGCTCCGGCGAGAGTGGCGCGGCGCAGCACGTCTTGGACGATTTGGGCGTCGAGGAGAGTTGAAATCAGGTCAACTTTATGGTAATGAGCTATGACGCGGTTCGGCGGCAACCAATGGGAATATAGAAGTGCTCCGCTTGAGAGGATTCCAGAAAACGCAGTGCTGTAAACTTTGGTTCCGACCACATTAGTTCCCCAGCAAAATAGAGGAGAGGTTGATCACTGCTGGTGCGGCGGTTTTGATTAGAAGACGCGCAACATTATTTATACACCACACAAATGGCTTTTAATTGGTTTATTTCGTTAGCAAACATGTAACTATAATTGTTAAGTTCTTTCCATCGATCTGCTTTTTTTAAACTTTCACATTTAAATGATCTCATGAGGTTATATTATACAGTTATACCCTACCTGTGGTCAGTCTGCACAAACGTCGATCAACATGATTGTTTGCTTTGCAGCCCCTTTAAATGCAGTTTTAAAAAATACCAAGCATTCGATCTACGTCAGAGCAGCAGCGCGTCCACGAATCTTTCTACAGCGTCGATGGCAGGGCAGCCAGAGCGAAGTTTGACACTTTCGCCGGTGGCGGTGTGAACGCACAGTTATGGCACGCACGGAGATGAGAATGGTATGTATGGACTTATCTAACTTTGGGGGATATGGGGAATAAGATAAAGTCCCAAAAAGTCGGCGTGTTCCTTTAAAATTGCAGAACATGAGTCTTTTGTCTATAATATTGAGACAATGAGCTCTGTACACACATGGAACTGAAATTTAAGGGGCAGTGTTTCCCCTACAATGTATTCACAGCGACGTGTTCGATAAAATTAAAAGCACAATAATCCGCAGTTTCCAAGTTCAAGGCGGGTGCGTGTGTGTGCGTGCACACGCTGCGAAACGGCCTACATTATGCTTAGTGTGCGCGACTAAACCATCAAATAGCCTATATCTCAAAATGACCGGCTTGAAGAGTATTCACACAGTTTATCTTAAATGGGCGTAAATAGTTAGGAGAAATCAATGGGAGAATGATATTATTATTAGATCGGTCTTAAAGGGGCAGCATCTAATAAACCTGCTGCTGACGATTGAGCCATTAATGTGAATCAAACAACACAAGGCAAAGAGAAAATTACTTGCAGCTCTTTTATGATAATGTGATGCTCTTAAAAAAAAAAATTTTTTTTATATATATATATATATATATAATATAATATATATATATATTAGGGCCAGGACTTTAACGCGTTAATTAAGATGAATTAATTACGGGACTTTAACGCGTTAATTAAGATGAATTAATTACGGGACTTTAACGCGTTAATTAAGATGAATTAATTACGGGACTTTACTTTAACTTTAACTTTAATTAAGATTAATTATGCAAAAAATAAATAACATAATTTTAACCACAATTATATTTGCACCGCGGAACGTTTTTCAATGAATGAGTTTCGACGGACCGATTATACTGGAGCACCAACTAGCGTTCTTGACTTCCGACAACAGTGAACATGAACGAACCGCTTTGCTTGGCCCCGTGGATGGGAAATTTTGTTTTAAAAAATGAAAGGATGGAAGTGTCGACAAGAGCATGGTTGTGTGCAAGCTATGCAACAAGGAATTTGCGTATCACCGCAGCACATCGAACCTCAAATGTCACCTCAACGCAAAACACATACGAGTTAGCGTGGACGTTAGCCCGACTCCGAGTGAAGTTACAAGGACCCACACCCAACCCACACTCCACCAGATGACTGGTTTCAAGACCAGGGTAACTAAGTCACTGGTCTGCTGGACTGAAATAAATAAACAATATTTTGTTGATTAAACTTATGTATTCAGTCATTATTCAATGGTAAACTAAAAAACCATGTGAAAAAAATTACTTCTCACTGTTCTCAGGTCAAATATTTATATGCAATTAAAATGCGATTAATTTCGATTAATTAATTACAAAGCCTCTAATTAATTAGATTATTTTTTTTAATCGAGTCCCGGCCCTTATATTGCCCATTGCTTCCTGCTTTGCTACTGTTCGGACGCTCTTGCTTACTGCTCCGCGCTTTTGCTCTATCGCTTCTATATTTTATCTCATAATTTCAACATCAGCAAATCAGCACAGTGCTCAAACGACAAAGCTTGAGTCCAATGATAAAATTAGAAACTCTGTTACTGGATTAATAAACAAAAAGCGGAATATTTCAACCGACCAGCCTCCCACTGCCTTCAGCTTACATTCCAGAGAAGGGAAAACACAGCTGCCTACATTCAAAAGGATAAGAAAATGCCTCTTCTAGAATCTACTTGCTGCACAAACTGCCACAGACTTTCACAAAGGATTGCAGTTCTTGAAACAAAGTTATTTACGGAACCATCTAACCAGACGAATCACACAGCAGAGCTTCATCATGAACGCCGTCTTCACACTGTCGGTGAGTCCCATAATTGTAGTGCTACTCAACAGCTAGAGAAACAAGTAACTGATCAACACACTAATCGATGGCACAAACAGGGAGCGAGACCCAAAGGCACTCGAGACACCAGATTGTCACGAGCATCACATATTGCCGCAGTAGCATGCTCTACCCCAGACACAAGGATTACAAACACTTGCTTAATAACACCAAATATACATCTTGAAAACAGATTTGAAGTGTTAATGAATGTGGGTGAGGAATCCCCAAACGTGATGAATGTGACTGAACACAGATCGAAACAAATTCTTGAACTCAAACGGATACTTTGACAATTTTCAATCTGGTTTCCGACCGCATCACAGCACAGAGACAGCGCTCATAAAGATAATAAATGATATTCGCCTCAATACAGATACAGGCAAAACATCAATTCTGGTGCTACTCGACCTCAGTGCTGCATTCGACACTGTTGACCACAACATACTTCTTGACAGGCTAGAAAATTGGGTTGGGCTTTCCGGAATGGTCCTCAAATGGTTCAGGTCATACTTAGAAGGGAGAGGTTATTATGTGAGTATAGGTGACCATAAGTCTGAGTGGACATCAAAGGACATGCGGAGTCCCACAAGGGTCAATTCTTGCTCCACTCCTATTCAACCTGTACATGCTCCCACTGAGCCAAATAATGAAAAAATAACAAAATTGCTTACCACAGCTATGCTGACGACACCCAGATCTACTTAGCCCTTTCACCTAATGACTACAGCCCCATTGACTCTCTATGTAAATGCATTGAAGAAGTTAACAGTTGGATGTGCCAAAACTTTCTTCAGTTAAACAAAGACAAAACTGAAATCACTACATTTGGAAACAAAGATGAAATTCTCAAGGTGAACGCATATCTTGAGGCTAAAGGTCTAAAATCAAAAGATCAAGTCAGGAATCTTGGTGTGATTTTGGAGTCAGACCTGAGTTTCAGTCGTCATGTCAAAGCAATAACTAAATCAGCTTACTATCATCTCAAAAATATTGCAAGAATTAGATGCCTTGTTTCCAGGCAAGACCTAGAGAAACTCGTTCATGCTTTTATCACCAGCAGGGTGGACTTTTGTAATGGTCTTCTCACTGGCCTTCCCAAAAAGACCATTAGACAGCTGCAGCTCATACAGAACGCTGCTGCCAGGATCCTGAGCAGAACCAGAAAATATGACCATATCACACCAGTCCTCAGGTCTTTACACTGGCTTCCAGTTACATTTAGGATCGATTTTAAAGTACTATTACTTGTATATAAGTCACTCAATGACCTAGGACCTCAATACATAGCAGACATGCTGATTAAATACAAACCCAATAGATCACTCAGATCATCAGGATCAAGTCAATTAGAAATACCAAGGGTTCACTCAAAGCAAGGAGAGTCTGCTTTTAGCTATTATGCCAGCCGCAGCTGGAACCAGCTTCCTGAACAGATCAGATGTGCTCCAACAGTAGCCACTTTCAAATCCAGACTCAAAACACATCTGTTTAGCTGTGCATTTACTGAATGAGCTGTGCTACTGTACGTCCGACTGATTGCACCGTATCTTATGCTTTTACTGTGTTAATTTAACTTTTTATTTTATAAACTTTATTTTGGGGGACCGAGTTGGGTGCGGTCCGAGGGACTGAGTTGTGTGCAGTCCAAGGGACGGAGTTGTGTGCTGTCCCAAATAGGGCTTTATTAGACTTGTCTGACTGGAAGAGACTGGGTAAGGGGAAACGGGAAAGCTCTATTCCGACGGGAATAGGGATTAATTATATCATTGGTTGTGTTTCGGCTGAGACATCTTGAGTTAAGAGGTAAAGCTTTAAGAAACATAAAGGGGTATAAAAAAAGTCGCCCAGGTAACCAGGGTGGTACCGTGGGTGCAATCGAGTCTGCCCTAACAGAGGAGAGAGCCCAAGGGGGGCTTGGTGACCACACCACTCCTACAGGGCAGACGGCACTGATAAGGGAAAACAGTGACCACCGCAAACCTTCTCCGTCTCTTCCAACTCAGACAGGGGGCCATTTTATATTTTCTTTTAATTCCTATTATAACTGTTATACTATGTATATTTTTAATTTTATTTTATTCACTTATGAATATTTTAACTTCATTTCTGTAAAGCACTTTGAATTGCCCCTGTGTATGAAATGTGCTATACAAATAAACTTGCCTTGCCTTGCCTTGCCTATATATATATATAAAGCTCCCATTCCACCACATCCCAAAGATGCTCTATTGGGTTGAGATCTGGTGACTGTGGGGGCCATTTTAGTACAGTGAACTCATTGTTATGTTCAAGAAACCAATTTGAAATGATTCGAGCTTTGTGACATGGTGCATTATCCTGCTGGAAGTAGCCATCAGAGGATGGGTACATGGTGGTCATAAAGGGATGGACATGGTCAGAAACAATGCTCAGGTAGGCCGTGGCATTTAAACGATGCCCAATTGGCACTAAGGGGCCTAAAGTGTGCCAAGAAAACAACCCCCACATCATTACACCACCAGCAGCAGCCTGCACAGTGGTAACAAGGTGAGATCGATGTTCTCATTCTGTGTACGCCAAATTCTGACTCTACCATCTGAATGTCTCAACAGAAATCCAGACTCATCAGACCAGGCAACATTTTTCCAGTCTTCAACTGTCCAATTTTGGTGAGCTCGTGCAAATTGTAGCCTCTTTTTCCTATTTGTAGTGGAGATGAGTGGTACCCGGTGGGGTCTTCTGCTGTTGTAGCCCATTCCGCCTCAAGGTTGTGCATGTTGTGGCTTCACAAATGCTTTGCTGCATACCTCGGTTGTAAGGAGTGGTTATTTCATTCAAAGTTGCTCTTCTATCAGCTTGAATCAGTTGGCCCATTCTCCTCTGACCTCTAGCATCAACAAGGCATTTTCGCCCACAGGACAGCTGTATACTGGATGTTTTTCCCTTTTCACACCATTCTTTGTAAACCCTAGAAATGGTTGTGCGTGAAAATCCCAGTAACTGAGCAGATTGTGAAATACTCAGACCGGCCCGCCTGGCACCAACAACCATGCCACACTCAAAATTGCTTAAATAATAATCTGTTAGGTGAGTTATATTTATATATATATATACATACATACATACCAGGGTTCCCACTCTTTCATGAACACCAGATTCAAGGACTTTCAAGGACTTTTTAAAGCACCTTTTATTTTAAATCAAGCACAATAAATACGATAAAGGTGGATGTGTTACTGCCAATTTATCAAATACCTACTGTACCTGTGTCTATCATTAATGCAGTAACGCTAAGGCATATACTGACAACTAAAATACAATTTCCAATGAGGAAAGAGGCTGGTGTACAAGAGCGAGCAAGTTTTAACAAGAGATGCAGTTTGCAGGTCTCTTATTCCTGCTTTAAAAAAAATTTCACACTAGTTTTTGTTTTCTTTTTTTATAAATCATTACTTAATTAAAACATCAAAATATAGAGATAATGTATACATGAATTTTCCAATTAAATGAAAAGATATGGACAAGTTAATTGTTAGGCATAAAAAACGTGCAAAATTATTTACTAAATCACCTGTACATGTACCTTTTTAAAAATCAATTTGAAGGCTTTTAAGACCTGCACATATTTTATATTAAACATATATAATTGCTGCCGTAATAACAGCCCATTTCAAATGTTTACGTGCTTTTCTTCTTTTTATTTTTTGAGCGGTGATGAAATATTGCTCTTGTAAATACTTGCCAGCATTTCAGTAATGAAAGTCTAGATCTTTAAAATGCATCAAAATTACAGCAAAGCGCAACCGTACGGTGCTCTGCAGGGGTCAAAGAGGATATAAACAGTGAATTTTGAAGTGATCTCATCTTGAAAACAAAAAGATGTGGATTCAGACGGCAATTAAATGACCACACAACCTTGGTGTTTGTCTAAAACAGTGGGTAATTCGATTTTTACGCGGGTGGGGGGAGAAAAGCACTGACATTCTGGATTCGGACGGCAATAAAATCCCAGACTAGCCCCTGACAATGATGAAAATACCTCACGACCCCACGAGAAACAATTACCATCCGAATAGGGCTTTTGACAGTAGATGGCGCTAACAGCAGAAATATATTGAAATATCTTCCTCCCGTAATGCGGTTTTGTTCTGGCTTTGGCAGCGCATAAAGGCCAATTTTTGTAATAGCACCTACTAACAGCTACTAGTTACTCTAACAAAATGCAGTTCATGCTTAATTCAAGCACTTTCAAGGACCTATGTTTGTTTTCAAGTACTTTCCAGGCCTTGAATCCATGTGTCTGAAATTCAAGAACTTTCAAGTACTTTCAAGAAGCGTGGGAACCCTGACATACATACACACATACATTTGATTAATAAAAAGTTAAAAGAACATCATGTAACAATATTTCACAATATTAGGCTACTGTTTTTTTCTGTATTTTTGTAAATAAATAAATGCAGGCTTGATAAGCATAAGAGACTTTTTGCAAAAACATAAAATAGTATCCAAACTTTCTGCACGTCTCTGGAGGTTAGTGAAGTAAAATAGGCTATGTAAGCTAGTCACCTTTTAAACGAATTAAAAGTTTAATTTGGATTTTAATGTTCAAAATGTATTGTCTTCCGGAGGTGCATGCCTCCAGCACGTAACAGCACCGCTGCTGGAAAAATTTCTAGGGGAAACACTGAGGGGATTTACTTAAATGCAGTTGTCACTCTTGAAACTTGACAGTGTGTACTGTACATGGCAGATTTCAATACCAAAGCAAAAACTTAGTTGTTATGGTGTTCTTGGTAGCTGCTATTCTGTGGTTACTAGTGTTTTAATGTAAACTGTCCACTAAAAGTAAAAGGTGCTACAAAAATCCACAGATTTCTAGGCAACATCTGTAATGTCTTGGAAATTATGTAGAGTGCAGTTCTATTTCTTGAGTGATCTGAAGTGTATGTGTAAAATTTTATTTTAAATAATTTTCTAAAAGACAAGTAGAAGAAGTGTTCAGGCGTAAACAGTAAAAAGCCTGTTACAGTTGTTTACTATTACAGTCCCGCTTTCCATAATAACAGCTGGTTGGAAAGATCAGCAGTCCAGTCTTTGTATGAAAATTCTGAAATTCTGGCCAGTTGATCATACCGAGAATATCCAAATCAACTGCAGGCGGTCGATCCTTTTCCTATTTAGCTCCTAAACTCTGGAACAGTCTTCCTAACATTGTTCGGGAAGCAGACACACTCTGTCAGTTTAAATCTAGACTAAAAACACATCTCTTTTCTGTGGCATACACATAAAACACTTTTTCTTTGAAATTATTGTTAGGCTACATTAACTAGGTCAGCCGGAACCGGGAACATTTCCCATAACACCTGATGTACTCGTTACATCATCAGAAGAATGGCATCTACGCTAATGATAGTCTCTCTGTTTTATCCCGAGGTTTACTGCAGTCAGCCGGATCCGGGCCATATCCTGATCAGATGATGGACCTGCGCCCAGAGAAGACCAACACAGGACCCCGAAGTGTCCGCAGAGACCGTGTCAATTAGTCTCCCCCTGTAACTGCCTCATCGACACGGCATCTTAATAAACCTGTCTCCAGTGTGACGAGTCCGATTGTTCGAATATTACAATTAAATAATACTTAAATCAGTATGTCATCCACAATAAACCCGACTTCAGCGTGTTGACTCCGATTGTTCAAATAATACAATTAAATAATACTTAAATCGATATGTCATCCACAATAAACTGCTTTGGAACAATCTACATTGTTAAAAGCGCTATATAAATAAAGTTGACTTGACTTGAAAGAGCTTTCTTACCACTGCACAGCCCTGTTAAAACACACCATATCAACACTGATTACTGCATGAGCCTTTAACGATATGAATTAAATTAAACACGCATATCTGCTTACTGTCACACTACATTCCCTTTCAGAGACCTCACAAAATAATCTGTTTTTAAAGCCATGAGATGCCATGCATTATAAATGCATGGTTACCACAATCAAGGAAATGTTTGAATGATTTTGAGTTGGCTAAAACTTGCACACAAGTTAAAGTGACTTTTTCAAGTTTGCTCATTTAAAGAGTCAGGTTCAAAAATCTAATTGATTCAGGTCTGAATCAAAATAATTTTTTTGCAGTCCTTAAAAGGTCCCATGAAATGAAAATTCAGCTCTTATCAATTAAACCAACAGACATTGCACAAACACACAAAGACACATGGATCCCTCCTGATGGACAGCCAGCTACCCTTTAGTCCCATCACTTTCAATCAGCAGCTTCTTTCCATGCCGAGTGCCCAGGCTGCCATGACAACTTGAGATTCTTCAATGCAGTCACTGGTTGAATGAGAATGAGTGGCTCCTGAATATGAAAAAAGCTCTATTTATAGGCATGCAAGTGGGTTTAAAGATGCCAGTTATAATGGATAAAGAAACAACGGAAACATCCCAAAAATGTCATATTAACATATACACTTCAAACTGCTGAAAGCCAGTATGGAGAGTAAATAAACATCTTATTATGTATTCTGACATCTAAATATTGAGGAAAAGATACCACATATGCAAAATAAGTATTTAAATAGGTCATAGTGTGTTGGTGTCTAAAAATAGTTCCTTATTGAGTTGAGTTTAAAGCATCTCTTACAACTTGACAGCTAATTCAGGGCTCTTTTTACTTTATGCAACTGTTAAATATTATTTGGGGAAAACCAGTGTAAGTGACTTCTGATACCTGGTCAAAAAACCTTTTAATACAAAACATACTTTTCATGTTTCATACTTTTATGTGCTTTTTGTTCTTTTCCATCAAATGTAACCACTTGATTCCTACTATTACAGGAACACAATGTTTCAGGTACAAATTCATGAAAAGCAGAAAGAATATTTTCTGTGGCGAAAATATGAGTAAGATAAAGGCATTATGTTCTGAAAATACTGTCAACAAACTGGGATAGAATTAGCTTTGGCGTCTGCCCACGATCCTTTCACAAAGCGTCTGATACATACTGCACACCAAAATGGCAAAGAAAACATCAGTAAGTATTACTTTCTGATGAAAGGTCTATGCAAATGGTCCTACTTTGTTTATTGTTGTCTATACAACATTCACAAAGACTGCTATGTCATCATCTGAATGAGACACCACTTTGTTGCACCTGCTGTGGTAGTATCGATTTCAGATTCACTTCCTGTCTAAGTGGACAGTCCTTGGGCAGAATGTAGGCTACAATGTACATAAGACGTGCCAACAACTTGTCTGACTCCAGCCAGATCTGAGTTGAATTAGCATACTAGCACCTAAAATAGAATAGACCCACCCTAGTAGAAATCTTTCACAAACAAATCTTTTCACCAACTTTCAAAAACATATTTAGTAGCCAAAGACAAGTTCACTTTGACTGAATCTGAACTGCTTTATAAGAAAAGCAGTGTAGACATCAAGCCATATATAAATATAATGGAAGATGAACTGAAATGATTGCATAGATGAAGAATTTTCCTTGAAATCTCAGACAATGGTAAACCAGAGACATGGTTTTGTGGATTTAGTCCATATCTGTTATCATTGAAGGCTAACAGATATACTAGTTGAATATTTTTTTTGCTTTGAAACAATCTGTATTTTATAAATAGCTTCATAAATAAAGGTGATGGAGATGGTGAAAGGTATGACTTGACTTGTGTACCCCTAAAATCTGGCATGAGACAATTTTAGCAGAAGCACTACTGTTCAAAATTTGGGGTCAGTAAGATAAGTCTCTTATGCTCTGCAAGGTTGTATTCATTTGATCAAAAATACAGTAAACAGTAACATTGTGAAATATAATGTTTTACAATTAAAAGAAAAACAATATATATTAATGTTTTCACATGAGAGCAAAGCTTACTTTTCAGTCTCCAGTGTCACATGATGATCCTTCAGAAATCATCCTAATATTTTGATTTGATGTTCAATAAACATTTCTTCTGATTATCAATGTTGAAAACAGTGCTGCTCATTATGTTTTTGTGGAAACCTTGATTTTTCTTTTTCTTTAATGAATAGAAGGTTCAGAATAGAAGCATCTTTTGTAACATTATACATATTTTTACTGACACTTTGATCAATTTAATGCACCCTTGCTGATAAAAAGTAATAATTTCTTTCAAAAAATCCTAGTTAACCCAAACTTTTAAAAAGTAGTTTATATTTAAATCTAGTTTTTCTTTGCTAGGAAAAAGCACACAAAATATTCATGATGTACCAAAATCCCTTTTCCCATGCAGAATGTATTCTGTAATTGCTTGAAAGTTAACAAACACACCCTCATTTGACAATAAATGTTCCAAAAGACTATCCATCTTCCAATCTAGTATCATGAATTCAATCATTCTGAGTACACTCATGCTCACACATGCACTCTACACCCATCATATCTGCTGAAGACAGACATTATGACATGAAGATGATTGCTAATGTAATCAGAAGGACTAATTGCTAAATGTCTTCCGGAGGAAGGGAAAGAGACGGCACGAGAGAGACAAATATCTCCACATGAGCAAAATTTCATCAAAAGTGTACGTACCAACATACCAAACGTAATACCATATTTAAAGATGAAAAATAGGGAAGACACTGTAGGGAGGAGAGTAAAGGAAAGACATCTGCACATTAGAAAGTATTTTAACATAATAACTGCCATACATCAGCTTTAAATATCTCAAAGTATGTATTTCCTGATTCCTCTGAGGGCGTATACAGCAGATCGGTGGTTGTGATGGAGAGACTGAGGGGATCTGTGTCTGGCTCACGCATGCATCCCACCCAGTTGATTTTGTACAGAAAAGATGATTGATGAGGAACAGACACACACATTTGCACAGCGCCCATGTTAAAGTGGCAAACTTAAAAGTCTTTATGTAGGATATTCATTTTAGTGAACACAATTAAATACAAGGTATTATACAACCTCCAACACAGTGTTGGGCTGCTGCTGTTTGTATCATGCTTGTATGTGTCAAACACAGCTCTAGATAGATGGATCTCAGCAGCAGGGCTCTGCTGTGTTTGAAGAATTGCTGTAATCTAATTTGCTGAGTGCAGAGTGATGATTAGTCCCCACTGCTGTGAAGCCCACAACACAATTCAGATGGGATCTGAGATCACACATTTGTGTCTTCACACTGAAGTCATGATCTCCTTATGCAGAATTCCCTTCTGAACAAGAGCTTGTGTCTTACTTATGTAATTGCATTTTAAAATATTTTAGCATTTTTTTTTTTTGTTTTTGTATTTTGTTTTGTATTGTTCACAATTCACCTACTTATACTATGTCCAAATGAGCTTCAATTTTTGGGTCATGCCTGTCGCATGGCTTCCTCCATCCTGTCACCGTAAACTGGCCAGGCAATCATTGTCACAGTTAATATACTCATATACACACTCAACATTTCAGTTCATTTAATTTATGCTACAATTCTTGCTAGTCTACTGTATTGGAGAAAGAAGTTTGTAAACAATGATTGCAGTTTTTCTTAACACTTTTTTATTTTTGTTTTGAATCCTGCGAAGCACAAAGGGTGTGCATGAATCTGCACTTTTGATATCCACTGAAAATTATAGACCATCTGGGTACCTTTGGGTTACTCTTTTCAACATACTGTGGGACATAATTCGAATTTTGAATACTACTAACAGCATGTAAAAGAGTCTCATCTGGTGAAGGGTTATTGAGGGCACAAGGGGATCACAGTGTGGGTGCTTCTCAATTCTTATTTGTGTATCCTCATTTCCTTTCCTAGCTTCCTTTCCTCGCGTCTTATCTCCACCCCTTCAGGATGCGAGGGAAGGACGCAAGGAAAAGATGCGAGGACGGAGGAATTGAATCAAGTGAAATTATATATCCTCGCTCCCTTCAAAGCATCGTCAATTCATGATTACTCTACACCGCTGGATTTAGTTTGAAAATCGGGATTCTTGAACATTAGAGATAACTATTTATATTGTAATAGTTTCAGCCCCTACAAAATACCACATTTGTCCATATTTTATTTAATATAAGCCTACCAGTTATTAATAACAACTAATTATTCCCAGTTATTAACTGCTTTTTATTTGTTTTAGTTTGTTTCTTTCATTTTCTTGTGCTTCGATATAATTCTGCAACTGTCAGTTGTTGTTATTTGACAAACATTTGTGTCTTGTACATGTAAACATAATAATAATAATAATAATAATAATGAATAAACTGTGGCAAGATGTGAAGGGGGAGGAGAATTTATACGTGCGTCACGTTTAGTCGATTAACACTTCCGCAAAGGATACACCCGTGTGTCCTCGCTCATGACTCCTCAGGAAGCCTCCTCACTACTCGATCCTCGCCTCGCGATGCAATTAGAGAATTGAGATGTCCTACAAGATGGCTGAGTTCGGTCGGTTTCCGGGTCATAGGATGGAGGACGGAGGAGCGAGGAAACGAGGAGGGATATTGAGAAGAACCCTGAGTGTCTCATTGGGGACGTCATTAGGAAAAGAATGAGGAGGAGAGGGGAATGATGTGAAGGGATGATGTGAAAAAGAGAAGGTACCACAGTATAAAAATAAAAACTAGATCTTTACATTTTCCACCAGGCAAAAATCTAAAACTCTGTCCGTATCGAGAAGAAACATTTGTTCAAACCCATAACCCTCAGTATGAAAAAACATAATAGTGATGCTTGCTTGCTATGAAAAGAGGAACAAAATGAGAGTATGGGTTAAGAGAAAAAAGTGGGGTGCTGGGCTTATGACAGACAGTTCTGCCATCTGTTATTTTCTGTAAAGATGAAACCATAACACACACACACACACACACACACACACACACACACACACACACTTAGCTCACCATGCAGAGCACAAATATCAATGCATTTACAACTTTAGTAATCAATACAAACACTGTATTGAGAGCACTCAGTGCCAATGGCCAAAACACACACTCCTGATACAACACATACGCTGAAGTGGCAGAGAAAATTCCAATCAGTGTCACCATCTCAGCGTTAACTTGGAATTCTTCTCCATGGAAGCATCTCATATGAGCAACCAGAAGCTGTTTAGTAGACCAGACATATATTTTCCAGACATCTAGCAACCTTTTTCTCTCTTACACATCATCATTTAATTCACTTTCTCTTTATTTCTACCTTCCTTCTTAGTTGTATTGTCTTTTCATTGAATAAGGGAACAATAATAAAGATGAATAAGTATAAGAGCTCTAACAATCTTATATTCTTGATCATGTAAATATGTTTCTATGCCTTAAGCATGTGGTTGCCTGTGATGTTTTAAATAGTGCTGATGTAAACATGTCATCAAGGTAACATTATCTAATTGGCTGATATTAACACGTTTCAGTAACACTTTAGAATAATGGTCATTAGTTTAACATTAGTTAAT
This sequence comes from Romanogobio albipinnatus, assembly GCA_023566225.1. NCBI lineage: Eukaryota > Metazoa > Chordata > Actinopteri > Cypriniformes > Gobionidae > Romanogobio > Romanogobio albipinnatus. The sequence goes on from CM042242.1 coordinate 51,279,253, forward strand.
GTATTAACTAACATGAACTAACCATGAGCAGTTCATTTGTTACTGTATTTGTTCAACTTTGTTAACGTTAGTTAATATAAATCTACTGTTCATGATTTGTTCATGTTAGTTCACAGTGCATTAACTAATGTTAACAAGATTTTAATAATGCATTAGTAAATGTTGAAATTAACATTAACAAAGATAAATAAATGCTTTATAAGTGCAGTTCATTATTAGTTCATGTTAACTAATGTAGTTAACTAATGTTAATTAATGACCATTATTCTAAAGTGTTACCCAAGGTTCTGTTTGAAATTTGAAGAGTGACTTGAAATGTCTTGAAAGCATCAGTTAGAATGGACTGATTAATTATAAACAAATGAGTAATTTTTTCACACCACATGCTATCATTTACAGAAAAAAGGTGTTTATGAAGTTTATGAATAGCAGAGTGGCATAATAGCTGTAAAACGTACTCGGTTACTAAACGTAACCTCGGTTCTCTCTAGATGAGGGAACGAGTATTGCATAAGTTGCTTACGCTACGGGAAAGTATTCTTTCTTCGAGATCTGAAGCCACAAAATTATCCTAATTTTGCATTTATTGTCAACGCAGTGCGGCAGCCAGCAGACCATAGCAGGCTGTATCAGCGTGCCCATTGGCTGCTTGGTTGGCAACTGCTTCAGCCTATCGGTGAGCCCCGCGTGACGTCACATCCAATGAGGGCGCTTCGTGCCCTCCGCGCCCTATTTACCTACAGGTAGGGTGTGGCCAGTGTGTATATAAGCAGGGCTCACAGGCTGGAAATCCGGTTTTAGTAGTCTTAAGCGCCAAAGCCCGTGGCGCGCACGGCAGGTTACGCAATACTCGTTCCCTCATCTAGAGAGAACCGAGGTTACGTTTAGTAACAGAGTACGTTCTCTTACGCGAGGTTCTCTCGTATTGCGTAAGTTGCTTACGCTACGGGAACCCCTTGTCAACGCCGTGCGCGCCAAGCATACAGCATATGTAACCCAGGGAGACCGGGGAAAACATAAGGCTGGAAACAGCTGGCCAGTAGAGGAAACGGGCCAACACATGTACAAGCACTTCACTATGCGAATAGGTGGACAAAGCACCTCATCTTGTGAATAGGTGGAGCGGCAGTGCCAGTCCCGTTTATATCCACATAAGCAGTGCGGCCGGCGAAGCGGGCCCACACAGTACAACACCAGAAATATAACCAGTACGCGAGCGTTGTCTGCGCATAGATAACTGGGCAGAGCCAACAAGCCACTCAAACTGATAACACTTTAGCCTGCAAAGCAGGAACTTCCATGTTATAGAACCTCACGAATGTAGATGGGGAGGCCCAGCCTGCCGCCATACAAATATCGTGAATAGAAATTCCGCTAGACCAGGCCCACGAAGAGGCCATGCCTCTGGTGGAATGAGCTCTGACACCCAGCGGACACTGCAGGTGTTTGGAGGCGTAAGCTGATGCAATCGCGTCCACTATCCACCTGGACAGGCTCTGTTTCGAGGCGGCGAGACCTTTAGTGCGCCCACCAAATGAAACAAAGAGTTGCTCTGAACACCTGAAAGCGGCGGAGGGCGTGACGTAAACCCTCAACGCCCTGACAGGGCAAAGGAGGTTAACGCTGTCTCCGTCATTGGATGCTGGCAGAGCCGAGAGGGAGATGATTTGCGCCCTAAAGGGGGTCCCGATCGCTTTGGGGATGTAACCGTGCCTCGGTCTGAGGATGACCTTAGAGTCATTTGGACCGAACTCAAGACACGCCGGGCTAACAGAGAGCGCGTGCCGATCCCCCACGCGTTTTACTGAAGACAGAGCTATCAGAAAAACGGTTTTGAGCGAAAGGTACTTGGACTCCACGGATTCGAGTGGTTCAAAGGGAAAAGCCTTCAGGGCTTCCAAGACCAAGGACAGATCCCAGATAGGAACCGAGGGGGGTCGCGGGGGATTCATCCGTCTGGCTCCTCTGAGGAAACGGATAATAAGCTCATTCCTTCCTAACGCGCGGCCGAGCGTCATCTGAGCGAACGCTGCGATAGCCGCCACGTACACTTTGAGCGTGGAAGGGGACCTGCCCAAATCCAACAGCTCCTGAAGGAAGGAGAGCACCCGCTGGACCCCACATTCCTGTGGATCCAAGCTTTTAGTAGTACACCACTTAGTGAACACAGACCACTTGGAAACATAGCCGCCTCATAGAGGGAGCTCTAGACTGCGCGATCGTGTTCACAACCCCCTCCGGCAGGTCAACGGGTATCCGTTGATCACCCATGCATGCAGAGACCAACGCTCCAGATGGGGATGCTAGATCGATCCTCCGGCTTGAGAGAGGAGATCTTTTCTCAGCGGGACTGGCCAAGGGGGTGAGTGCGATAGCTCCACCAGCTCTGGGTACCATATTTGGTTCTCCCAGCGCGGTGCTATAAGAAGCACCGGGCGGCGCATTTCCCTGATTCTCGCTATGACCTGTGGTAACAGGGAAATCGGCGGGAAAGCATAAAGCGGGAGGCTGGGCCAGGGCTGGGACAGCGCATCCTCGCTTTTTGATAGAAATATCGGGCATTGAGCATTGTCTTTCGACGCAAAGAGGTTGACTTCCGCTCTGCCGAATAGGCGCCACAGGCCCTGGACTGTCTGAGGGTGCAGGGACCACTCCCCTGGGGGAATGATGTCCCTGGACAGTCTGTTCCGGGCCGACGTTCAGGTGGCCCGGCACGTGCGCGGCCCTCAGTGAGCGCAACGAGCGGTGTGCCCACACGAGAAGGCGTTCTGTCAGTTTGCCCAGGCTCGTGGACCTGACGCCGCCTTGTCGGTTCACATAAGACATCACGGACGTGTTCTCCGAGCGGACTAGCACGTGGTGACCCCGTATGAATGGGAGGAAGCGCCAGAGCGCATTCTTGACCGCGATCATCTCCAAACAATTTATGTGGAAGCATTTCTCCCGGTCTGACCAGAGGCCAAAAGCCGGTTTGCCCTCGAAAAGAGCGCCCCAGCCTGAGGTGGAAGCGTCCGTCGAGATAACCTTGCGGTGTGAGATGGCTCCCATCGTCACCCCCCGCTGGTACCAGTCGGCTGCTAACCAGGGCCTCAGTGCTGAAACGCAGCCCCTGTCACTCTGCATCAGTCACTCTGATTCTAATGCCGCCGGAAGCCCAGGCTCTGTGAGGCACTTGGGCATTCAACCACCATGTCCCGTTCTTCGTGTTTTTTTGAAGCTTTGATTGTGTTTACAGTGTGCAATATAACATGTGTTCATGTTTCGCATGTAAAAAAACCCAGCATTTTTAACACAATTTACTTATCTGTATACCGCTGTTTTCACTGTCCTAAAAATGGCTGATGACTTCCTTTATTCTATGAAGTCCCTCCTTCAGAAATACGTAACGAGTTCTGATTGTGCCAGCGGTTCCCGTGTTGTGATTTGACCGCAGCTTGGCAAACGTGGCACGGTTCCTGTATTGTGATTCGACAGCAGCTTAGCGCACGTGGAAAGGTCACGCCTCTTAACGGGAGATATATGCGCTTAATGATCTCTACAGCGTCCCTGGGAAAGCCAAACAAAGGTGATGTGACTCCAGGATGAAAATAACAGTGTCTATTTTTGCACACAACATGAATAAGCTACAAGTAAACATGTCAGCTCTGTGGATGCTAGAGCTGGATTAACAATGTAACATTTTTCATTTTGAACAATTTTTATTTGAATGAACCAAGAACTTTTAATCTTTTAGCATACTGTTATCATTTGACAAAATTTAACTAAACATTATTTATAGTGTGCCTCCAATCTAATAATCGCAATAAGCTTTGATACTTCTGATATGAAACAGTCTGAGCTTTCAGATTTTGTAAATTTTATAATGAAATTCTAACAACAAAATGTAGTATTTAGAGTTCAAGACATAAAACGCTCTTTAATGTGGCGTGACATTGCTATCTGCCGCAGTTCAAGCTGCAGTGCAAAGCACATGTGAACTGATCATGTCTTCCTCTTCCATGTCTTTATTATTAGTTATAGCAAGAAAAAATCATGAATGAACTTGCAAAAATCATATAAGGGCAAGGCACTCAAGAATTTAGAAAAAATAAAAAGCCTTTATTTATTCATGGCTATAACATTTTTAACAATTTATAACATTCACATATATATACGCACACCAACATGCTGCGGCTAATACACCTTCATCAGGGTGTGAAAACATAACACACTCAGGGTCCTTTTATACTGCAATTAATTAGTCAGAGCCACCTGATTAGGATTTTTACAAGGGGAAATTAAAATCTTTAAACAATATTGAGAGAATCTATAAATTCAAAATACATTTAAATCAAACTCAACGTTGTATATTGAATTTATAGATCCTAAATCCTAATCAGGGGGACATTCAAAACATCAAAACGTCCACCATTGTTCCTGTACCTAAGCAATCAAAAACCACCTGCTTAAACGACTGGCGTCCTGTTGCTCTGACCCCCGTCATCAGTAAATGCTTTGAGAGACTAGTCAGAAACCACATCTGCTCTGTTCTCCCCCCCTCACTGGACCCGCTTCAGTTTGCATACCACACAAACCGCTCCACTGATGATGCCATTTCATCAACAATTCACACTGCTCTCTCCCACCTGGAAAAGAGGAACACATATGTGAGAATGCTGTTTGTGGACTACAGCTCAGCATTCAACACCATTGTGCCCTCCATACTTGACATTAAACTCTGGGCTCTAGGCTTAAACAGCCTGTTATGCAGCTGGATCCTGGACTTCCTGTCAAACAGACGCCAGGTGGTCAGAATGGGCAGTAACATCTCATCATCACTGACTCTCAACACTGGAGCCCCTCAGGGCTGTGTTCTCAGCCCACTCCTGTACTCCTTGTACACACATGACTGTGTGGCAATCCACAGCTCCAACACCATCATCAAGTTTGCTGACGATACGACGGTGGTAGGTCTTATCACCGACAATGATGAAACGGCCTACAGAGAGGAGGTGCACACTCTGACACGGTGGTGTCAGGAGCACAACCTCTCCCTCAACGTCAGCAAGACCAAGGAGCTGGTGGTCGACTTCAGGAGGAATGAGAGAGAACACCGCCCCATCACCATCGATGGAGCACCGGTGGAGAGAGTCAGCAGCTTCAAGTTCCTCGGTGTCCACATCACAGAGGAACTCTCATGGTCCGTCCACACTGAGGCCGTTGTGAAGAAGGCTCATCAGCGCCTTTTCTTCCTGCGACGGCTGAGGAGGTTTGGAATGAACCGCCACATCCTCACACGCTTCTACAGCAGCACCATCGAGAGCCTGCTGACTGGCTGCATCACCACCTGGTACGGCAACAGTACCGCCCGCAGCCGCAAGGCCCTGCAAAGGGTAGTGCGCACGGCCAGCTGCATCATCGGAGGTAAGCTTCCCTCCCTCCAGGACATTTACGCCAGGCGGTGTGTGAAGAGAGCTCAGAGGATCATCAGAGACTCTAGCCACCCGAACCATGGGCTGCTCTCACTGCTGCCATCAGGCAGACGGTACCGCAGCATTAGAACACGCACCAGCCGACTCCAGAACAGCTTCTTCCCACAAGCAATCAGACTACTTAACTCTTGATCCATCAGTTCATAACACACACTGGACAGAATATCACTCAGCACAACCCACTGTAGATACACACACATTATATACACATTTATTTATCATACAGCATCTATTGCACTTTGGACTTCAATTTGTGAACATATTGTATACTGTACATTGTATATTATTACTATAGCTTAATGTATACTGTTACTGTTTAATGTATGTTTAGTGTATATTGTTTTAAGTATATGTATATTGTAAGTATGTGTATATTGTTTAAAGCTGTGAGAACTACACTCACATTGTGTAAATTATTTATTGTTTATTGTAGTGTATACTGTGCTGTGAGTAATTGTGTGCGCATCAGATGATGTAATCTGATGTTGCTTAAATGTTGTACATGTCATGTCATGACTACTATGTTGCTCGGAACTGCACCTAAGAATTTCACCTACTGTTGCACTTGTGCATATGGTAGAGTGACAAATAAAGTGATTTGATTTGATTTGATTATAAAACAATGCAGTTCATGACCCTTTTAAAATCTCTTGGTTTTTTTATTGTTTTAGTTGTTGTTTTTTTTAGCAAAAGCTGAACAAATTGTATAAGTATTGTTTACTTTAACTTTTTTTTCTCTGCTGAGATAAAAAGGGGAAAAAATATTTATGAATAATCTAACACATTGTTTTTATATGATACTTAAGTGATGCCTTGGAAAGACTGCAAAGATCAAGTAGCACTTATGTAATAACGCAGTTGGCTAAGTATTTCTGGAAACCGGGTCCTCATCAACTTTGACATTTACAATTCTTTGCAGTTTAGAGAGTAGCACCCAAAAAACAACAACATGCTCAATCAAACCTAACATTTCAAAGGCCCTGACTACTCAAAAATGGCACATAAAGTGCTTCCTCTCAATATAAAAGCATTTTACAATGCCGATTATTTCAAAGCAGTTCCCATTCACACCAAGGAAGGTAACTATAACAATCGCTATACATTTCTTACGGCTGATGAACACACTGCGCTTAACCCGGGTTCATCGTTCTAAACACCGCTTTTATTATGAAATGTTTAACAATATTGTGAGAACCTATAAATTAAAAATACAACATTGATTTTGATTTAAATGTATTTGGGGCAGTCATGGCCTAATGGTTAGAGAGTCAGATTGGTAACCCGAAAGTTGCGGGTTTGATCTTAATACTGGTAGGAAATGACTGAGGTGCCCTTTGCTCTGGGTGTGTGTGTGTCCATAGTTTGCAGTGTGTGTTCACTACTCACTACTCCTAATGTTTGTGCACAGGACAAATTTCGAGTATGGGTTACCATTAGGGGTGGCACGGTACATGGAAAAAAACCGAACCGTTCGGTTCGCTTGTCTCGGTTCAGAGTGTGTGCGTCGCACGGTTCGCGCATGCGCAATGTATCCTCGTGCCGTATGTTACCTCAGACAGTGGGTGTCCTTTTCGCGCGAAATAAGAGGTGTGTGTGGACATACAGTAAAGTAAAAGTGGAGTGCTGCAGGTCACGTCACATGTAGAAATGAAAGTGGGAGAGATAAGGAAGGTTGCCCGGAGTTGGAGGATGCGCTAGCATCATATTGCAGGGCAGATGCAGTGCGAGAGCGGGTGCCGCGCCGCACGTGCCCGTTGGAGCAGACACACACTGGCAGTGTTTGTCTCGCGAGTCGCGCAGCTGAACCGTGGCTCGTGTATTGCAAATACAGGCAAATATAGTCAATTCTGTCACATTTTCCGGTGTTCTCCTCCAACCCCTGTCTGTCTCGTGCTTTGATTTATGATGGGCAGCATATATCTGATGCAAATGCGACCGTGTTCCCCTCTGTCTCATACACACATTCATATGTTGTATATAGTTCACATGATAAATGTAACATTTAAAAGTTAAGATATGCTTCTGGTTCTAATAGTTTAAACATGCCTTTGAAGTTTGGGCAAAAACTTCTGGCAGTTGTGTTTTCGTGTATTTTATGTTATTTTTTCATAGCGCTGGATGTCATATGGTGATTGTGAAACACACGGGACACTTCATAGTCAAATGTGTTAATCAGGTCAGCTGAATTAAAGCCACAGTGCATTGTTCTGATCAAAATTGACATGATTAACATGAAAAATGTTACGCCAGTGTCTCGGACGCGGTAGACAGCCAGTAGGAAACAACTTGATATAACAGTTTTTAATACTGTATCCTAATTGTGGATGATTAAGCTATATATCATATGCAGAAGTACATTTCTGGAGTGTTAACGATAAAAAAAACAAGAACCGTACAGAACCGAAACCCGTGACCCTAAAACCGTGATACGAACCGAACCGTGGGTTTTGTGAACCGTGCCACCCCTAGTTACCATACTTGGCCCCCACTTTCTTTTTTAACCCTGGGTAAAGAAATTTCACACTTGTCATCTTGAAGCAGGGTTAACACTACTTTTTATAAAAACACTATTCTGGAGCAAGGTCAGCACTTTTACTGATAAAGAAAGATTCACTAATCAATTCTGAAAAAAATGAACCTTTTTCTCAAAAAAAAAAAAGTGTTTAGTGTTTTGTACAAAAAGCATCTTTAACACAAAAATATCTTTGTAAATTGTCAATTGTTTTCCTAAGTTTATTATTTCACAGTGTCTACTGTGTCTCATTCGGATTCAATTCAGATAGTACAAACTAGACCTGACCAGGGGCCTCATTTATAAACGTTGCGTACGCACAAAAGAAGGCGTACGCCGCTCTCTACGCAATAATTGGTATTTATAAAAAGCAAACTTGACGGGAAAATGTGCGGTCCTTCACGCAAGCTCTGACCCAGGCGTACGCACAAAAACGGGTGAAATGAGAAATGGTGACACCGTCGGCAGATGAAGAAACACGTGAAAGTGTGTGAAAATGTAGACCGTTGTGCAAAAGAAATGGCAATACTGCCTCTCAAAAATAACATGAAGACTTCACAAAGCCAGTCTTACAATTAACAGCCTACACGAACACCCGTTTGATCGATCTGCAGTGCAAAACAAACAAAATTAAACGAAAATTACAACAGAAATGGAAGTTTCAGCTTAAGTTCTGCCAGGAAGACTTAATCACTTCGTCACTTATTAATTTCATCTCTATCCAATCACGTCTTCATATTTTCTGTATAAAGGTCGTACTTACACATGTTTGAGTTCGCAGATGCCGATGCGACAACAACCTCCACCCTCCCCACCACCACCAGGATGGTTCCGTCCATACCTCTAAAGGGGGGTTGGCTGCGCCCCTGCCTTCATCTTCAGGCAGGGATATGCTGATCCGCTACCCTCGGATTACTAACTATGGACGGGGCCTATGCCAAAACTTTATTATGCTTGCTGGGCTGTTAATAAATGTATGCTTCATTCATCATCCTATCTCTGAGTCTTTCTGGTAGAAATGCAAATTAACACATATTTGCAAAAAGAAAAGTAAAATATGTTCTGCAATAATATTGGCATATTATGCAATTCATCCTCATAAATAATATGGTAAACAGAACGAAATAGCTAATGTACAAAACTGATATTCTCGTCAATGTGTCCGTCTGGCGGAGCAGATATCAATTAGAGATATGCAATTAGATAGACAGACAGATAGATAGACAGATAGACAGATAGATAGATAGATAGATAGATAGATAGATAGATAGATAGATAGATAGATAGATAGATAGATAGATAGATAGATAGATAGATAGATAGATAGATAGATAGATAGATAGATAGATAGATAGATAGATAGATAGATAGATAGATAGATAGATAGATAGATAGATAGATAGATAGATAGATAGATAGATAGATAGATAGATAGATAGATAGATAGATAGATGTATTAATTGTCCACTGGGGAAAGTTGTTTTCATAGTACAATTTCTTCATCAGCTACGGAATCATGGTATTCATGCATATACCTTTAGTTTAATTTTTGATAAAATAACGTATGACGTATGTCTCAACCATTCAGAAAGCTGCAAGACATTACATTTGCACTGAACTATTTCCCATTTCCACGTAGATTATAACCGACATCTGTAGCTTGTCAGATGCAATTAAATGGACGGAAATAAAATTCCCCATCACAATGCGTAAAGACGCTCAATGGCTGATCGTGCGCTCTTAGAAGATGTGGCAAATGGAAGGATTCGGAGTGAACGCATCTTCACACAGCAAGAAGACTTGCTGGCAAACGAGGACACACTCTGGCGATGGAGCACTAGACGCTTTTTTGCCTCAACTTTGATGTCCGACCATTTCTTTTTTATTTCGGCCATGGTCTGAGGTTGTGAGGCTACAGCATTTACGGCGTCTGCAACCTTTTGCCACTCAAGTGCCTTTTTGGCATTAGTAATGCCCACACTGTGCCCTCCAAAACAACATATTTATCCTCTTCTCAACCTTGCCAACGATAATTTCTACTTCACATTGAGTGAAGTTACCTTTTTTTTATTTCCTCTCTGTGTTTGCCATGATTTCGCAATCGATGAATATTAACTTGTGGGCGTTTCACGGACTATTTATGGGCAACTATGGGCGTGACATGAAGCCGCAAAAGCTACACTACATTTAGAATTGATTGTGATTTATTAAGGGAAAACTGCGTAGGATGTGCGTGCGCACGGTTTTATAAATCCGAATATTTCTGTGCGTACGCACGTCCTATGTTTCATCCATACGCCACTTCTGACGCAAATCCTACGCAAAGTTTTATAAATGAGGCCCCAGGTCATGTACAGGCATCAGCATGGATGTGTGTTACCATAGAACAAAGCTGTTTTAAACAGACCAGAGACAAAAGGTCACAGTCAAAACATTATACATTTGTGATGAGATCTGAAATCTTCACGCCAACATTGTTGCACCACCGGCAGCACTCCAACCATCATAATTCAACCCTCTACAATGAGAGTAAAACACTTGCATATGCGAGTAAATCGTCACTCTGAGCGATTAAATAATATCTATCATTAGCCATTGGCTAATAAATTCTCAGATTTTACTCGCCAGTGTGTGTGTGTGTGTTAGATGCTAAGAATAAGTTTAGCATAAATATATTTTTACTTGCTGAACACTCTGAATGAGCGCTTGAGAGTTACTATGGAGTTAGAATCATGCCAAAACCTCACACACACACACAACGTGTTTTACTCACACCCAACGATTCACAAACAAACTCAGCGTGGTTTGCAAATGAAAAACATCACTCACAAACTAATGCATTTTGTTCTGCAAATAAAAAAAACGTACCTATCAAAAATACAGTACGTTTTACATATATAAAGAAACGTATTTCTTCAATGACAAAAAATACCTTCAAGTACAAACTAAAATCTTTCGAGTAAAAAAAAAAACCTTCAAGTACAAAACAAAATCCTTCAAGTACAAAACAAAATCCTTAAAGTACAAAACAAAATCCTTCAAGTACAAAACAAAATTCTACAAGTACGAAAAACTGCCACGTGACTTTTGGCACAAATTTTTCGCCTTGCTGATCCACACGCAAATGCCTTCAGATCCACACGCATGCTAGTAAACGGTCATGTAATTCGCACTCCATGACAGCAGGTGGCGCTGTTACCGACTTGCTTGGCGCCGCCACGGACATGGAAAGAGAAGAGAAGAAGAAACGCTAGCGTGGGGGACGTTTTTTGTTCCCAGTACTTTATTTCAGTGACTTATGTATATATGTATATATATATTATATATATATATATATATATATATATGTATGAAGAGTTCAGATGCAAAAGCCTCTAAATGCCATTTGAAATTTTCTTATAGAATGATCATTTTTATCAAGCTTGTATATTTAAGTTCAGTAATTTCACTTAAATGATAATTAATAGGTAATCTTCATTGCCATTTAAGTGAAATTATTGAATTTAAATATACGAGCTTGATAAAAATGATCATTATAGAAGAAAATTTCAGATGGCATTTAGAGGCTTTTGCATCTGAACTCTTCATACATATATATATATATATATACATATATATATATATATATATATATATATATATATATATATATATATATATATATATATATATATATATATATATATATATATATATATATATATATATATACATATATATACATATATATACATATACATATATATATATACATATATATACATATACATTCTATATATATATACATATATATTCTATATATATATATATATATATATAGAAAAGAGGAGGAGAAGGAGGAGGAGGAGGAGGAGGAGGAGGAGGAGGAGGAGGAGGAGGAGGAGGAGGAGGAGGAGGAGGAGGAGGAGGAGGAGGAGGAGGAGGAGGAGGAGGAGGAGGAGGAGGAGGAGGAGGAGGAGGAGGAGGAGGAGGAGGAGGAGGAGGAGGAGGAGGAGGAGGAGGAGGAGGAGGAGGAGGAGGAGGAGGAGGAGGAGGAGGAGGAGGAGGAGGAGGAGGAGGAGGAGGAGGAGAAGAAGAAGAAGAAGAAGAAGAAGAAGAAGAAGAAGAAGAAGAAGAAGAAGAAGAAGAAGAAGAAGAAGAAGAAGAAGAAGAAGAAGAAGAAGAAGAAGAAGAAGAAGAAGAAGAAGAAGAAGAAGAAGAAGAAGAAGAAGAAGAAGAAGAAGATGATGATGATGATGATGATGATGATGATGATGATGATGATGATGATGATGATGATGATGATGATGATGATGATGATGATGATGATGATGATGATGATGATGATGATGATGATGATGATGATGATGATGATGATGATGATGATGATGATGATGATGAAGAAAGTGAAGGTCGTCTTCTAAGCAGATTAGTCTTGTCTGGGAAATGAGTCAAGACAAAGGGAAGATAAAGACTGTGATCGCCCCATTAAATTGTGGTTCTTTGTAGCGAATTAGCTCTGAGGGGAAATATGAATAATTATTCATAACTCATTATGATTATTCATTATGATTAATTATGAATATTTGAATCAGTTAAATATATTAACTTGATGTAGCTACATTAACATTACAATCATTCAATCAGTTCAGTATTGATTATTAATTAATTTTTAGAAAAGGATATTTTTCATGGCCACAGAAAAATTATTATTTCTTTGAATTTACCTAAGCGCTTTTGAGCGTATAGCAAGATCGATCATTTAAGGGACAATATGTTTGCAGGCAGGGAGTCAGGACCAAACGTATATTGTGCACAAACTTTAATAACTAAATCACGGAACAAGACTAAAACTAACATGAAACATACATATACAATACATACATGACAAGAGGTAAGGTTAAAGTGGTTGGAGGGAAAAGGGTCAGAACAGATGGATGAAGTTATGTAGAGAGTCTAAACCTTTGGGAAGAACCATCATTAATAAACTCTTTTGTCTGAACAAAGGGGGGTTTACAGTTTTACTAACTACACAGCAATTTCTGTTTCGTACTTTATTTGCATTTAGCCTGAGCTGTAGAAGACAGTCCGAGGTGAAATCGCAGGAGAAAGTTTTGATGGCTCCGTCCAATGGCATTGAAGTGGCAGTCAAATTCTTCTGCATTGATTGAAGAAGAAATTATGAGCTTGTGTGGTTGCTTCGACTCCGTTGAGGAAGTTGCACATGGCGTGCATCGGGTTTCCTGTCCCACACACACACACTAAATTGTTCTAAATATCCAAATAAATCTAATTATTAAACCAAATTAACCATATAAACTAAATTACTGATCTAATTACTGATCTAAAGCCAACACTGTCACTGTATGATAATTGAAATGAACTGATGACATCACCGTTTTCTCCGGAATGGCTATACGGCTGAATAAAATTCTGTTGCATTATTTTGCTGTTTAACACTGTAAAGCTGCTTTGAAACAATCTGCATTGTTATTTGCACTATATAAATAAAGTTGACTTGACACACGTGAGGCTGTGTGTGGAGGCCTTATCTGGCCAGGATGAGGTGTTGTTTCAGCCAGGAAGAGAGAGGGAGGAGAGAGTGCATCGCTCCTTAAAAGGTCTGCAGAATTCTGAGATATAAACTCACAATTGCGTGATATAAAGTCAGAATTCTGAGATAAAAAGTCGCAATTGCGAGTTATAAAGTCATTGATCTGCCGCGACCCGACACATGAGTATTTTAGCTGTAGTTTGAGCTGCTAATGATGGAATGATTGTCTGAACGGCATTAATATCTCTGAGCAAACGCGCTCTTGAGGGGATTTTAAGCGCAAGCTAATTAGGGCCCAAGCCCTGAAAGGGCGCAGAGCTCTATTGTTCCCCTAAAGATTATTAGGGCCCAAGCCCTGAAAGGGTGCAGAGCCCTATTGTTCTTCTAAGGACAATTTTGTTTTTTTCGACTATTTGGGCACTTTTGGGCCCCTTACCATGCTCAAAAACTCTTGAAACTTTGCACACACATCTGATTTATAATGCTTTATAATCATCATCTTATTTTTACCCGATTTACTTCAAACTTCATCAGTATGATGTCAAAACATAGCAGATGTATACCTGGTAAGCACTTCTTGATAATCTAAATATTGTTGCCATGGCAACACATCAAACTATAATTTTCTTTTCGATGCTTTTGAGACTCTTACAATGCTTCAAATTACACTCAACACACACATCAGACATGCTATCCAGCAGATATGGGCAAAGACTTAAAAACAGGCGTGGTTCAGGTGCTCAGTTGCGCCATCTTTTGACAAAACTAGCGCCATCTTTTAACAAAAGTGGGGGGGTTAGTTTTATCTACAGTCACTAAATTCTGTTGTAAATATATTGTTCTCTTTGAGCTGGACAACTTTCTAATTTACAGTCATTAGCTCCGAACAACAGGAAATCAGATATTTAGGGCCTGAGGTGTGAGGACCGTATTGTAATTGTTAAGCCCATCATTCTTCTTATCCCAAGTGAATTGCATTTTTGAGGGCCTAAACATGCTCGAAAACTCATACATTTTCACCTTCAGAATTAGGTGGCAAAATGGCTCTATAGCGCCACCTACAAAATTTCAACCAAGCGACATTCATGCTACGTTTCATATATGAGTATGAAAATTTGATAGACGCATTCAACAGCCCAATACCTACAAAAAAGTCAAATCTGAAAAACCAACAGGAAGTGAGATATTTTGAATAAAAAACTACACCTAAATTGGTGTAGTTTTTTGCCATTGTCAGACGTTGTACTTTAACAAATTCCTCCTGGAGATTTAATCAGATCAACATCACATTTGCACTGTCTATTCTAAAGGCCTTTGCGAAGTTAAATTGCGAAGATCTTGGGTTTTCGCTGAAGGGCGTGTCCGTGGCGGCCTCACAAATTTTGATGTTTCGCCATGACACAGGAAGTTGTTGTAACTCAGGCATACAATGTCCGATCTGCCCCAAACTTCACATGTTTGATAAGAGTCCTGGCTTGAAGACAGGTGGGGTGTCCTCTCTCTCTCCCACTATGTGTGTGTGTGTGTGTGTGTGTCACCTTCTCTCTTGATGGTGATAATTCAACCCTTTCATATCATAGGCTATCACAAATAACTATCACTTCTAGATCATTATAAATATGTTTATGCTTTGTGGTGTTTACTACGGAAGCCCTAAACGGCCATGGATGATCTTATTTTCTCGTGATCTCGAGATAACAAAAGTTGTTTTCTCGTGATCCTGACTTATTTTTCTCATGATTGTTTCATTCTGAAACACTGCACTGCGACGGATAAACCGTGTGCTCTTTAATGTTGCGGATCTTTCAGCAAAATCTTTGCCTCGCTTAATAAACATTTTATTTGTGTAATTAACATGTTTAAATTATCAACAGAGCATTCAACAGCACAAGCGCAGACAGAGTGCCTTCAGAAGGATGGCAGATCATTCTGTAACTGCTATTCTAAAAATCGTTTAGAGCTGCTTGGATTCAACCCACTTTATTTTTCTCAATCGTTTGAAATAAAATTGCATTACATAAATCCAGATTTCTAAAAAAAACAAACGTTTAATCCAGTTGATATAGACTAAATACAATCTTGGGATGCTTTTTAAAAAGAGTGTTTATGTATGTGATTTGCTACAAAGAAATGTACAAAATACAATAGTTTATATATATCGGTGAGCTCGGGTAGGCCTACTAACCGTACCAGTACCCAGTAATGTATAAATGCAGACCAAAGAGTTCCAAATAAAAAAAAAGTATGGCTTATTTCTGCATTGACGGGCAAATCCTCTCATGAACCGCTCATGCTCACCTGCTCAAATCCCAATCCATGCTCTGTACTGCAGGATACTTGTTGTAGCCATTAAAAAGAGGTAGGCTATTTAGTTTCATATTTATGTTTGAATATTGTTTTTTATTTTTATTTAATGATTATGAAAAGCATGAGTAAGATGACACATCAAGTGGGTCAGAAATGATTTTGACCACTTCATTAGTCTAAGTTTTGTAGAAAGCTTTTCTTTAAAGTGAATTTAGTTTGGCATAAATCAGGGGTCTCAAACTCGCGGTCCGCGGGCCACTTGAGGCCCGCAGGATGATATTTTGTGGCCCCCTACTTGACATCTAAGTTTAGTGTTAGTGCGGTGCGTTGTTCTGAAAAGCACCTTTTTGCTGAGTCGTTGCGTGTGCAGCGCTGTGTGTTGAGAGAGTTGACTCACCCCTCCCTCATGCAGTATAATTGGTTGACACCGCGTGATTGACAGGAACAGATGAACAAAGCATGTTTAGATAGTCGAAACGAATGTGGTCTAACCATAGACTGTAAAAAAAAATCGAACAGCGCTTTAATCTATTGCTTAATGCCGTTGCTGAGAGAGACCATTCTTTCCGGTGAAATCCCAAAACAAAATGCACACAAACATGTCCATGCTCTTAATATACAATCATTGATGAACATCTTTGATTTTAATGAAGAAAAACATATGAGAGCGAATTAGAACCTGGAACCTTTGACACAGCTGACAAAAATTCTACCACCAGACCACTAGAGAACTGGAAAGTTGATTGCGGATCTATCTATTTATTTAATCATGCTAAGAATATCGGGACTAATAATATATCTGATGCAAATTAATGCAAATATTTCTTACAAATAGTCCCAAAAAGATTTCCCAACTAGAATTAGACCTAGAATTTTGTTTACTGTTCTGTTTGACCTGGTTACAGCCTTGCTTTGAATTAGTCTATTATTTAAAATTAAATTAAAATCATTCATTATTTCATATTGCATAAATGAACTGACACTCAGTGTATAGGCTACTTGCCTCACAGACATGAGAAATATGTCAATAGAAAGCTTGAAATGTATTTTGATCGAAACCATTAAAAACGAAAAGAAATAGGCCACTCTTTGATTATGCAATCTGTATGAAATGTGCATTTCTCTCTTGCGCATTCACTATCTGATGGCGAGTCAGCATCTTTAAAGGAACTGTATGTAAGAAATGTATTTCAATTAATCATAAAATGGCCCTAATATGTCAATAGACATTAAGAAATCATGTTAATTTCAAATACTTATATCACTGACAACAGTTGTCCGGCCAATATATTGTCATTTTAAAATTGAAGTTGCAGCCCTCAACTGATGTTGATGTTGACATGTTGTGTCATGCCTGAAGCGCCGCCCTCCACCTATCTACCAATCACGAAGTCAGTAGTGTTTCTGCATTCGGGTTGCCAGCTCTGCTAGTTACCACAGCTGCAGCTACAAACTTTTTGGATAAACAATGTCTAACTTTACGAAACCTAAACGACCTCGATATGAATCAGAAAAACGTCGTGACAGTGTCCGAAATAAAACAAGGATTTGTATAGGAGATGCCTTTGAAAGATGGAGACGGCTGAAAACGGAGAAGAATTTGAAGACTGACGCCAACGTTGCTAATTTTCTCCTGGACAGGTAAGGTTCATCTATGTTTGGCTAACTTGTACTTAATGTAAATGGACATTTCAAATATTCACGACAGTCGAACAAAG
This sequence comes from Romanogobio albipinnatus, assembly GCA_023566225.1. NCBI lineage: Eukaryota > Metazoa > Chordata > Actinopteri > Cypriniformes > Gobionidae > Romanogobio > Romanogobio albipinnatus. The sequence goes on from CM042242.1 coordinate 51,296,794, forward strand.
TTGTGCATGTTCATGCAAAGTAACGTTAGGTTAGCGCAGATGGAGGAGGTGGGTCATTGAATTGAAAAGGTAACGTTAAGGAATTGTTTGGTAAATAAAAATGGCGAGTCGTCATTGCTAACATGCATTATCAGAGCCCGTTTCTCTGTCATTATGCTGAGACGCTGATGAAAACAACATTAGCACGCCTATTATGGCAATGTGAAAACGTATTTGAGACAGTAGCCTAACGTTACCTCGGTAAAAATTATTCCTCATTCTTTCTTCGTATATATAGTGGATAAAACATGCTGCAAGTTGACCTGTATGACCATTGCAAATGTTATTTAGTTACTCTCAATCGTTTCTGATGGGACTGAAATCAACCATGTGATAGCCATTGTTGATATTGAACGCTGACATGGCGTAATTTGTCCCGCGTTATACTTGCTGTGGCAATGTTTATTATTTGTTAGCCTACTTATGACAAAAACGCTTGTCTCTTCAGCTATTATGGCCCCAGCACCTCAACCCCCAGTAAGATTATCACTTATAGCTTCAGCTAAATGAATAGCTGCATCTTTGAAATCTGTTACACATAGTGACTTAGGCTTGTGCTTCTACCGTTACAAGTTAGACTAACAGCTAACTTACTGTTCTAACAACCCACATGAAAAAAATACTATAGTACATTATAGTAAAATTACTCTAGTGTTTTTGAACCGTCCTATAGTAAATATACTACAGTAAATTAACAAAGTGTAGTATATACTATAATATAACGTTACTACAATATACTGTATCATCTTTACTACAGTATGGTTCAAAAACACTATAGTATTTACTAGATTAATTTTGCTGTAATTTTAATATAATATACTATAGTATTTTTCATGTGGGAATGTACTGTCACATACGAGCGTTCATATTTACGATTATATTTGGCTAATCGCCATTAGTAAATTTTTGCGATTCATAATTACTTCACAAAACATCGCTCTTGAAGCATAAACATAATAAAAGGAAAGAAAAAAAACTTACTGTGTACGACTCGTCACTTGCCATTGAAAGCTCCGTGTAGCAGCCTACGTTCCCGCTGGATCCTGCAGCCTATCTGGCAACCTCGAGTCAGGGGGGAGGGGTAGAGGGATACACCGCACTACAGTAATTTGAAAGTGATTGCAGTACCAGTTTTGGCCACAGTCCTACATACATCTCCTTTAACTTCATCTTTGCAGCTGACACTGACACAGAAAACACTAGTTTATTAATAATCAAAATGTCCCCATGCCCCCTTTTTGACATTCATAATCATTACATTTGCCGGTGCTTTGTGGCAAGCTTTATGCGTGCGCTTGAGTGCGGAATAGGCTAATATAGCCTATTTCTTAAACGCTCATTTTAGGCTATGGTTTAGAATTCTCTCCAGTAGCCTATATTTATGTAATTAAATTAATTGTAATAAAACATTTTAAAAAAGGTGCATAGTCAAGTGAACTCAAATGAACTCAAATGGCTCAAATGAACAACTATAAAAAAAACTTACGTCAGGGGCAGCCTTACTTATTTCACATATTTTCGAACCAGCATGTTACAAAGGGCATTCTGGGTGAAATCGACCCTGAGTGGAATGAGCGGCTCGCTGCTACACATCTTTATAGGCTATAAATCATATTTCTTATCGATAGGCTATACATTGAGTGACACAATGTGGTAAATAACAGTTACTTAGACTGATGATTAAAATGGCATCTTAAAGATGCACAATAAGTTGCAAACAGAATACAGTGACTTTTGATGCCACTGTATTCTGTTTGCAACTTATTGTGCATCTTTGCAACTTATTGTGCATCAAAAAGCATCCCAAGATTGTATTTAGTCTATATCAACTGGATTACATTTTTGTTTTTTAGAAATCTGGAGTATTGCACCTCTTTTTAATGGAAGCCTAGCATAGAAACACACATGATACCAGTCAAAACATATCCTACATGATAGTAGGATAATAACAGACAGATTTTATAATGCAATTTTATTTCAAACGAATGAGGAAAATAAAGTGGGTTGAATCCAAGCAGCTCTAAATGATTTTTAGAATAGCAGTTACAGAATTATCTGCCATCCTTCTGAAGGCAATCTGTCTGCGCTTGAGCTGTTGAATGCTCTGTTGATAATTTAAACATGTTAATTACACAAATAAAATGTTTATTAAGTGAAGCAAAGATTTTGCTGAAAGATCCACAACATAAAAGAGCGCACGGTTTATCCGTCAATCAGATGCGCATGGAAGTTGTGTTCATTGCTATAGCAACAGTAGACTCCAGGTGCAGTGCAGTGTTTCAGAATGAAACAATCATGAGAAAAAATTGGATTCACTCTAGCCATCCTACCACCTGTCCTCTTGATCCCATTCCTTCACACCTCCTTCAAGCCATCTCTCCTACAATCCTACCAGCACTCACTCACATCATCAACACATCTCTCAGCACCGGCATCTTCCCTACCACATTCAAGCAGGCTCGGGTAACTCCACTGCTTAAGAAACCCACGCCAAACTCATCACTCATAGAAAATTACAGACCTGTTTCTCTACTACCATTCATAGCAAAAACTATTGAACGAGTTGTTTTCAATCAGGTTTCATCCTTCCTATCACAGAATAATCAGCTGGACATCAACCAATCAGGTTTCAAAAGGGGCCACTCCACAGAGACTGCACTACTGTCAGTCACTGAAGCCCTGCGGATAGCTAAAGCTGACTCCAAATCATCAGTCCTCGTCCTGCTCGATCTATCTGCGGCCTTTGACACGGTCAATCATCAGATTCTTCTGTCCACCCTCTCATCGCTGGGAATCACAGGGTCTCCGCTCCTTTGGTTTGAGTCCTATCTCACAGGTAGGTCTTTCAAGGTTGCCTGGAGAGGTGAGGAATCCCAAGCACATCCACTGACCACTGGGGTTCCCCAGGGCTCGGTGCTTGATCCTCTCCTCTTCTCCATCTACACTACTTCATTGGGACCCATCATTCAGGCACATGGCTTCTCATACCACTGCTATGCTGATGACACTCAGCTCTACCTTTCATTTCACCCAGACGAATCCACAGTAGCTGCACGAATCTCCAGCTGTCTGGCTGACATCTCTGCATGGATGAGAAAACATCACCTGCAGCTTAACCTGGCAAAGACTGAGTTTCTCATCTTCCCCGCAAGTCCCACCATACAACATGACTTCACCATCCAGTTAGGTACATCCTTGATTTCCCCATCAAAGTCAGTCAGAAATCTTGGAGTAACATTTGATGACCAGCTGTCCTTCAGAGAACATATTTCTAAGACAGCTCGCTCATGCCGGTTTGCGCTCCACAACATCAGGAAGATTAGACCGTTCCTAACAGAGCACGCAACACAGCTTCTTGTCCAGGCCCTGGTTATTTCTAGACTTGACTACTGCAATGCGCTTCTGGTTGGACTCCCCTCTTGTGCGATCCAATCACTTCGAATGATCCAGAATGCAGCAGCACGTCTTGTCTTCAACGAGCCCAAAAGGACCCACGTCACACCTCTCTTCATCTCCCTGCACTGGCTACCACTCGCTGCTCGCATCAAGTTTAAGGCGCTGACCCTTGCAGAGCCACCACACGCTCAGCTCCGACTTACTTTGACCCCATTCTACAAATCCACACCCCAACCAGAAGCCTTCGCTCAGCAAAGGAACGACGGCTTGTGGTACCATCACAGAGGGGGAAAAAATCCCTTTCCAGAACATTTTCATTCAATGTTCCCAGCTGGTGGAACGATCTTCCCAACACCATCCGAAACGCAGAATCATTGACATCATTCAAAAGTCACCTTAAAACTCAGCTCTTCCGTGAGCACTTAACCTCATAAAAAAATAAAAATAAAAATAAAAATTGTCCTCTTTCTTCTTTCTCTTTCTTCTTCCCTCCCCTAGCCTGTGCTACACTGAGCAATGTACACGGTCTCAGGATCTCAGGCTCTTATTGCGCTTCTCGACTCTTCATGACCTATCGCTTCATGTTCTCCCAAGTTGTAAGTCGCTTTGGATAAAAGCGTCTGCTAAATGCATAAATGTAAATGTAAAAATAAGTCGTGATCACGAGAAAACTTTTGTTCACGAGAAAATAAGCTGTTTAGGGCTTCCGTAGTTTACATGTAAAACAATTTTATAAAAAGGCTATCATGGTTCCAAATGCCACAACTTTTGATTGCTTTGAGATATCAACCAAAAATGTGGCCCATATACGTACAGTTGACATGATTGTGAACAAGCCCAAAAATAGTTTGGCCCAAACTATTAGGACCTGTCGTAAATATGTTCTAATACTGTTATCAAAAATATCAATATTTCAATACGTATTGATTATTAAATATCTGAAATGATTCCAATGCTCATTTTCTGCTGAGGCCGAGAGAGCTCAACGCACTGCAACTGAAGAAAACACATGCAAATAGAAAAAAACACCAGTAAATTAGGTTGCAACGCAACCAAATACAGAAATGTATTTATGTATAAATATAAATATATATAAATATAATATATATATATATATATATACATACATATATATATATATATATATATATATATATATATATATATATATACACATACATATATATACATATATATATATATATATACAGGTCCTTCTCAATAAATTAGCATATTGTGATAAAGTTCATTATTTTCCATAATGTAATGATAAAAATGAAACTTTCATATATTTTAGATTCATTGCACACCAACTGAAATATTTCAGGTCTTTTATTGTTTTAATACTGATGATTTTGGCATACAGCTCATGAAAACCCAAAATTCCTATCTCAATAAATTAGCATATTTTATCCGACCAATAAAAGAAAAGTGTTTTTAATACAAAAAAAGTCAACCTTCAAATAATTATGTTCAGTTATGCACTCAATACTTGGTCGGGAATCCTTTTGCAGAAATGACTGCTTCAATGCGGCGTGGCATGGAGGCAATCAGCCTGTGGCACTGCTGAGGTGTTATGGAGGCCCAGGATGCTTCGATAGCGGCCTTAAGCTCATCCAGAGTGTTGGCTCTTGCGTCTCTCAACTTTCTCTTCACAATATCCCACAGATTCTCTATGGGGTTCGGGTCAGGAGAGTTGGCAGGCCAATTGAGCACAGTAATACCTAGGGTTGGGCATCGTTTTGATTTGAACGATTCTGATTCCGATTCCGATTCTTAGTTTCGATTCCGGTTCTTTTCGATTCTCGATTCCGATTCTTTGAGGGGTGGAGTCACATGTCACAGGCTCATTTCACAGAGGAAAATTGTATTTTGATTCAATAATGAGTTTTAGTTTTGGGACTTTCTCCGCTGGCATTTTCACTTGCTTTGCTGCAAAGGTGAATGGAGTTTCACACCGAGTCCCGGTTTAACAATAGCATTAACAGCAGTCATATTAGGACTGCTACTAGCGTGGGCAATTTGCGTATAGCTACATTTATCTACGAGGGGGAAAAATAATTTCAGTAACGTTGTTGTTCACCACAATTCGCAATTTGGTCAAGGGCTTTGTTATTACACTACAATCACTTACCTGATTATGACGAGGTGGGATAATTAGTTCACCCTGAAATGAAAATGAAGCCATCTTTTACTCACCCAGCTGTTGTTCAAATGCGTGTGTTCCTGTGTGCGCACTCTAAGCCGCAGTAGCCTCGTGCAATATTATCATGACAACCGGTACACAATATTCACTTAAGGAGGTTATATTATTAGTATTATTTCTTATCATATACGTTATATAAAAGACGAGAATTGCGTTTTTTTCTATTGAGCTTGATTTCTCAAAATGGTTATGTGTGTGTGTGTGTGTGTGTGTGTGTGTGTGTGTGTGTGTGTGTGTGTGTGTGTGTGTGTGTGTGTGTGTGTGTGTGTGTGTGTGTGTGTGTGTGTGTGTGTGTGTGTGTGTGTTTATCGTGGGTGCAATGACAACAGTGCGAGTTATTATAGTAGGCATGAGCGCTGGCGGCTGCTGACGGCTCATAGTGCACACAGAGGAGCGCGCTCAGAATAACGGCCGAGCTCAGTGTTTTGACTGAATAATACGGTTTCTTTCTGGCAAAACCTTATAGTGTGCCCCTGAACACTTTCCATATGGCTCGCGTCTCCCTGTATCGTTGCGTGATACATTTGTTTGTTTTGTGTAATGTTTTAGCTGATCGCCATTCACTGCCATAGGAGCGCGTGCAGGAACAGTATTTTAAATGTCATAGGACATAGGGCACTGGGACAACATCAGGGTAAGTAAAAGAAGGCTTTATTTTCATTTCAGGGTGAACTATCCCTTTAATAACGTTGGTTAGCGCAGGGTTTCCCGAGGAGGACAGACCTGCGCAGCATTTCAAACACGCTACACTCATATTTGTAGTGCATCCTCCCGTGCAAGAAATAAGTTTGTCATATGTGTTGCACTGTGCCGACCCAGGCGTTTTTTTAAAAAGTGAAATAAAACCACACTTTTGAGCGACGCTTACCGTGCTCCATGGCTGCAACAGAACAAACGGGCGCGGCAAGCACTTCCGAAAACTTGCGCGTTTGGAACCGATGATCGGAATCGAAAACAAAATTTCTAAACGATTCCAATGGCATCGTTATTTTTTAAACGGTTCCAAGTTGGAACCGGTTCTCGATGCCCAACCCTAGTAATACCATGGTCAGTAAACCATTTACCAGTGGTTTTGGCACTGTGAGCAGGTGCCAGGTCGTGCTGAACAATGAAATCATCTCCATAAAGCTTTTCAGCAGATGGAAGCATGAAGTGCTCCAAAATCTCCTGATAGCTATCTGCATTGACCCTACCCTTGATAAAACACAGTGGACCAACACCAGCAGCTGACATGGCACCCCAGACCATCACTGACTGTGGGTACTTGACACTGGACTTCAGGCATTTTGGCATTTCCTGCTCCCCAGTCTTCCTCCAGACTCTGACACCTTGATTTCCGAATGACATGCAAAATTTGCTTTCATCCGAAAAAAGTACTTTGGACCGCTGAGCAACAGTCCACTGCTGCTTCTCTGTAGCCAAGGTCAGGCGCTTCTGCCGCTGTTTCTGGGTCAAAAGTGGCTTGACCTGGGGAATGCGGCACCTGTAGCTCATTTCCTTCACACGCCTGTGCACGGTGGCTCTGGATGTTTCTACTCTAGACTCAGTCTGCTGCTTCCGCAGGTCCCCCAAGGTCTGGAATCGGTCCTTCTACACAATCTTCCTCAGGGTCCGGTCACCTCTTCTCGTTGTGCAGCGTTTTTTGCCACACTTTTTCCTTCCCACAGACTTCCCACTGAGGTGCCTTGATACAGCACTCTGGGAACAGCCTATTCGTTCAGAAATGTATTTCTGTGTCTTACCCTCTTGCTTGAGGGTGTCAATGATGGCCTTCTGGACAGCAGTCAGGTCGGCAGTCTTACCCATGATTGCGGTTTTGAGTAATGAACCAGGCTGGGAGTTTTTAAAAGCCTCAGGAATCTTTTGCAGGTGTAATTTTGATTCAGATGATTAGGTTAATAGCTCATTTAGAGAACCTTTTCATGATATGCTAATTTATTGAGATAATTTGGGGTTTTCATGAGCTGTATGCCAAAATCATCAGTATTAAAACAATAAAAGACCTGAAATATTTCAGTTGGTGTGCAATGAATCTAAAATATATGAAAGTTGACTGTATGAACTTTATCACAATATGCTAATTTATTGAGAAGGACCTATATATATATATATATATATATATATATATATATATATATATATATATATATATATATATATATATATATATATATATATATATATATATATATATATATATATATTAGGGGTGGCACATAGAAAAAAACCGAACCGTTCGGTTCGCTTGTCTCGGTTCGGAGTGTGTGCGTCGCACAGTTCGCGCATGCGCAATGTATCCTCGTGCCCGTATGTTACCTCAGACAGTGGGTGTCCTTTTCGCGCGAAATAATAGGTGTGTGTGGACATACAGTAAAGTAAAAGTGGAGTGCTGCAGGTCACGTCACATGTAGAAATGAAAGTGGGAGAGATAAGGAAGGCTGCCCGGAGTTGGAGGATGCGCTAGCATCATATTGCAGGGCAGATGCAGTGCGAGAGCGGGTGCCGCGCTGCGCGTGCCCGTTGGAGCAGACACACACTGGCAGTGTTTGTCTCGCGAGTCGCGCAGCTGAACCGTGGCTCGTGTATTGCAAATACAAGCAAATACAGGGAGTGCAGAATTATTAGGCAAATTAGTATTTTGACCACATCATCCTCGTTATGCATGTTGTCTTACTCCAAGCTGTATAGGCTGGAAAGCCTACTACCAATTAAGCATATTAGGTGATGTGCATCTCTGTAATGAGAAGGGGTGTGGTCTAATGACATCAACACCCTATATCAGGTGTGCATAATTATTAGGCAACTTCCTTTCCTTTGGCAAAATGGGTCAAAAGAAGGACTTGACAGGCTCAGAAAAGTCAAAAATAGTGAGATATATTGCAGAGGGATGCAGCAGTCTTAAAATAGCCAAGCTTCTGAAGCGTGATCATCGAACAATCAAGCGTTTCATTCAAAATAGTCAACAGGGTCGCAAGAAGCGTGTGGAAAAACCAAGGTGCAAAATAACTGCCCGTGAACTGAGAAAAGTCAAGCGTGCAGCTGCCAAGATGCCACTTGCCACCAGTTTGGCCATATTTCAGAGCTGCAACATCACTGGAGTGCCCAAAAGCACAAGGTGTGCAATACTCAGAGACATGGCCAAGGTAAGAAAGGCAGAAAGTCGACCACCACTGAACAAGACACACAAGCTGAAACGTCAAGACTGGGCCAAGAAATATCTCAAGACTGATTTTTCGAAGGTTTTATGGACTGATGAAATGAGAGTGAGTCTTGATGGGCCAGATGGATGGGCCCGTGGCTGGATTGGTAAAGGGCAGAGAGCTCCAGTCCGACTCAGACGCCAGCAAGGTGGAGGTGGAGTACTGGTTTGGGCTGGTATCATCAAAGATGAGCTTGTGGGGCCTTTTCGGGTTGAGGATGGAGTCAAGCTCAACTCCCAGTCCTACTGCCAGTTTCTGGAAGACACCTTCTTCAAGCAGTGGTACAGGAAGAAGTCTGCATCCTTCAAGAAAAACATGATTTTCATGCAGGACAATGCTCCATCACACGCGTCCAAGTACTCCACAGCGTGGCTGGCAAGAAAGGGTATAAAAGAAGAAAATCTAATGATATGGCCTCCTTGTTCACCTGATCTGAACCCCATTGAGAACCTGTGGTCCATCATCAAATGTGCGATTTACAAGGAGGGAAAACAGTACACCTCTCTGAACAGTGTCTGGGAGGCTGTGGTTGCTGCTGCACGCAATGTTGATGGTGAACAGATCAAAACACTGACAGAATCCATGGATGGCAGGCTTTTGAGTGTCCTTGCAAAGAAAGGTGGCTATATTGGTCACTGATTTGTTTTTGTTTGGTTTTTGAATGTCAGAAATGTATATTTGTGAATGTTGAGATGTTATATTCGTTTCACTGGTAAAAATAAATAATTGAAATGGGTATAAATTTGTTTTTTGTTAAGTTGCCTAATAATTATGCACAGTAATAGTCACCTGCACACACAGATATCCCCCTAAAATAGCTAAAACTAAAAACCACTTCCAAAAATATTCAGCTTTGATATTAATTAGTTTTTTGTGTTCATTGACAACATGGTTGTTGTTTAATTATTAATGTTGTAAAATTAATCCTCAAAAATACAACTTGCCTAATAATTCTGCACTCCCTGTATAGTCAATTCTGTCACATTTTCCGGTGTTCTCCTCCGACCCCTGTCTGTCTCGTGCTTTGATTTATGATGGGCAGCATATATCTGATGCAAATGCGACCATGTTCCCCTCTGTCTCATACACATGGAGGAGATGTTGTATATAGTTCACATGATAAATGTAACATTTAAAAGTTAAGATATGCTTCTAGTTCTAATAGTTTAAACATGCCTTTGAAGTTTGGGCAAAAACTTCTGGCAGTTGTGTTTTCGTGTATTTTATGTTATTTTTTCATAGCGCTGGATGTCATATGGTGATTGTGAAACACACGGGACACTTCATAGTGAAATGTGTTAATCAGGTCAGCTGAATTAAAGCCACAGTGCATTGTTCTGATCGAAATTGACATGATTAACATGAAAAATGTTACGCCAGTGTCTCGGACGCGGTAGACAGCCAGTAGGAAACAACTTGATATAACAATTTTTAATACTGTATCCTAATTGTGGATGATTGAGCTATATATCATATGCAGAAGTACATTTCTGGAGTGTTAACGATAAAAAAACAAAACAAGAACCGTACAGAACCGAAAACCGTGACCCTAAAACCGTGATATTAACCGAACCGTGGGTTTTGTGAACTGTGCCACCCCTAATATATATATATATATATATATATATATATATATATATATATATATATATATATATATATATATATATATATATATATATATATATATATATATATATATATATATATATATATATATATATATATATATATACAGGTCCTTCTCAATAAATTAGCATATTGTGATAAAGTTCATTATTTTCCATAATGTAATGATAAAAATTAAACTTTCATATATTTTAGATTCATTGCACACCAACTGAAATATTTCAGGTCTTTTATTGTTTTAATACTGATGATTTTGGCATACAGCTCATGAAAACCCAAAATTCCTGTCTCAATAAATTAGCATATCATGAAAAGGTTCTCTAAACGAGCTATTAACTTAATCATCTGAATCAAAATTACACCTGCAAAAGATTCCTGAGGCTTTTAAAAACTCCCAGCCTGGTTCATTACTCAAAACCGCAATCATGGGTAAGACTGCCGACCTGACTGCTGTCCAGAAGGCCATCATTGACACCCTCAAGCAAGAGGGTAAGACACAGAAATAAATTTCTGAACGAATAGGCTGTTCCCAAAGTGCTGTATCAAGGCACCTCAGTGGGAAGTCTGTGGGAAGGAAAAAGTGTGGCAAAAAACGCTGCACAACGAGAAGAGGTGACCGGACCCTGAGGAAGATTTTGGAGAAGGACCGATTCCAGACCTTGGGGGACCTGCGGAAGCAGTGGGCTGAGTCTGGAGTAGAAACATCCAGAGCCACCGTGCAAGGAAATGGGCTACAGGTGCCGCATTCCCCAGGTCAAGCCACTTTTGACCAAGAAACCGCGGCAGAAGCGCCTGACCTGGACAACAGAGAAGCAGCACTGGACTGTTGCTCAGTGGTCCAAAGTACTTTTTTCGGATGAAAGCAAATTTTGCATGTCATTCGGAAATCAAGGTATCAGAGTCTGGAGGAAGACTGGGGAGAAGGAAATGCCAAAATGCCTGAAGTCCAGTGTCAAGTACCCACAGTCAGTGATGGTCTGGGGTTCCATGTCAGCTGCTGGTGTTGGTCCACTGTGTTTTATCAAGGGCAGGGTCAATGCAGCTAGCTATCAGGAGATTTTGGAGCACTTCATGCTTCCATCTGCTGAAAAGCTTTATGGAGATGATTTCATTTTTCAGCACGACCTGGCACCTGCTCACAGTGCCAAAACCACTGGTAAATGGTTTACTGACCATGGTATTACTGTGCTTAATTGGCCTGCCAACTCTCCTGACCTGAACCCCATAGAGAATCTGTGGGATATTGTGAAGAGAAAGTTGAGAGACGCAAGACCCAACACTCTGGATGAGCTTAAGGCCGCTATCGAAGCATCCTGGGCCTCCATAACACCTCAGTAGTGCCACAGGCTGATCGCCTCCATGCCACGCCGCATTGAAGCAGTCATTTCTGCAAATGGATTCCCGACCAAGTATTGAGTGCATAACTGAACATAATTATTTGAAGGTTGACTTTTTTTGTATTAAAAACACTTTTCTTTTATTGGTCGGATAAAATATGCTAATTTATTGAGATAGGAATTTTGGGTTTTCATGAGCTGTATGCCAAAATCATCAGTATTAAAACAATAAAAGACATGAAATATTTCAGTTGGTGTGCAATGAATCTAAAATATATGAAAGTTAAATTTTTATCATTACATTATGGAAAATAATGAACTTTATCACAATATGCTAATTTATTGAGAAGGACCTGTATATATATATATATATATATATATATATATATATAGCCATTGGCGACTAAATGCTTAGATTTAAACTCGCCAGTGCGTGTCTATGAGGCTAAGAATAAGTTTAGTATAGATATATTTTCACTCGCTGAACACTCAGAGAAACAGTTTCGCTCTCCGTCAAGTGATCTGTCTATATCAGTTCAGCTCAACGGATGCGCACACTATGCGCACACTTTGCTGAGAGCGTTGTGTTTCTCTCTCTCTCTCTCTCTCTCTCTCTCACACACACACACACACACACGCACGCAAAGAGAGAGTCTTACATACCACGCAGAATCAACACGCTGTAACCACCCAAAGTTTGGTTACTGTTTTTTTTTGTAGTACCACTACTCTGCAGTAGGGGGCTCTATGGGTCATACTCCTTTGTATATAGCTATGTGGGAGAAGAAGTCAGGTTATGGTGTGGAGAGGGAAGCATGGTTCTTCTCTCCTAGTTCACCCAATCTGTTAAGAGTCCAGGTTGAGAAACTATTGTTTCAAGCTCAATCATGTAAGTGTTTATCTTTGTCTGATTTATGTCATCTGTGGTTATTTCTTGAGTAAGCTGTATTTAGTTTGTTGGGTTTTATGGTTGTTGTTTGTTTTGAAGCCAGCGTGCTAATGCTAGTTTGTATGTTTTGTTTGTAGAAGGACTTTTTGAGTATCATCTATTGTCCTTTTGTCAATGAGGCTCAAGATTGAGTTTCGAATAGAGACATGAATTCCAAATGGACAGGGGCATCCAAGCCCAACTGCATTCAATTGGGATTTGGAGCCATTGTGGATGGTTACTAATTGCAGCTTCACCTCTGTCACGGGACTAATATTCTATTCCTCTCCATCACTGCAAATGGAACAAATGATGCTAAGGCACAAAACATTGGATGAACTCTGGATCACAGGACAATGAAAAACTAATATTATCAGTTCTTTTTACTATTGCTACCCATCAATGACAGTCTTGCTTCTCTGTGAATCTTTGGGGTTTATATTATTGTATATTGAGTGTTTGCTGGGTGGTCATCTGATATAAATTGAAAGCATTCTATTGGTGTGTTGAGGTTTATCTTTGAGCTGTTTACACTCTTTATATTCTTAAAACCAGTTTGGTCTGTGAGTCCCTCCCTCAAAATTATCTTGTAGCCTGTCTCACTAGGAGTGGATAGTGAGACGGTTACAAACTGGCGCCCGAACAGGGACCAGGTGCCCCCTCCATATCTCCCTCCTCATTAGAAGAAATAACATACCCATGACATGGCTTCAAGTGTTGCACGTGATATGTGTCAATAATATCTGGAACAGATACCAGGGAGACTTGATAATTCACCGGACCCAACTTCTTTACAATTTTAGCGGGACCTTTCCACTTAGGAGATAGTTTTGCCATGAAACCGTCATCTGCCTTGGATAAGGGATGCGTTCGTATCCACACTACGTCGCCAACCTGAAATTGTATTGGTTTGTGACGTTGGTCGTAGTATTTTTTCTGCTTAATCTGGGCTCGTTCCACATTCTCCTTCACCAAGCTGACTAGTTCCTTCTGCCGTTCCAATATAGGGTAAACTGGACTGTTAGGATCAGGTAGCTGTTGTAGGGCTCTTTCCATCGGCCCTTTCAACTTCCGTCCTAGGGCTATTTCTGCTGGCGTAAACCCTGTACTTTCATGCCAGGCAGAATTAATGGCAAACCGGAATTCGCCCAACCATTTATCCCACTGTCGATGCTGATCCTCAACATAGGAAGCAATCATTGTTTTTAAGTTTCTGTTGATTCTCTCTGTCAAGTTTGTTTGCGGATGGTAGGCAGTGGTCAATTTTTGAATTACCCCCCACTGTGGACACTGTCGATGAGATGGGAGGTAAACTGAGTACCCCTATCTGACACAAGATAGGTTGGTATTCCCCATCTAGTAAAGATCTCATCTATTAAGATTTTGGCAATGTGAGATGCTCTGGCAGTTCTCAAAGGAAATAACTCTACCCACTTGGTGAAGTAGTCAACGACAACCAGAAGATACTCGTGTTGTTTATTGCTCTTTGGGAAAGGCCCCATAAGGTCCACTCCCAACATAAATCCAGGTTCAACTATAGGAGTACTTTGTAACAAACCTGATGTCTTAGTCATAGATGGTTTGTATTTTTGACAGGTTTGACATTCTTTACAGTACTTCCATACATCCGCCCTGATGCTAGGCCAGTACACAGTTTCAAGTAGCCTGAGTAGAGTTTTAAGCTTTCCCAAATGTCCACTCAGAGGGTTATCATGGGCATACTGCAGGAAAGATTGCCGTAGTGCCGAAGGAATGATCAATTGGAGTTTTTGCCCTTTTTTACCATCAGGTACACTGCGAAATAGAAACCCATTCTCCACAACATAATGAACTCTGGTCATGTCACAAATAGTTTGTTTCTCTGCTTTAGAGAGTAGTTCTTGAATCTTAACATCGCTGTTTTGAGCTGTAGCAATTTGGGAGAGATCAGCTGGTAGGTTGCATGGTGGGGAAATAGTTTTGTTTGCAGTGGCAATGAGTAACGTGTCCTGAAGAGTATTATGGCTTCTTGATAACACGTCAGGTACAACATTACACTGACCCTTCCGATACCTCACTGTGAAATGAAACCCTTGCAATCTTATGGTCCATCGTATGAGACGTGATGAAGGTTTTGGATGTTGGAATGCCCATGTTAGAGCTGCATGATCTGTAACCACCTCAAACGTCTGTCCTTCCAGATACTGCCTCCATTTCTCCACGGCCCAAACTACTGCCAAGCATTCCTTTTCTGGCACAGAATAAGCTTTCTCTGCTCCTCTCAACAACCGGGATGCATAGGCGATAACATGTTCTTCTCCCTCCACCTCTTGGGTAAGAACAGCTCCTAACCCAATATCGCTTGCATCAGTTTGCACTCTGAAAGGCTTACCGAAATCAGGGGTGATCAAAATTGGAGCTTGCACCAGATCTTGTTTTATGGAGTTAAATGCTTGCTGACATTGTTCAGTCCACTCCCATGTGGCATTCTTTTTTTTTAGAGCATGCAATGGAGCTGCCTTTTCGGAAAACTGGGGTATGAAGCGATGATACCAACCAGCTAAACCTAGGAACCTTTGAACTTCTTTGATGGATCTTGGAATGGGAAATGATTCGACTGCTGAGACTTTGGATGGATCAGTCTTTACCCCTTCATGTGTCACAATGTGTCCCAGAAATGATAGTGATTTCTGGATAAGGTTGCATTTCTTTAGATTGAGGGTGAGACCAGCGTTATGGAGACAAGTGAAAACTTGTTGGAGATGTTCTGAAATGTTTTTGGAGTAAACCACAATATTAGGGGTGCTCCGATCGATCGGCAACCGATCTCGATCGGCCGATAATCGCTTTGGGATGATTGATCGGCGGTCTCTAAAAAGGCCGATCTCATGAACCGATCGCATGCTGACGACACATAAACCCGCACCTGCTGTGAGAGCTAGGGCATGATATGCAGCGACACCGTCTCATTCTCTTTCCAGCGCGGGTAAAATAATTATAATGCTGAAGGTGAGGTACAATTCATATTTCTATATTAAATAACTTACGCAGTCATTTGAAAACGTTCTGTGGGACGTAACTTAAGTTCACAAACATCGCGCGTGAATCACCGCGTGCGCGCGCCCTCTCTCTCCCTTTCAAAATGCTCAAATGGCTTCACATCAGCGCATCGCATGTGCTCTAAAATCGAGCTGCACAGTTGACAGGATTTGCCACTTTGCACAATCGAGGCAGTGTCGCATCGTCACTAAAGTTTATCATTTGCATTTATTTTTAAGTCTTGCCAGTGTTCAAACCGCTCAGCACTCGCGCGCATGGTCTGGAGACACACACACACACACACACACACACACACACACACACACACACACAGACAGGCCATCTCACAAAAAGCTTGCGAGTACAAATTGCGCTGAAATGGTCAGATACACACAAATGTATGTACTAAATGACCGTCTTGACGAGTATGCATGTAAACCCCGTCGTGACTACACTGCATGTAACTGTAACCGTGTTCGCTCTTAAAGTGACAGCTGTCGAATAAACTGCTGCTGTCTCTGAGTTTCTCTTGTCTTGTGTTGTTTGATGAACCTTTATGACACGCACTGCTCTTGAATGACTAACTTTTGCAACCTTAAGTGTAAGGATTAATCTAATTTAATTTATTCAGGGAAGACCAATATTAATTTACATTTGATTTCTTATTAAATGTCTTTAGTATTTCTTACCTCAATACTAATGTTAGACCTACCTGAAAAATTGTTTTTAAAAACAAAAATGCACTGCATGATCAAATATTTAGGTGAGATAATTATATACATTTATTATATACATTTATTTGGGAAAGATGGCAGTAGCCTTAAGTTATCTAATTTTCTAAAATAAACACTTGGTGGTTCTTCAAGATCTTGACTCAGTTAATTTAGAGTTAGTTTCATTTCTACAAATGGTGCAAACTCTGCAAGATTGTAGATAAAAGATTGCCATTCCCCTGCCATTCTGTGATCGGCAGTGATCGGCAATCGGCAGATCATGATCTTGGTGATCGGTAATCGGTGATCGGCCCCAAAAATGCTGATCGGAGCATCTCTACACAATATCATCGATGTATACCATACAGCACTTTCCTTTCACCTCATGTAATACCTGTTCCATCAGCCGTTGGAAGGATGCTGCTGCATTTTTCAGGCCGAAAGGTAAACAAAGAAATTCATATAGCCCATTAGATGTTACAAAGGCTGTTGTTTTTATACTTTCTGCATCCATTTCCAACTGCCAATATCCACTTTTCAAGTCTAGGGTGCTGAAAACGGTTGCTCCATGGAGATTCGAGGATATCCTGAATTTGAGGCATGGGATAAGCATCCAGATGCGTCTTCCTGTTAAGACCTCGATAATCTACACAGAATCTAGAACTTCCATCCTTCTTTTGAACTATAACCACAGGTGATGCCCAAGATGAAGTAGATGGTCGGATAATTCCTTTGTCTAATAGTTCTTGCACTTGAGATTCGATGAATTGCTGCTTTGGTAGTGAAACTTTGTAAGCACGTTTTCTTGTCGGAATCTCATCTACAGTTATGATACGGTGCTTTATACGGTTGGTTCGACCAATTTGCCGGGTACACACCGTAGGCCATCTTAACATGAGATCCTCTACCTCTTTTTGAGTAGGGAGATCTGTGTCTGATCCATGGGCTAAACTGTGAATCTGCTGACAGGCTTCTTCATCACAATTAGATCCCGGTAGAGCGAGACAGAAATATGAAGAGGGTTGAACATCATGTTGTTGGAAAGGAAACGTTTTTGTTTCAGAAATTGCAGGCATGCAATATTGGGCTTTGTGGAAATCCAAAACCATCTTGGATTCTAACAGAAAGTCAATTCCCAGAATAACTGGTATTGTTAGATCAGCATCTTTCATGATATACAAATTTACATCCACACACTGTCCTTGAACTTCATATCTCCAACTGACCTTGCCCAGGGAGTTCTGTCTCAGTCCATTGGCCAGCAGGAACGATTGACCTCCACTAGGTTGACACTCCTCATGACGATTTAACCGTTTCCATAAAGATTCTTGGATTAGGGAAAAGGTGCTTCCTGTGTCAACAATGGCAATGATATAACTGTCTCTGAGAATTATGGGAAGGGTGATGTTCTTATAGGCATGAAGGTCTGGACTCTGGTCAAGTAGCACAAATCTGTTGCCAGCCTGTGGTAATTTCCGCTGAGGTTCTTGAACAGGTGCCATTTTCTTTTTCTGTTCCTCCCCATTGACCTGACTCCAATACCTTTTGGACTCATCAAAGTCTCGCTCAATTTGTGTCCCAATCCTGACCAATTCTCCCACGTCTTTAACAGCTCCTCGTAACAAACTGGCCAGCCGTGGGTTACAGTTTCTTAGAATAGCCTGAACCACTTCTCTCTCAGACATATCCTTTTTCCATCGCAAGCACAATGCACGATACTGGAATGCAAAGTCTCTGAGGCTTTCCTTGGCCCCTTGCTTCCTTTCTAGCAGTTTCCTAGCTGCTACATCCTTGTAGTCCTCACTTAAAAAGGAGTGCAGGAATCTCTCCTTAAACTGTTTCCAGTTGATCACATTTCTCCTTTCTGCCATCCACCAATCCTTTGCAGTTCCTTTTAGTACTCATTGACAAAAGGACAATAGATGATACTCAAAAAGTCCTTCCGAGTCAGTTTGGCTCTGCAAACCAGTTTGTTAAATGCTCATTCATACTTAACGTTATCCGACATCACCTAACGTTACAAACTTTTTAAAATCTCAACAGCGAACTTGGCATTAGTGTAAATTATTCTTTGATTAGAGCTTTTATGTATTGTTTATCTACAGGCATGCTAAACATGGTTCTGTTTGATTTGGATACTATAGTAAAGCCAATGTTTAGTGTTCATTCTTGCGACAGATATTTGGCATATCGTTCTAAAAATACAAAAGTAACGGTGCCATTCAGTAGCGATCACTATAGATCCGCAGTCTTTACTCTTGAGGACTGAACAGGTTCTGCTCGATCATCTTCACTAAAATTGTCTGGGTGTGATTCGGGCTCATATTGGTATGGTTTTATTGACACCATTGTACTACCCAAAGCACAGGCTACCGGTAAAGGTAAGGGGCGTGACGTTTCTGACAAACGTGCACTAGGCGGTTAGTGAATCACAACACACTGGGCCAGCTAACCAATCTGAGCCTATTGCGCATTTGTGAGAGACTGGCTTTATACAACCCGGAAACCATCTGAATGTTTTTACAAGGAGGGACAGAGCAGTGTAGAATAAAGTATATATGAAAAATAATGCAATTTTTTAAAAACGAAGCATGAACACATGTTACAGTGTACCCCACACACACAATCAAGCCTTCGAAAAAATGTGTTTTACCACCCCTTTAAGGTATGTTGAGGATAACACTTACTGAAACGTATCATATGTTGTGTAATCGCTCAATCAGTGTTTCAATCTCGGAAAGACGTCAAACAGCTTGTAAACAATGTCACGCAGCATCATTTACCTCAGAGTCAGAAGTCATTCAGTGTCCACAGCTGCTAGTTCACTAGAGAAATTAACTCTTTCACTAAATATATACACTATATTAGCCTATATATATCAGTGGCGGGCCGTGCATTTCCTACCTGAATTAATTCACCTCTTAATAAAATCATCATGACGCCACTGCTATAGAAACCATTAACATTATACAGAAACGCAGTAGGCTATAACAGGGCGTTGCATCTCTCATGGAGCGAGAATGAATGATTAAATTATTAAATAATTTAAGAGTTATTAACGCAGGAAACCCAATTGACACAATTCAACAAGTCTCCTTTCAACAAGTCTCCTTTCACTGCAGCCACAGCTGCGCCACATAAGTCATATCTAACAGAAGCATCGATCCGCTCCGTGTTTTCCGTGCATTTGTGTAGTAGGCTAACGTTACCTTTTGAGTTCTCCGACCACCGAAAGCAAATTTTTTGTTTTTTTGTGCATATTTTACACGAAAGAAAACGTCTCAGGTTACTTGCGTAACCTATGTTCTCTGAGTAGGGACGCTGCATCACTTTATGACTTAATGGGAACACGCCCTATGGGTGTGCCGATTGTCTGAAGCCCTTATAGAATCACACCAATTCATTGGCTGATGGCACGGGCGCCGCCCCAACGCTCTTACGTCGCCACATTATAGAACATGCGAACCCGGAGCCATGTCGAGATCCAAACTATAGAACCTCACAAAAGTGTGCGGGGAGGACCAACCTGCCGCTACACAAATGTCCTCCAGAAGAGCCTCTCTAAAAAGCACTTGAGAGGAAGCCACACTTCTGGTAGAATGCGCCCTAATGCTAAGAGGTGAAGGTATACCTCATATGCCAGCGAAATAGCCTCCGTCACCCAATGGGAAATCCTTTGCTTCGACGCGGCAAGCCCGCGGCGGCCAGCACTGAAGCACACCAAGAGTTGGTTAGATTTCCTCCAACCATCAGACAGGTCTACATAACACTTCAATGCTGGAACAGGACAGAGCAAATTAAGCTTCTCGTCCTCCTCCGAGTCGAAAGGAAGGGGGTGAAAAGAGTGAAGGGTGATAACCTGAGAACGAAACGAAGTGGACAAAAACTTGGGCACATAACCTGGCCTAGGCCTTAAGGTTACTTTGACTAGACCAGGAGCAAAATCCATACAGGTCCCATTGAAGGGTCAAGGCCAACATCACTTGTCTCTTCATCAGACACATATCCTTCAAGAATGATTTTATGATCAATATTAAAATAAGAATCAATGATAATCAAGTTATAACCATTTTCCACATTTGATAAATCAGTTCCCCTATAACCTCTCTATATTTAATGAGTGATTTTGGAGATTTTAGTATTATATTTGCTGTGTGCTTTTGGATCCACATTCTTTAGGTGCAGCTCTGATGTCTGTGTCAAGACGTGCTGACAGGCAACTGTCCTTGGTGTGTGAAACCCCCCTGGGAGTGAGGAGGCCCCTCAGCATGTGTTAACTATATGTGTTCCTAAAGTGACCTTAGGGTCACATATGTTTACAGGTCTACGTGACTTTCTGGGGACTCAGAGAAATGTACCTCTTTTATATGCTTTTCTTACTAAATGGAATAAATTCACTTCTGTACTAGATGTAGTATCAGCATGTTTTGGAGAAGTGCCTTGTTGATAGTTAGTTAAGATGTTCTCAACCTTGAGGAAACTGTTATTCTCTGGAGCTTTTGTATGTGTGCGTTGCATGATCTGTGCAGATCCAGTATTGGAGATGGACGTTTTCTGCACCCGACACTAGACATAAAGACACCTTCCTATGACCTCCTGCGTCATTGTGATCTAAATCTAGTCATGGGGCGACAACTAGTCTACCCATTTTATTGATATGCTCTGCTATCTATCCTTGTGTGGAAATTTACCATGACTCTGCATTTTCTCTGAGCCAATCAGAATCATTCCACATGACAATAATGACGTGGTTAGACCTTGAAAACAGTATAACTGTTCAGAAATTGTATGTACGTTAGGCGGAGGCAGGGAGAGGGAGCACGGCCTACGAACTCCTTGTGAGCTGGCTTCTGCTGATGAAACTGCAAACTATTTTTCTTTAATTAACCTAACTCCTGACTCTTGTTCTTCATTTTTCAATACTGGTCCTGGGTCCTAAGCTGTTACCCCAACACCATTAACAGAGAGAGCCTGTAGGTCGCCCACTCGCTTCAAGGAGGATAATTCTAGCAAAAGCGCAACCTTGAGAGTCAGAATCCACTCCGGAGCTGACTCCAAGGGCTCAAAGGGAGCCTTTGTTAAACCCTAAAGGACAACTGAGAGGTCCCAAGAGGGTAGCGTGCTGGCGAAAAACAAGAAGAAACCAACCTAAGCTTGCTTAGAGGGACTTCATCCAATTCCCTACGAGCAGCGATAGCGGCAACGTAAACTCTAAGGGTAGTAGCTGCTGCTCCAGCGGCAAACTTTTCTTGCAGGAACTCCAGAACTGGACCCACCAGGCAGTTAACCGGATCCACATCATGGGACGAGCACCATGACTCAAAGAACCTCCACTTGGAGGAGTAGAGCCTCCTAGTGGAAGGAGCTCTCGCACTCGCAATGGTCTCCTGAACATCAGCAGGAATACCAGTGTCTAGAGCTACTGGCCCTTGATGGGCCATGCCCACAACTTCCAAATTTCCAGGTGAGGATGCCAAATCCTGCCTTGAAGCTGGGAGAATAGGTCCTCTCTGATTGGGATCCAGAAGGAGAACCATCTCCGAGAACCAAGCCTGGGACGGCCAGAGTGGTGCCACAAGCAGGAGGCTGACCCCACTCTCTGTCACCCTGCACAGAACCGCGGGAATCAGTTTGATGGGCGGGAATGCATAGAGTTTCAGATTGGGCCATGAATGCGCAAACGCATCTATCCCCAATGGAGCTGGGGAGCTCAGAGAAAACCAGAGTCGGCACTGGGACGACTCCTTCGAGGCAAAGAGGTCCATCTCCGCTTTGCCGAACACTTCCCAAATCTGAGATACAGTTTGAGGGTTCAGCATCCATTCCCCCGACCTGAGCTTCTGCCTCGACAGGTAATCTGCTGCGAGGTTCAAGACTCCGGGTACATGGACTGCTCTCAGGGACAGAATTTTGCCCTGAGCCCACAGGATGGAGACGGCGTGCATGCCTGTCCAAGGTGCGTGACCGTGATCCCCCTTGGCGATTCACATGAGACACCACCGCCATGTTATCCGTCCTGACAATGACACGATGTCCCATGAGAGAGGGGAGAAAGTGCCGAAGGGCCAGGGACACAGCTCTCAGCAGTTTATGTGCCAAGAGAGAACTTCCCTTTCCCAGACCCCGCATGCCGGTCTGCCCTCGAATACTGCACCCCAGCCGGTTAGAGAGGCGTCCGTCGTGATCATTTGGCGACGGAAAACAGCCCTTCCGAAGAAAGAGAGGGTCCCGCCATACTGATAGGGCGCGGAAGCAACCGCGCGACAATTTCAATAGGCGAAGGGCCGATCCTGTTGATCAAGGATGCGTTGACCTGAGCGTCTCATCCACCAGAGGAAGGGCCTCATGTGGAGCAGTCCCAGGGGAAGAACCGGGGAAGCTGCGGCCATGAGACCCAGGAGCCTGCGACACGTACCCACAGAAACATGATGGCCGAGCTTGAAGCGGGCCAAGCATGTTTCAATACTGGAAATCAGAGCAGGGGCCAAGCAGGCCTGCATCGGAACGGAATCCAGATGAACTCCTAAGAAGGTGGTCTGTTGAGCTGGGATGAGAACACTCTTGTCGGTGTTCACTCTCAAACCAAGAGACTGAATGTGCTGAAGAGCGACATCTCTGTGGCGAGTCACCAACTCCCTGGAGTGGGCCAGAATGAGCCAATCGTCCAGGTAATTGAGTATACGGATGCCCTGGAGCCTCAACGGGGCCAGAGCAGCATCCATACATTTCGTGAACATCCTCGGTGCCAGGGCGAGGCCGAAGGGAAGGACTTTGTATTGATAAGCCCTCCCCCTGAAGGCGTATCTGAGGAACTTCCTGTGTCGTCGGACGACCTGAATATGGAAGTATGCATCTTTCAGGTCTATCATAACGAACCAGTCCTCCGCACGTATCTGTGACAAAATAGCCTTGAGTGTTAGCATCCTGAACTTCCCTCTGTAGAGGGCGAAGTTCAGACGGCGAAGGTCCAGAATGGGACGCAGTCCTTCTTCGGAACCAGAAAATAACGGCTGAAGAAGCCACATTTCTCTTCCGCTAACGGGACCTCCTCTATCCCTTGAGGAGGAGAGAAGTAAGTTCCTGTTGTAGAACATACCTCTGATCAGAGACGCCTCTGAGGCGATGTTTACTACAGTTTGAATGACCAAGTCGAAGCGAGGGGGGTTGCGACAGAACTGCAGTGTGTAACCGGACTGAATTGTGCGGAGGACCCAGGATGATACCCCTGGCAGAAGCTTCCACTCGCGGGAGAAATGTGACAGAGGGAGTGGGGTGTTGAGGTGAGGTGGACATACCTGAGATAGGGTGTCGAGCTGAACCTTGAAGGATGGCGTGGCCATCCGCAAAGGAGAGCACGTGGCGTCCTGGCGCGGAGTGGGAGATGTCACGGCCAGAGTGGGAAGAATGGGCCGCGCTGATTCCCAGAGAGGACCGAAAGTGTTTACGTCTGAATGAGCGGCGGATGGTAAACCAATCAGACGTGAGGGGAGAAAGCAAAAAGCGTCTCTTTCCTTCAGCGCCGGAAAAGGCGTGGGTCGGGACAGTTCTGTATTTCGAAGCACGCTGGGCGGCAAAAGTAACAGAGCTGGATAAGGAGAGCTGGTGAGAGGCGGGCAGAAACGCTTACGCGGTCTGACCCAGCCTCGGACGTGAGCCCGAAACTCTCCTTTTTCTGACCGGAGGGTCAGGAGCGACTCGAAGTGGTCGGAGCAGAGGGTTTGCTGGGCCGCTTTGGGTCGATGCGCCTGTGAGGACATTGGCGAGGAAACGGGTGATCACAAGCTCCCCAGATTGTGGTGGGTGGGGGATGACCCTGGTCGCTCCTCCTACTGGTGAACTCTCTTCTGTGAGAAGGGCGTTCTCTGGACTGAGAGGGGGAGGGGTTAGGGGTTAGGGGAGTCTCTCGCTCTCCTAGGCATGAACTGCTTAAAAGCGGCAGACTGAGATTTAGCGGCTCTAAACTTCTCAACCACCATGTTGACCGCCTCCCCAAACAAACCAGACTGTGAAACCGGAGCGTCCAGCAGGAAAACCTTTTCCTTATCACAGATTTCCATGAGATTGAGCCACAGGTGGCGTTCCGCCGCCACCGCGCCCGCCATTGAACGTCCTATGGCGCGAGCTGTGTGCTTTGTGGCTTGTAAAGCCAAAACCGTGACCAGCCGCTGTGTAGGATTTTCCGATAAGGGCAGAAGTGGTCCTACATGGCTTAGTGGGAAGAAGGGGGCGGGACTTCCACGAGGGAGCTGAAGATGGAGCGAGATGAGTGGCCAGTGTATCCTCCACCACAGGAATGGCGGAATAGCCCTGCTTCACAGAACCAACAAGGTTGGTGAAGTCAGCGGCTGCCGCGTTAGTTAAGCGGGCTGAGAAAGGCTGCTTCCAGGATCTGGATATCTCGCTGTGCAAATCGCTGAAGAAAGGCAAGGCAAGGCAAGTTTATTTGTATAGCACATTTCATACACAGTGGCAATTCAAAGTGCTTTACACAGAAATTAAGTTAAAGTATTCGCAGTATAACAGTTATAATAGGAATTAAAAGAAATAAAAAATAAAGAAATAAAATAAAAAGTATAATTAAAACTAAAATTAAAAACAGGGTTAAATTGAAACATAATTAAAGTGCACTAAAAATAAAAACCAGGTTAAATTGAAACATAATTAAAGTGCAAGCAGTTCGGACAGAGCACAGAGCTCATTCAGTAAAAGCATAAGATAAGTAAGGAATAATTGACGACGGGCCGTTCAATTATTAGAATAATAATGCACACCCGAGGTGGTGATGCGGTCACGACGCAAAGCGGAGTGATCAGGGCAGCGCTGACACCTCTTTGTGCAAACTGTAGTGCGTGTGCGAGCATGTGTGATTCCAGTAATGAGACAGAAAAGCTTGCCTTTGATGTCCGCTTCCGTCTGTTGGTTTTCATCTGGACTGTCTAATACTGCTGCCGCCCAGTTGTTGAACGTTTTATATTCACCGTAAATATTAAGATTTACTTTAGGAAAATCGTCTGTCATATTGTTGTTTTTTAGTCCTGTAATTTCCATTATTACAGTTAACTATGCGAAGTGATATGGAACTGTAATGCGGTCAAGAGCTGCCTGGAACTACGTTCGCTGTGCATCTCCCAGAAAATAATTGCACACCTCAGAACGTTCATCAGCCAATCAGATTCAAGCATTCAACGGCCCCGTAGTATAAGGTGCAATCAGTCAGATGTACAGTGGCACAGTGCTCATTCAGTAAATGCACAGCTGAACAGATTTTGTTTTGAGTATGGATTTGAAAGTGGCTACTGTTGGAGCACATCTGATCTGTTCAGGAAGCTGGTTCCAGCTGCGGCTGGCATAATAGCTAAAAGCAGACTCTCCTTGCTTTGAGTGAACCCTTGGTATTTCTAATTGACTTGATCCTGATGATCTGAGTGATCTGTTAGGTTTGTATTTAATCAGCATATCTGCAATGTATTGAGGTCCTAGGTCATTGAGTGACTTATATACAAGTAATAGTACTTTAAAATCGATCCTAAATGTAACTGGAAGCCAGTGTAAAGACCTGAGGACTGGCGTGATATGGTCATATTTTCTGGTTCTGCTCAGAATCCTGGCAGCAGCGTTCTGTATGAGCTGCATCTGTCTAATGGTCTTTTTGGGAAGGCCGGTGAGAAGACCATTACAATAGTCCACCCTGCTGGTGATAAAAGCATGAACGAGTTTCTCTAAGTCTTGCCTGGAAACAAAGCATCTAATTCTTGCAATATTTTTGAGATGATAGTAGGCTGATAGTAGGCAGCTTCCTGCGCGTTGGCCTGGAATTAGGGCCACTCAGAAATCTTTCGTCAAGCCGAGAGGATTGTGCTTTGCGGGGTTCGTCCGGCCACTCGATAGCGAGCTTCTCCGTAACACACGACAGCACGTTGACGAGCTCCGCGTATGCCTCTGAAGGACGCGCTTCCTGGCCGCTAGGCGGGAGAGCATCATCATTAAAAGGCAGGCCCGAAATCCTCAGAGTCGGATGCTGCGGTGAACACGACGTCATCCAGTGCGAAGGAAACCGCCTCTGGGCTGGGACACAGGTAGTCATACGAAAATTCGACGGGAGGAGTCCTGCGCACGTGCTCGGGGGAGAGAGGGAGAGAAAGGGCGAGGCCCGTCTGCTCGCACTTCACATCCTCGAGCTCTATATCCGAACCCCAGGTCGCGGATCCAAGAGAGGCCTGCGCGGCTTCGGGACAGCGACGGGGAAAAACGGATGACTCCCTCTCAAAAACCGCGAGCCTCGAGCGGAGGGTTTTGAGAAGGAGGTTATCACAAAATTTACATTTTGAAAACCCCTGAACCGCCTCGCGCGTGTGTGAAAACCCCAAACATTTGACTCCCTTACTGTGGGGGTCGTCATTTGCGATGAAGCGAGTGCACGGCGGCAGGCAACGACGAAAATCCATGGCACTTCACCGCAAGGAGAACAATGTTCCACTATCCGCAGTCGCTGAAATGCTGGTGAAAAAAGTTGAACGATATCCAAGATATTTGGAGAAAACCGAAACCGAAGGGCATGAAATTGCCGCTTCGTGAAGGCAGAGAAATCTGAGGAGCAGATGGCGACGTATAATGGGGTGATGTAAGAGCGTCAGGGCGTCGTTGGCGTGATTCTATAAGGGCTTCAGACAATCGGCACACCCAGAGGGCATTCCCATTACGTCATAAAGTGATGCAGCATTGAGTGAACCTATGAAAGAGAACGTAACAGCATAAATGGTTCTTGAAAAATCTTACAAACAGTATGACAAATTTATTTCAGGTTAGGTTCAAAGATAATACAAAGTTTTTTTACATTTAAACCCCACAAAACTATATTTTAATAGTATGAAAATGTAAATATATTAATTCAAAAAATCGATCATAAATTTACAAGAAAAAATAAATCCCATTCATCACGGAAAAAACGGGAGCACAGATTAGCCAGCACAAGGTTGACTGTAGGATATAAAAAATGTAAATAAAATTCATTATAGCTTAACTTACTCACCAAAATAGGCTATGATTATTACACAAAACATGCCAATGTGTGCAGTAAATTTACTGCTATTACCCATCCTCTCAAATAAATCAAGATCCGCGGGACTTCAAAATCAGTGATGGTATACATTGCAGTACGTTCATTTTTAGCCAGAGAAGGCAGGAGAAGCTGGAGAAGGCAGTATGCAGGAATTTTGAAAATGGCTTTGTAAGCCATTCTTCTCCTCTGAAGAAATCTGAAATCTGATTGGCTGATTAAATCAGAGTGATTATCTGATTGGTTAAAGCGCACAGTTTCATTGCCATTCATTTAAGCTAGCGGCGCCCGCAATATTGAATCTGAAGGCCTCAAGGCAGATTTCTTTGACCTAGCAACACATGGCCGAAATATGATTGGATAAAAGCTCTAACATAAACAAACACTACTGGAAGCAGCGCAATCAAGAGAAAAGCGATGAAGTTAATAAAATAGACTATTGGGAATAATTTAACAGAAATTCATGGAAAAAATATATTAAAATTTAAGTATGTGATTCTGATAGTGATTAGGCCAGCAGAGAAGGCCCTGCTGGCCCTGACGGCCCACTATATATAATATATATTAATTCTACTTAACCTGTTAGTGATGTCTTGATTATTTAAAGCTATGTTTAGATAACTCTGTCACGAAAATGACAGCCACTAAGATTAATTTCAACAACGAATTGGAAAAAAAATAATTATAATTAGATTTAGGAGTTGATACAAAAACTGCCTTATGTGAAGTTTACATGTTTGCACACAATGTGTTATTTGAGTGTTGATTATCCTATAACTAAACATGAAAATCAGCTGAATATAGGCTCATAGAATATAGGCTCTGTTGTTAACCTTTAATATTATAGTAATAATGTGCAAGTAAGGGCTCCCTATATAGTTTACAGCATTATCTTTAAGAAACTTTTAGTTATAATTTTAATTTAAGGACAGACACAATTTTTTCAGTAAACCACTGTTTAAGAAAAATAAATAAAATGTCATTTTTTAAAACTGCTGTACCAAACCGTGACTTCAAAACCGAGGTACGTACCGAACCGTCAGTTTTGTGTACCGTTACACCCCTAGTGTAGAGGGTTGTTGCATCAATTTTTCTGGGGTTTTCTCAGCAGTGTTGTAATGTAAGAACCTCCAAACATGATCAAATCTATATTTTCTTCAGGTTTTCTATCAAATGAGATGTATTTGATGATACCTTTTCTGTTTTTGTTTTTTTTTGTATGCCACTTAAGAGATGGTGAGGTGATAACAGTAAACAGAGAGCTTACATAATACTATAAAACATGAATGATAGGGAATGGGAGGTAAAAGATAGAGGAGAACCCCAGCATTGAGAGCACTCCACATTGCTGCTCTCAGATCCTCCCCACCCCTCCATCCCTCCTTTCTCCTCTTGATTGGCCTGAATGCTTAATCATGCCTCGACTCCCCGGTGGAGTAAAAACAGACCGAGGCTGGTCCCATTGGCTGAGCCGTGTGGTGTGTGGTCTGTGATGCTGAGCTCTGATTGGTTAACAATCTGAGGGCAGAGTTAAGAGGTCCCCAGTTACCAGCTGGGAAGGGCAGGGCATGTCTTCAGCCATGACAAAACACACAATACACACATGCACACACAAGCTCCTTGGCGGACAAAGAACCAAAAGGCAGAGTGTCTGAGTCAGGGCTGAGTGACCTCAGATATCTAATAATGCATATAAATATAATCCCTAAAATGTCATATTAATCTCAGAACTGCACAAACAATCAACTTTGTGTCTTTTCATTCAAAAATGTTTTAACTTCCATTTATATATTTTTTAAATAGTTTTATTTAATACATTGGGACTACATTGGGACTACATGAATAGTTTTCACTGATGTACATTTAAAATATCATAAACTGGGCAGGGATTTATTGTTTTCAGCTTTGAATAGGACTGGAAGGAGAGAGGTAATATTGGAATTACTGTGTTATTTTGCATGTGTTCATGAAACAAGTTCATGTTATTTGACAGGGTGATGTCACGATAAATGATGTGGATAGAAATTTAATTTCCCAATTTTTTAAGCATACTCAAATTTAGATATAATTAGATAAATAATAGATACAGATTAATTATTAAATTATAATTAGATTCAATTTATATAATTCAAGATTTTACACACTTAAACCATTCCCATATTCCACATCTCATTTCACATTATTTAAGTTAATTGCATATAGCATTTTCTTCAATATTGTGCAGCCCTAATTGTGGCAA
Source organism: Romanogobio albipinnatus (assembly GCA_023566225.1). Taxonomy (NCBI): domain Eukaryota; kingdom Metazoa; phylum Chordata; class Actinopteri; order Cypriniformes; family Gobionidae; genus Romanogobio; species Romanogobio albipinnatus. Next base: position 51,326,555 of record CM042242.1, read on the forward strand.
CGATATAACGTGTCAACAAATTTTGATTTTGTGTTAGAAAAATAAACATCTATGAATTAATGAACAGGGCTGCGTTTCCCAAAACCATCGTATGCCTAAGTTGATCGTAGAGACCATTGGTGGCAATTGTTCTACGATCAACTTAAGCTTACGATGGTTTTGGGAAAAGCAGCCCAGGATGTTATTAAGTATAAAAGCCATAATAAATAGATTTCAGAGATTTATCCTGAGGTACAGTAAATATTAAGTAGATATCTTTGTGTTGTGCATAGAATTTGTTTTGTTTTTTAGGGTGACTGATATCAACATAGATTTCTATGGATTTATGCGTTTCCAGAAACCAAACAGATACTGGATCTGTTGCACTCACTAACCCATTGAGACTACACCTCTATCAAATCAGTGCAACATTATGTAAAGGTAACCTAACTCATTGTTTATGAATAATGAATTAAACAGGTTCGGGAGGTTAAAGTATCATTAAAGTGGTTCGTACAATTTGTGTGCTACATTCCAAGTCATCTCAAGCAATATGGAAGCTAATTTAGAAAATGTGTAGTCACTATTCAGACATACTACCGCACAAATAACTTAAAGCGTAAAGGCCCCGATGTACTTCAACCCAAATCAAAGAATGAACTTGTGTGATGTCATTTCAAACAAGATCATGCCAAAATAAAGTTAGTTTGGAGAAAATTTCAGCTTGCCAAAGTGAACTTTATGTGAAAGTTCGCTCCTTCTGGTAAACACCTTCAAACTACCATTGGTCTGTGGTGATGCATAACAGGTAGATCTGAGGCCCTGCTTTCTTTGACATGGGAATCTCTCCGGTTCATTTATTTTGTTCTGTTTTTAGACCATACTGTAAATGGTGTGTCTTGTTCTTCTGAATTATGAGTGAGCATAACAGCAACTCCCAGCTTCAACAAACAACTTTACAGCTCTACATAACTTTTTTAACATCTTTGTAAAAATTATTATTATTATTATTTATAATATATATATATATTTTATATTATTCTTTCTTTTACATTCTGTGTTTGTATTTTTTCTTATTCTTGAAGTTTACCAGGTGGGTTCGGTCGAGATTTGTATGGTTGCTTTTTGATTTCTATTTCTGTATTTCTTGGCAGAAAAAGAAAGAACTCAATAAACAGTTGTTAACAACAACAAAAAAAAGTATTCAAATAGAAAATAGTTATAGTTTTCTTGTGTTTGAAATGTTACTGTAATAAAGTTAATAGCCTACTGTAATAAAATTAACACGTAAAATGAACGTTTCTGTAAATAAATATTTTATAATCTGCCTCACATGAAGCCTAAAAAACGTTGTCTTAAATATACTTTTTTTTTAGACCCTTGACATCAGGCAGCACACCTTTCAAATTTCTGTCAAGAGCCTCTCCAGTCTGGAGGATTACAGACTCTAGTGCTCGTCAAACACCTGACATCCAGCTTTAGTACTGCACTTGTACTCTTGACTAGCTTGTTTGCTAAGAAAATGTCCATAAATGCCAATGTACTGATGTTCCTCCTGCAGTAGTATGTCCCCTCTGTTTCTCTCTCCTTTTCTCTCATAGCTTGCCTGATGCTAATGCACAGTCATGAGAGCAGCTGAGCTCAATATATTGTTGAGCCTCTGAAACAAATCATCAAAAGACGAAGTAAAACACCTAATTTAAATTTGGCCGGACTAACAAATTTCAGAACAATTGTCCAAAACACATAAAATACCAACAAAGGCTTGATTCATGCTCAAAATGATAAAGTAATATGACAACAGCTCCAAAGAAAGCCACAATACGCCCAAAAAGCTGTTGTTTACACATCCTGATGGATGACTGATATGAGGCGTGGAATCTCGGAACATAAAGGGGTGCACTCTGACCAATGAGATGACAGTTTACTCAAAACGCAACTTATATTAGCAACTTTAGGCCCATTTAGAAAAGTTGCCTTGTAAAAAGCGAACTGAACCAAGAGAAATTGCAACATTGTTAGCCCATGTTTCGGAACAAAGCAAACAATATGAAAATAACCTAAAGGTGATAAAGATGGCTATATAGTGTATCTTACTGGGCCTGAATGATACCTAAAAGTATGTGTCTTTTTGACAAGAGGTGCTCTAAAATGTAGGGGCCTGAACCTATATGCAATTTTTTTCTTCTGCTGAACACAAAAGAAGATAATTTTGAAGAATTATAATTATAGGTCGAACGTTTGATTATTGTTTATTAATCGTCACCGATAACGATTGCTGCAATCGGTTATCGACAACAATCTCAATAGTTTAGTTTTTTTGTGCTCATTGCTAGAGTGGCAGAGAAGGGTCTGTTGTTATTATATGCCTCGTGGAGTTTGTTTTTACACGCGAGACAGATGCGGATTTAAAACAGACAATGAAATGGTATGTATACAGTACATGTTTTCATATCTTTATAAATTAATTCATTTGTTGACTGGATGCTGCATTAGTGCAGAAAAGCAGTATGTTTGCCAACAAGCCTGAGAGGACACTAACATTAGTACTTCAAGCAGTAAAAACAATGTGACTAAACATTTGGATCAGACTTGTGTGTATTTTAATGTCATGACTGTTACCATCTATTTGCAATAAATATATATCCAACTGGTCACTTTTTTGCATTTGTTAGCCAGCATAGTAACATATTTAAAGTTAGTGACGTGAGAAAGCAAATTGTAGCCTACAGAAACATATAAACATATTCAGAATGTTTCTGTGGCTTTAATATAGTCTGTATGCTTCATATAGAGATTAATATTTATATTTAATTTAAAAAGTACCGTACATTTTCAGTACTGTTTTTATTTTTTATTTTTATTTTTTTATAACGTTCAGCACTATTTTTACTTGGGATGTTTAGTGTTAAGGTTGTTTTCATTCAAATATTTTTTTTAATTATTATTTTTTTTTTTTACTATTAGTTGATTAATCTGTTATTGGCCAGTGCTGTCCAACCTAGTTATCGTTATCGGTAAAATCCATTATCGGTTGACCTCTAATTTTGATAATCAAACAGTTTTAGTTCCCACTGACTTCCATTGTATTTTTTGTCCATAAAATGGAAGTCAATGGGAAACGAAACCGTTTAGTTACCAACATTCTTCAAAATATCTTCTTTTATGTACAGAAGAAAGTAAGTCACAGGTTTTTGACTGACATGAGGGTGAGTAAATGCTTCAGAATTTATATTTTTTATGAGACGACCTGTGATGAGACGACGCCACGCCTGTGAAGAGACTCAACGCCAGCGTTGTTATGGCCTAAATTAATACACGATTGATTAACTTTTTCGAACATTTTGCTTTAACATTGTCTTTCTAACATTTTTACTGTACATTTATGAAATGCACTTTCTGTAAAGCTGCTTTGAAACAATGTGTATTGTGAAAAGCGCTATACAAATAAATTTGAATTGAATTAAATTGAATTGAATTATATTTTTGAATGGACTATCCCTTTAAGTAGGGGCTCTTTTCTGCCAGTAATCAACAACCTAGCAACCACAATGCAACATTATAAAAAATAAATACTATTTTCAAATTCAAATTGAGAATGTGTGCGTGTTGAATCTGACACAGGAAGTGACAGGAGGAGTGATCATCTCAGTGAGGGAGAATAATCCCACGAGACGCATGTTCTACCAGCCGGATTCAATCTAACAAAGAGAGTTTGACCACAGCTGCTGGATCTGAACACACTTCACATCAATGTCTGACTAAGTTTACTGCCTCTCAACCACTCTGAAAAGAGGAAACCATGGCAACAGAGCAGTAGAGGAGACAGGAGATGATATCAGCGAGGCAACAGGAGAAAAAGCAGTGAGGCAGTGGAAGAGAGCCATGAACTGAAAATATGGCTTTAATAACTAGAATTAATAAGAGACTTTAATTCAAATTCAAATTAACAGATAAACAAATTGATGAAGAGATACATAAATATAATTATTTATGTTTTCGTAAGACAAAAAATGCTGGCAATTTGAATCCTCCGTTGGCATGTTATGAAAACATAAAATACAATATATACTGCTGTGAATGTGCTCTCACTAATATTGATATTATCCTCTAAGGAAAGAGCACGCCATTTGAAACATACATCTTTTATTAACAATAAATCCTTTTAATGTTTAATAATACCCATAAATTATTAAATGGCTGTACTTTTTTTAACAAGGCCATACCTTCAGCACTGAACAAAAAAAGGCTCAAGAAACAATAAAAACAACAGTATCTGTCAAAGCTAACCCAGAAACAGTGTTATTGTTTCAGAAGTGGTTAATGAAGCTTGTTACTTTATGTTAATGAGTTGTTGGATAATTTTTTAAAGACCTCATGATTGACAGAGAGAGAGAGGAGGGCTTTGATTTGGGTTTGGGTTTTTAAGGGTCTCTTCACTTGTAAGGGCAACAAAACCAGACAAAAGCTGAATGATGTTTAACCCTTGTGAGGTAATTTAGAACTGAAAATATCTACATATCAGGGGCTGAAATGTCTCACTGCTCTCTTGCTCTTTTGTTCTCCTTTCTCGCTCTATTTGAATTCATTGAAGTGTGCTTAAAGCATGACCAGAATTAGAGAAAAATAAATCAAATAGAGTAAAATAACAAACATACAAATGGAATAAATAGAACGTGCTTTATATTTCACAAGAGGAATAACAATAGAATTAAATCAAACAAAATTAAACAAGAAATCAAACAAAAAGCAATGTATTTTTTTATATTTTTAATACAATTATTTTATTATTTTATTATGAAAGAAAATTCAATAGTATTCTAATTTTTATAATTATGAAATAAAACAAAAGTACAGAGTACATACAATGTACAATCAAAAAAATATTTAGCATAAATTGTTGTGCTAAATAAATATTTAGCAATAGATTATTTATATAAGGTGATAAAGATAAAAAATAAGAAAAAAGGTATGTCAATGTTTGTAATAATCTATCAGTATAATTACAATTTGCAGTGTTTTACCTCTACTATGGTTTTCAAAAGATTCAGATACCTAATCTTATATAACAAGCAAGCAAATAAATAAACATCCATGGTTAGTAAAACAACATTATTTTTGCTTCCTGCTCCCTCAGTCCCAAAGCATATGAGCAATGACATGGTAATACTGACATCCCCAAACCACACACATAACATGTGAGGGTATATATAGGGGAGGATGAGGAAACTAATAACATATTGTGGGGCAATTACTGCTTTTCCCTGAATTGACAATTATAAACATTATCACACAGACCCACAAACACCATCACTCAAGCACAAACACACACAAATCTAATTTATTTAGTGTGAAATTATAGGGTGGGGGTGTTTGTAGATGATTAGTCTTTTTCTGTTTAACTGTTCAATGGATTCTCCTCCGTGAATGAAACAAGCCACCCCCCACCCCCACCACCCTTCTCTCTCTCTCTCTCTCTCTCTCTCTCTCTCTCTCTCTCTCTCTCTCTCTCTCTAGTGTGATCTGCGCATTTCTGCCAGTCTTTCCTCCATTTAATGTTCTCTGAAAGCCCTTTATGTAACTCAACCTTACAGCCAGAGCAAATGAACGGCACACTAAACAACCACAACAAGTGCATATCCTCAGCCTAGTATTACCCACAAACCCTTTCTGACAGCGTCTGCCCACATGACTTCCACCCAGAGATAAGGAGCCCATCTGACTTTAAACAGTCAACACAACATTTAAATATACATGAGAATGGCATGTACTTTGGGTCTCACACAAACAAATTTGGTATATAAATAGTTGTTGACCATGAAAATTATGTATATTTTTAATAAGTGCATTGAAATGAAATGGTACCTTAAGAAGGATGAGAGTGAGGAAGACAGGAATAAGAGAAGGAAAATAGAAGCTAGAAAAATAAAAGAAAGGGAGAGAGGGAAACGAGTAGAAAGAGAAGAGAAGAGAAGAGAAGAGAAGAGAAGAGAAGAGAAGAGAAGAGAAGAGAAGAGAAGAGAAGAGAAGAGAAGAGAAGAGAAGAGAAGAGAAGAGAAGAGAAGAGAAGAGAAGAGAAGAGAAGAGAAGAGAAGAGAAGAGAAGAGAAGAGAAGAGAAGAGAAGAGAAGAGAAGAGAAGAGAAGAGAAGAGAAGAGAAGAGAAGAGAAGAGAAGAGAAGAGAAGAGAAGAGAAGAGAAGAGAAGAGAAGAGAAGAGAAGAGAAGAGAAGAGAAGAGAAGAGAAGAGAAGAGAAGAGAAGAGAAGAGAAGAGAAGAGAAGAGAAGAGAAGAGAAGAGAAGAGAAGAGAAGAGAAGAGAAGAGAAAATATAAAGAGAAAACTGGGATGACAAAAAAGACGGAATATAAAGGAAAGGGGCTTTTTACTTACAATAAAAGTACAGAAGTGGTACTATAGCACAGTGACGTATTAGATGAGAATACCAAAGTACAGTACTTTGATTCCATGGTACTATTTTACTACCATATTCAAGTATCATTGTATTTGTTTAAAAAGGGCTGACAGGCATCACAGAACAAACACAGTTACTAAACAACAAACACAACATGCTTGAGAGCCTCATTCACATACAGCAACATATAACATTATTAGCACAGGAAAAATCAGCACAACACACACAGGAGCAAGATTCTGAAACGAGAGGAAAGAGGCCAATATACGTACTGCTGTAGAGAGTGTCTATCCAGGAGAGCCTGGGCAGCTCGCGAGTGCTCAGGTGCTCCATCCCCCCGTCTGCCGTCTCCTCCAGAGCTACGTCTCCTCCGAATCCTCCACCGATCTCTTCCCTTACTCTATCACTGTTTACTTGCCCACAACTTGCCTGATCTTCTTAGTGATTATGGAGGGAGATGGACATTCTGAGTTTGAGATACAGAGCCGCTGTCTGTTGCTGAAGAGAGATCCACACGTCAGTGTGTGTCGGTTTGTACTACAGCTCCTCACATGTAATACAACAGGCTGGAGCTGCTCGCTGCCAACGGTTGCTATGGGAAGGAGAGGCACTCCTCCCCTCCCTCTCTCTCTCTCTCTCTCTCTCTCTCTCTCTCTCTCTCTCGCTCATTCACTCTCGTTCAATCCCCTTTTCTTCAGTCCACTGCCTCAATTTTGTAATTTCATTCACTCTTATCTCTAAATAGTAGTGGTTGCTATAAGGCTAGTACAATTTTATATTTGTTTATAATTAGGGTAATGGATTGGAACAAACACAACCATAATTATTGAAGTTTGGTATATAACTCAGTCCCCAACTTTTTGTGAATTTGATTTTCACCTAAAACAGTCATGAAAAAAAAAACTAAGGTTACCCTCAGGTGCAAAATTTAGTAAAAATTTAATGGGCAAAAAACGTCCATTGCATATTGTCATTAGTGTAACGCAGGGGTTATCAAACGTTTTTGTCAGCTGAACTCCATTTGACTGAAATAATTTACTTTAAGTACCCCCTACGATTTGAAGTATATTTTTCAATAATTTAATGGCACATTTGCATGATTGCTTCAAAAACATTTATTATTTAGTAAGTTTTATTTAGATTTTATATTTTAATATTATTTAGCCCTTTTGTTTAATTTTGTATTGTTTAATTACAATTTAATGAATTGCTTGTCATCAACTTACGAACCCCCCTGCAATTCCCTCATGAACCCTCAGGGATTCCTGAACCCCCGTTTAGGAAACCCTGGTGTAGCGATATATAAAGCAGCTTTCTGTTGGTCAAAGTGGATGCTTAGCTACTGTTTATGTTCCTGCTTACTGCTCCGTGTTTGCTCTATCGCTTTTTATATTTTATCTCCTAATTTTAACTACAGCAAATCAGCACAGTGTTCAAACGATAAAGCTTGACATCAACGCTAAAACTAGGAACTCTTGGTGGCTGGAAAACTACAAAAAAAAGGGGAATTTTTATCCAACCAACCTCCCACAGACAGCAGCCATCAGCTTACATTCCGGAGAAGGGAAAACACTAGGGCTGTAATCAACCAAAGAAAATCTTGGTCGACTGAGGTCCTGAAATTTTCGACTAAAAATCGACTAAAAACGACGTTAGGGGAAAAAAAAACGTTAAATTAATTAGCTGCACACTGTGCGCAGTACTTGTAGCCTTGTTGTCTGCCTAAATAAATGATAAATAAACATTAAAAAAAACTAGTAGGCTATTTGCAGTATATTAAATCATTTTTGATCTGATTATTTTGCACTGAAATGAGTGTGACACACGAGTCTGTCGGCTCTGACAGCGTTGCATCACGTGCACCATCATAGCCTATGATTTCCGAAAATATAGTACTATGTTGTCAACTAGTGATATCATAACAAGAATTTTTGAGGAATATGCAACATAATTTAGACAATTGTTTTTGTCATAGGTATTATAATAACTGACAGACACTAACATTTCAGCGGCTCTGTGCAGCTCGAACATAGGATCAGCTCAGCTTCGCGGCTGAGACACGAATAGACTATTAATTTAAAGCTTTTACTCTTAAACACAAAAGGCACGTCCACTTTAATAAAAAAGTAATATTTATTAAACAAGCCAGATCAAGAGCAGAAAAAACGCTCTAGCCTTCTTCAATCTGTCTCTCTTCTCCAGCGGGTTGGGCTAATCCAAAAGAAGTGGAAACAAGGGGGTGTTCTGAAGACGGACTGTTACCTGTGAAACAGGGGTGCTCTGAAAACACCCCCATTAGCAATTAGTGCTCTTAAATTCAAACGTGCTTTTGCACTTTGGCTGGAGCCAAGCCAGAGACAGACACGCTCAGCGCTCGTCACATATCACAGCTATTTAGAGTTTTTAATACTCCAATACAATAAAGCCTCCAATACTGCCGAAAATGCTGGCATCGGTATCGGCATCTATCGGTATCGGCATCTATTAGAAATAGGAATCTATTTACTGGTTAGCTCCGTTAGCTCTGATGCATTCTTCTTCGCTGCTATTAAAACAGTTGTGCTGTGCTGCCAACGGCAGCTAATGTTTTAGAGGGGCGAAGAAGAATTGATCACCTGACGCCTCCCTAAAACGAGTTAACATTAGCGCATCATGTCGGCGGTTTGGCAGTACTTTACAGTGGATGTTCCCACCAGTAAAACGGCGACATGCAACATATGCAAAGAAGCAATTTCGAGGGGTGGAACAAGTGTTATAAATTTCAACACCAGCAACATTTCAACACCGTCAAACATTTTAAGACGCGTCACGCTAAAGAGCACGACGAATTTACCAAAGCTAAGGGGAAAAAAAAGTACTGACTGCATCAGCAAACTCTGGAAACTTCCTTCCAGCAACGAGATAAATTCCCCCAAGACAGCCAAAAAGCAACACAGATAACCTACAAAATTTTGCAGTTTGTTGTCCTGGATGACCAACCCCTGTCTGTCGTTGAAAATGTGGGATTTCGCCGCTTAACAGAGCATTTGGAGCCACGGTACTGTTTGCCAGGTCGTAAATACATCTCAGAAACTGCGCTACCCAAATTATACGAGACCGTTAGGGAACACGTTTCGTGTATGCTGAAAGACGTGCATGCACGTGCAAGCTTTACCACGGACATTTGGAGTTCCGATGTGTTCCCCATGTCTTTGCTAAGTTTAACGTCACACTGGGTGGACAGAGTCAACATTTACCCATCAAAGTGCGGTTCTGCATGCCAACGAGTTCCGAGGGTCACATACTGGCACATTAATTGCCGAAGCAATTGAGGGGATGCTAGTAAAGTGGAAAATACCCAACGTTCAACGTTCATATTGTTTTGCGCAACAACGCAAACAACATGACGAAAGCCATGGACGAGATGAATGTACCTAGTTTGGGATGCTTCGCCCACACTCTCCAGCTGGTGGTGCATGAAGGGCTACTGTCACAGAGAAGTGTGAGTAATGCATTGGCGAATGGTAGGAAGATAGTCGCGCATTTCAAACACTCGCCACTGGCTATTACATGCCTGGAGGATATTCAAAAAGATCTCCAAATGCCCACAAAATGTCTGCACCAAGACGTAGCAACGAGGTGGAACAGTACCTACTATATGGTCAAGAGTTTACTGGAGCAGAAGCGGTCAATTTCAGCATATGGAGCTGACTATGACCTGCCAGTGACCCTTACAGCTAACCAGTGGGCTTTACTGGAGAAAATAATCACTGTTCTGGCACCATTTGAAGAACTGACCAGAGAGATTAGCTCCTCCACCTCTTCTGCAGCTGAAGTCATCCCCTCGGTCACAGTGCTGAAACGACTGCTTGCTCGGGAGAACGAGGGAGGCACGGGTATAAAAACCATGAAAACAACCCTTCTTGAGGCTGTCCAGAAAAGATTCAAGACCATAGAGAATGAGCCCTTGTATGCAGTTGCCACTCTTTTAGACCCACGATTTAAAGACAGTTATGTCATATTTTTAGTAAATGTCTACATTATAAACAAATATTTTAAATGGTGTTTTGGATAACTAGATATTGCATTATTATTGATTACTATTGCATTAATATGTTACCACTAAAAGCTACTATGGAGGAGGTTGTTTATTTGACACATTAAGACATTTATTTATTATTTTTCATTGTTTTTAGATACTTCAGCCTCCTGTAACAGTGCCATTAGCTAGATCTAATGTACCGTTAGTGACACTATTACATGAATAGGGTGGTCACTACTGTATTGCAGTTGTTCCTGTGCTCCAGGTATCCCCTGTAATGTTAGTAATGTGTTGTCACGAACGCGCTCTGACTGTCACAGTAACAAATGAGCAGTGCAAGAGGTAATTCTGCGTCTTGTCTATCAGCTTCCAAAGTTTGTAACTCCTTGTCTGTGTATTCTGGCTCAAAACGATATGGTTCTGGATTTTGGTTTGATACAAAGTAAAAATCCTCTGACAATTCCTCAAAGTCAGCCATGCAACAGTCACGTTCGCTACTATCTTCCTAGTCACGTTAGTTTAGTTGACAGACGTAACAGCGGGGCTTCTCCGGTCCTGCGAGCAAATCACTCCACACTCCACAGAAGTAGAGCAGTGCTGCGCCTTCTGAGAATATAGTCCCCAGTGTGTATACGTTTATAATATGGCTGTGTCTCATGTAACCTTGTTATTTGTACACGCTGTGACTATACACATCACAACATGTAAATAGAAAAATGTTGGTGTTATTTTGTCACTTATTGAGCAGTAGGCTAGCTGGAGCCATATACCTCCAGTCTTTGTGCTAAGCTAGGCTAACGGTGGTCAGAGAGAGTTATGGGATGTACAGAGATGAGAATGGTATGTATGGAGTTATCTAACTCTGGGGGATACAGTGAATAAGCTAAAGTCCCAAAAAAGTGGAGTGTTCCTTTAAGTTTTTTATTTTTTTTATTTTTTTTAAGGAATCATTACGTTTATACATTTCGTTTTATACTGTTCTATTTAAAAATGTAAATGCCTTTATTTTACAATATTGTGGCTGCACTTTAATTTTTTTATAATAATTGTTCCTATATTTATTTAAGTTGCTGTTTCACTACTGTTTTATATTGTTCTATTTAAAAATAAATGGCTTCCATTTGCTGTATTCATTCATGTTTTACAAAGAGTTTAACCTGAGCCAGGCCTTACCACAATGATAATAATATCACAGTCATGCAGGCATAGTATGATCTTTTTCTCTTTTTTTAACACACTGGTATCAGTATCGGTACTCGATATCGGCCGATACCCACAGCACAAGTATCGGAATCGGTATCGGGAGGGAAAAAATGGTATTGGAACATCTCTACAACTATTCAGTGTTTTCAACCACATCATGTCTATTTTAGGTTTCAGACATTTTAATGCACATAAGTACTAGTAAAAAACACACACTGATGTCTATGGAAGCGGCAATAACAATTCTTTCAGACAATTTTAATTTGACTAAAATCAGATGCACATTATATAGTAACTACCGGTATATAGTTTACTCTATTCTTCTCCCAGTTCAGTGGTCACTTACTTTCATGTATTTCGTGAGACGTGGATGAATATACGCGTTATAAACCTGACAGATCCGATTCTCTGAGCCGCAAACTAAAATGGCGGCGCCCATCGTTGATTATAGATCAACTAACACACATTCACTTGCACATATTTTGAATAAAAAAGAAAAAAACAAATAAACCCGATACAGCTGAGCTGTCATACAGCACTATTGCGGCTGCTGTGTCATGTGAGAAGCATGACGCCTCGCCATGGGAACAATAAGGTGATGTGTTCTAAAATATTTAGCCAGAGAATATGATCATATTTCAAAATAAAGCTGAACCTTGAAGCTGGTTTGTAGGATACCAAGAATACAGACTACTTTGCTGTTATTAGTCCTGTAGTGTAACTGTTATTAGTGTTAAATTAGGCCTATTGTAGTTGGGTCATGTGGCTTAGGTTTTACTGTGAATTTGTTAAGTACATTTTTTTTAAATTATTATTTATATTTATATATGTAAGTATACTTTAAACTTTATAAATGGTTCATAAATTCATATGGTTTATAAATAAAAAAATAAAAAAAATATTCTCTGTTTATGTAATCCGTATGAAAACAGCGAAAGGTACAGTTTTTCCAGCAGAGCCTCGTTATCTTAAATGTGACCACACCCACGCGCGCAAAGAGATTCACATGCAAATTGTCCACGTGAAGGAACGCAAACCTGTAAACGCCCCCATCACCTCAAAACAAAGACTTGTCTTCATCATTCTTATGCTTTTTTCGTACGATACGAGGGTATTTTATGCTCTATAATATTAAACACAGCATGATATAAAAGTAGAGTTGCCAACTGTTCCATATTTGCCCGGTCGTCCAGTATATTGGACCTAAATGTCCTCCCTTGTCCTGTTTATTGACTGCTGCGCTCATCTAACCACCGACTCAATGGTCGTTCACATATGTTGTATCTTTTGCGCACTCAAGTTTGTTATTATGCTACATTTAGAATAACGCAATGCTGTCGTGATGCTCATGCAGTGCGCTCGTTTTTCAAAATATTGAATATGTAAACGCAGGAGCGTTTAGTTTGTTCTGCAAAGGTGTGTTTGAATAAAACGCCTTTAAACATGGCAGGAACATCTGTTTGTGTATGCATTTGTAGATTATATTGCAAACAAGTCATGATATGCAACTGTGATATTGTAATGGGAGATCCTTGTTGAAAACAGTTGTGCTAATTTTTTTTTTTTTCAGGATTATTTGATGAATATAAAGTTTTAAAAAAATAGCATTCATCTGAAATATAAAGCTTTTGTAACATTAAAATGTCTTTACTGTTTCTCTTGACACGTTTGCTGCATTGTTGCTGAACAAAACTATTAATAATTATTAATAAAACTATTAATTTAAAACAAATTCTTACTGACCCCAAACTTTTGAACAGAAGTGCATAATGCTACAAAAGCTTTAGATGGTTTGTGTGTACCAATTGACATTCATTTCTATGGTGTTAAAATTATTTTTAGGATTAAATTGTGCATTAATAGGTTGAGCAAAACAAATGTGTTTATATCTGAGAGCCTTTTATACACACACTTAACTGCAGACACTGAAATAACATACACTTTGAGTGTCCCTTATAAAGAACCACTATTGTCCCTTACTTTTGTCCCACTTTTTGTCCTTTGTGGTGTATGTTTGGATTATGTTGTGTTAGGGCTCCTCTGGCCTCACGTAGTTCTGGATGGGCTCAGCCCACCCCCCGCGCATTTGCCAGAGATACACAAACAACACGGACAGTGTCATCTTACAACATACAGTGTCAATCGTAATTGGTTCGGGTTTTCGGCTTCAGTCGCAGAACAAACAATAAACCCGCTGCAAAGTGTGTTTGAAGTCTGAACGGAACCATGCTAACGTTACTCGTTTGAGCTGCACGGATGTTTCTCAGCTCAGAGCAGTAATAGACAGGGCAGCGGGAGCTCAGCTCACACACGGGCCAATCTCGTGACACCGTTACTACACAGCGCTGGGAGATCCAGTTAGAAAGAGTTTGAATTCACCACAGTATTAATAACATCGCTACTGCGAGATCTAGTGGAAGTGTTCGACACAGAATTCTGTTATAAACCACAGATATTAGATCAAACAGAGCTGATGTGGAAACAATATGAGTTAGATCAGGGGTTTCAGTCACAAATCACCATGAATTACTGTAGTAACACCACATGGATTTAATGTTGTTGTCATTATTCATCTCAGGGTTAGAAACAACATTTTGAGATTGAAATTCAAGCACTTTAAGGGTTTTCAAGTGCTTCACACTTTTTCCAGCACTTCAAAGCTCTTAATATTATCCAATTTTAATTTTAATATTTAATGATGTTTATTTAATGTTTATTTAATGTTTATATAATGATATTTAATGTTTTGATTTGTAAAACTAAAAGTTTAAAGGGGTATTGTATTGTGGAAGAAATAGTCTTTTTTTCTCAGGGATTTTTTTAGGCCATATTGCCCAGCCCTATGTTGTGTTGTAAATAAATGCAAACAATTCAAAAAGCCATTCTTTTAATCTCTTCAGATTCTTTGTTCTATACCCCCACAGTCATTCAGCTGATATATGGCCATTAGGATTAGGGGAGGGGTCTTTGTCTTTCTCAGATGTGAGGCACATCAATATTCATGACATTCACGTCCTCCCAGCATAAGCCTTCCTGACACAAAACATGCCTTACAAATTTTAAACCAGTATATTGTTTTATGTGAATGAGTGGCCAGAGTGATTTTTACATCGTCTTGAAGCAAAAATTCTAGCCTACGTGATCCAGTTATCAAAAATCTTGTGAACTAATTTTCAGTATGTGTTTTATAGCCTTATAACAGCGACTTACTTTTTTTTTCTTTACACAAACCACGCATAAACGGAATTTTCTCAAAACTACAAACTTTAACACACATGCTGCTCACATATTATTGTAGCAGACTTAAAACAGTGTACTCAGACTTTAGCCATTAAAATGTTACAAGTAACAGAAATAAGCTCAAATATCAGGGCATGTCAAAACACCTCGTGGGCCCAGAAAAGAGCTCAGGGTTCAGAGGGTTAAATGAGAACACCAGTGTACTATTTATGAAAGACATATCTCTGACACCAAGCATATCTGGAGACTGTTGATTTTCAAAAGTAAAAAATGTAATTGATGATATTGCTCCTGAGAAAGTCAGGAAAAAGAATGGAAGACCTAAAGCACCTTGGAGAAACACAACAGCAGTCCAAAGTTTGAAAAGATGCAGGAAAGCTGAACACATGTGGCGGAAGTCTAAACTTGTAGTCCATTATAACATTTATAAAGACAGCCTTCATGATTTCAATGTGGAGCTAGGCAAAGCTAGACACACCTTCTTCTCAAATATAATAAACAGAAACATAAATAACACCCGCACTCTTTTTGCTACTGTCGAGAGACTTACCAAACACCCCAAATCACATTCCCAGTGAATGGCTCTCTGAAAGCAAATGCAATGAGTTTGCCTCCTTTTTTTATGAGAAGATCAATAATATCAGAAAGGCGATCAGTATATCCTCATACTATGCTGAGGTCAGACAATCTTGTTTACAATTTCAGAAATTAGTCACCATGTCTGATTTCGAAGCAATCGACGGTAAAAAAATTTAAGAAACGGTACAGCACCTTAAAACATCAACCTGCGCTCTTGACACACTCCCCACTTTGTTTTTCAACAACTTCTTTAGAAGCAGATCTCCTAGAAGTTGTAAACTCCTCACTTCTTTCTGGGACTTTTCCAAACCCCCTTAAAACTACAGACCAATCTCAAATATTCCTTTCATTAGGCAAGATCATTGAAAAAGTTGTTTTCAATCAGCTGAACAACTTCTTGAGCTCAAACGGATACTTTGACAATTTTCAATCTGGTTTCTGATACCATCACAGCACGGAGACAGCGCTCTGTGATAGATAATAAATGATAATAACTGATAATGATATTCGCTTAAATACTGATACAGGTAAATTATCAGTGCTGGTACTACTCAACCTCAACATTTGACACTGTCGATCACAACATACTTCTTGACAGGCTGGACAACTGTATCGGGCTTTCTGGGATTATCCTTAAATGGTTCAGGTCATACTTAGAAGGGAGAGGTTATTATGCGAGTATAGGTGACCATAAGTCTGAGTGGACATCCATGACATGCAGATTCCCACAAGGCTCAATTCTTGCACTACTCCTATTCAACCTGTACATGCTCCCACTGAGCCAAATAATGAAAAAGAACAAAATTGCTTACCACAGCTATGCTTGCTGACAACACCCAGATCTACTTAGCACTATCACCTTATGACTACAGCCCCATTGACTCCCTGTGCAAATGCAGTGATGAAGTTAACAACTGGATGTGCCAAAACTTTCTTCAGTTAAACAAAGACAAACCTGAAGTCATTGCATTTGGAAACAAAGATGAAATTCTCAAGGTGAATGCATACCTTGAAGCTAGGGGTCAAACAACTAAAGATCAAGTCCGGAATCTGAGTGTGATTCTGAAGTCAGACCTGAGTTTCATTAGTCATGTCAAAGCAATAACTAAATCAGCTTACTATCATCTAAAAAATGTATCAAGAATTAGATGCTTTGTTTCCGGACAATACCTAGAGAAACGTTTATCACCAGTAGGGTGGACTATTGTAATGGTCTTCTCACCGGCCTTCCCAAAAAGACCATTAGACAGCTGCAGCTCATACAGAACGCTGCTGCCAGGATTCTGAGCAGAACCAGAAAATATGACCATATCACACCAGTCCTCAGGTCTTTACACTGGCTTCCAGTTACATTTAGAATAGATTTTAAAGTATTATTACTGGTATATAAATCACTCAATGGCCCAGGACCTCAATACATAGCAGATATGCTGATAGAATACAAACCTTACAGATCACTCAGATCATCAGGATCAAGTCAGTTAGAAATACCAAGGGTTCACTCAAAGCAAGGAGAGTCTGCTTTTAGCTATCATGCCAGCCGTAGCTGGAACCAGCTTCCTGAACAGATCAGATGTGCTCCAACAGTAGCCACTTTCAAATCCAGACTCAAAACACATCAGTTTAGCAATGCATTTACTGAATGAGCAGTATGCTTTGTCCGAACTGCTTGTACTTTATTTTGTTTCAATTTAACCCTGTTTCATATTTGCATCGTTTTACTCTTTTCATCCTTTACCTGTATAGTTTTTATTTTTATTTTTTATAATTTTTTTAATTTTCTTATGGCTGTCTGGGTGGAAGAGGTTGAGAGACGGGAGAGCGATAAATCGAAATCCCTCCGGCGCAAGGACGATCCATTTAGATCTGCTCTGACGGATAGATCTGTATAGCCTTGTTGGTGAGAGGAAAGACCGTGTAGATCCGCTCTGACGGTAAATATTAACAAAAATATTTAATATTTGACAAAAATTGATAAAGAGACCCCTGTGATGTTAAATTCTAACAGCTAGGGGCTCGTCCGGGATATTCCCAAGAAACACGGGACTGAGAAGTCATCCTCCATCACAGGTAAGTTGTCTTTGTATGATTTCCTGTGGTGGTAGGATTGATTGATTGATCCCATAGAAGGTAGAGATAGCCCTGGTGGTCCAGTCCAGGAAGATTCGTCTGTAAGGGTTATGTTTAAATGCACAGTTATAGGGGTGTAACGGTACACGTATTCGTATTGAACCGTTTCGGTACAGGGCTTTCGGTTCGGTCCACGCGTGTCTTTAACAGTTAACAGTCGGCTTGTTGTAAACGCGGAACACACTTCAATCCGAGTTCCCACACGAACATATTAAGTATTCAGTCCATTTTATCACGAAATTCAAACGATAAATGACGTTTTGATGCTCTTTAATGTGCGTGATTGATCAGTGATCACTGAACACAGTTCAAGTGGACGAGCGGCGCACGATCATTTGTGAACGTGCACGCGTGTATCGAACGGTTATGAATGTAATCTTTAACAGTTCAGTCGGCTTGTTGTAAGCGCGGAACACACTTCAATCCGAGTTCCCACACAAACATATTAAGTATTCAGTTCATTTTATCACGAAATTCAAACGATAAATGCCGTTTTGACACTATGTGGCGTGACTGGTCACTGATCACAGTTCAAGCGGCCGCGCGACGCGCACGCACGTGAACGCGATCATCTGTGAAGGCGATCGATCATCTCTTCCTAAAGAATAAACATGAATGACGATCTGAAGGTATGCTGAGGATACATTACAACTTACTGTCATGTATATATGTGGTGTATTCGCTATATCAGTGTTTCAACGGTGGAAAGACGTCAATATAACTGCTGTAAACTAAACAATGTCATGTAACGTTAGCATCACATTTACCTCAGGCAGTCATTCAGTGTCCACAGAATTATATTCACTAGAGAAATCAACTCTTTCGCTAAATATATGCTCTATATTAGCCCTTACATTCATTATATTCTACTGAACCTGTTAGTGATGTCTTGATTATTTCATGCATGTTAAATAAACCTGTCATGAAAATGACAAACACTGTATATAAAGTATTATATTTCAACAACGATTTGGAGAAAAAAACTATTTTATAATTAGATTTAGGAGTTAATGCAAAAACTGCCTTATGTGAAGTTTACATATTTGCACACAATGTGTTATTTAAGTGTTGATTATTATACCTAAAAATAAATAGCAACTGAATTTAGGCTAATAGTTTGGGCTCTGTTATTAACCTTTAATATTAATGTGCAAGTAAGGGATCCCTATATAATTTACAGAAATATCTTAAATAAACTTTTAGATATAATTTAATTCATTCAAGGACAGACACTTTTTTCCCCAGTAAACCACTGTTAAATATAAAAAATAAATAAAAAGCAATTTTGTAAATCTGCTGTACCGAACTCGTACCGAACCGTGACTTCAAAACCGAGGTACGTACCGAACCGTCAGTTTTGTGTACAAAACCGTTACACCCCTACACAGTTACCTGACAAATATTTTTTGAGTACTCCCTCCACTTCGAGGAAGACCCGTTTAGATCTGCTCTGACGGGTAAAACATTTTGAGATAGCCCTCCAGGTAGGCCAAGAAGATTTGTCTGCAAGGGTACTGTTTAAATGCACAGTTACCTGACAAATATTTTTAAAGTAAACCTGACTCTCCATTTACTTTCACTCCAGATAGGGGTTAAACTATATATATATATATATATATATATATATATAATATATATATATATATATATATATATTATTATTTTTTATTATTATTATTATTTCACTTACAAATATTTTCTTATTATAATTTTAATAATTTTATTATAACTAATAATAGTTTTAATTATAGGGCTGCAACTAACTATTATTTGAATAATCGATTAATCTGTTGATTATTTTTTCTATGAATCGGTTAAAAAAAAAAAGCATTAATTTCCAATCCTTTATTCAAAAACAGAACTGACAGTGCAAATTCACAGTGCAAAAAATCTTCAGAAAGTGCACAGGTTGCTACAATAAATCTATAAATCTTTTTATTTTATTTTATTTTTTTATAAAGAAAAATACTAATCAGAAAACTTAACAGGATGTTAGAACTTGTTCTCTACACTACACTCATACACACACTCACAAACAAAATTTTATGGGTTTAGTTAAATTGTAATGCATTAAGAATTTCTCTAAAATGTCCAAACCCATTATATACTCTTGGAGAAAACATCTACTGTATTAACCTATTAATATGAATGATATTAAAGTTTAAACATGCAATACAGACACATATTTAACTGCTGTGACATATAAACAAATATTATGAAAATTAAATAAAACTACTCCTCCTAAAAAAGAACACAATGTCTTATTTTCAATGAATGATATGCATTCTTTATAACAACTTGCATACAACATTCCATATAGATTAAAAATGGATAAAATAATTAATGTATAATAAATATAATGAATCTTTATTAAAACTAAAGAGGTGATTTTCTCTGTCTTTTGTTGTTTGATTAATATTAAGAGCACAAATGGAAGCAGGTTAATGGACTGCTGTCACTTTAAGACCGAATGCTGACCGAAAATGACAATAGATATTAGTCTAGTTTTTGTCATTCAAAGCTGGTTTTGATTTTCGTCTCGTTTTTGTCTATAAAAAATGTTGTTGATTAAAATATTGACAAATGATGTGTCAACGAATTTAACATAGCAACAGATTGAAAAATGAACTGGCCAAAAAAGGCATGTGAATAAAAGTCTTTAGTCTTGCAAACTATACCACCCCTGCTTTACTACTGTTATTAACAAGCTAACGCTAACTTTTCATGCTTCTCAAGCTGGATAACGAGTAAACAAGCACCCGTCACGCTCCTCACTTCAAAACGGAACAAAAGTGGGATTTTGTAGTGACTTAACGTTACCCTGCTGTTGAACTCCCTTCCTCCTCATCAAGGACTCCAAGATGTTTTCGTTTTAGGTGCTGAATCACCACCGTGGTGCTCCCGTGCCATGCCATGTTGCGTCGCTTTTGCTGCAATTAACACACTTGATTTATTAATTCGACTGGTACGGCTCGGCTTGGTTTGCTTTTCCACTGCGTGGTAAGACGGGTACAGCACGGCTCGCCCGCTTCCACTCTGCTTTGCGCTCAACTGTGCTTTTTTTATGCTCAAACATCTCCGCGTCTTATTGAGGGGCATAATAGTCGCGTGACACAACAAATCAATAATGAAATTCGTTGCCAATGTTTTAAATTATCGAATTTTATCGATTCGTTGTTGCAGCCCTATTTAATTACATTTACATAATAATTTATAATTATAAACTTTTTATTTAGATTTTTTTATTATTTTGATTCTGATTTTGTTTGAAATGACGTCACACCATTTAGCTTGATTTATATCAGGGCCTTTAAAGTAGAAATTGAAGTTGTAATTCTAATGGAGAGCAACACTGACACTTTTTTTTTCATGTTTAATACTGTAAAGCTGCTTGCTTAGATGCAATCTATTGTATAAAGTGCTTTTTGAATAAACGTGACGTAACCAGTGGCGACCAGTCAATAGGGGCGCCGCCCCCTTCAAGTTAAGCCCAAAGTATACTTCACTTTTTATGCGTACACGAGGGTCAGCACAGTGCTCGTGGCGCAAATTTCGTCATCAAAAGAATATGTGCATACTAATTTTTCGTAACCGCGCGTACTTTGAACGCTCAGGTTGCACATGCGCATTTCATTTTTTTTGTCAGTATTTACATGGGTTGTAACTCGTGGCGAGAGATTGATCAAAACTGCGCATGCAGCGGATGCCTGTGTACGCGTACGAGTCAAATAAAGTATACTTTGCAATGCTGTGCGTTCGACTGTGTGAAAAAACTGTAAAAAAACGAAGTATACTTTGGGCTTTAGGCAGAGAAGAAGGCTACTTCAACATGTTAAAACTAGTTTGACTAGTAGTCATGTTAGCACCTATTAAAAACCAAAAGATCTAAATTGTATTTTATTTGTTTTGTGTGGGCGATGCGCTGAACAAATGGGACAAGTGGGCGATGCAGCATTGGCCAATGGTAAGTCGATGTGCTGACGTAACTCGAAAGCACTGTACTGTATTTACTACTTCAACAGCGTAGGAGACACACAGACATGAAGAAATTGGTGAATAAAGAGGTTATTTTTGTTTGTTTTTTTTGTGACTTTTGCCTCAATAAGCTCCTAATTTACTGCTTAATAATAGTTAGTAAGGTAGTTGTTGTATCATTGAAATTTTGGTATTGGGTAGGATTGGTATTTGTAAGGTTTATTTTTCTTCATTATGCCACCCGATGGAGTTTTGGTTCCTTGCCACTGTTGCCTTTGGCTTGGCTTGCTCAGTTGGGGACACAAAATTTACAACTAAATATCCAAATAAATCTAATTAGTAAACTAAATTAACTATATAAACTATATTACTGATCTGCCCACGTTGTCATTATATGATAATTAAAATGAGCTGATGACATCACCGTTTTCCCCAGAGCGGCTGTACAGCCGAATCAAATTCTGTTGCATTATTTTCCTGTTTAACACTGTGAAGCTACTTTAAAACAATCTGCATTGTAAAAAGCACTTGACTTGACTTGATTAAGGGGTGTAGAATATAGTCAGTGCCGCCACTCCCATTACGCGCATCACACGCAGCGCGTAGGGCACCAATTGCTCAGGGGGGCACCACAAGAAAATTATCTCAGATATATTTTTTCTGAATGATTACAATTTATTTTAATGATTACTTTATTACTGACAATATACCCACATCAAACTCAAATTCACTGATTTGTGGTACCTTATTTCATGCTTTGTTTTGTTGTGTGTTTATGTTATTGAGAGGAAAATGCATAGAAGAATGAAAAAGAACTTTGCAGTGAGTATTATGGGGTCTTAAAGGGTTAGTTCACCCAAAAATTAAAATTAGCCCATGATTTACTCACCCTCAAGTCATCCTAAGTGTATATGACATTCTTCTTTCAGACGAATACAATTATATTAAAGTTATATAAAAAAAAGTCCTGGATAATCCAAGCATTAAAATGGCAGTAAATGGTCCATAAAAGTGCATCTATCCATCATATAACTGCTCTACACGTCTCTGGGGGGTTAATAAAAGCATTCTGAAGCGAAGTGGCGCATTTGTGTAAGAAAAATATCCATATTTAAAATAACTGAAATGACTAAAATAACTAACTTCCGGCGGAAAGCTGTGCGCAATTCGACTTACGGCCTACGGCAAAAGACGCCGTATGTGATGTATAGAAGCATCGCAAGATTTGACACTTCTCGTGGATAGGGCTGGGCAACAAACTCAAACACCTCTTCTCTTATATCGAAATCCTCCGCCATTTCTCTTTAAAAATTCTCGTTTTAGACTCATGACCAGTGTTTTGTTTTGCTCTGTCCTCTTCGCTTCTGCGTTTGTAAATACGCATGCGTCAAGGGTTCAAGAGTCAAGGTTTACTCTATCGCCATAAATCGATGCGTACGGCAATCTGCCGGAAAATAGATATTTTAGTCTATAAAGTTTTAAATATGGATACTCAATGTATGCCTCATTGTTTATGCATTTGTTCTTATGGCTTTAGAGCAGGGGTTTTCAAACGGTTTTGTCAGACGAACCCCTTTGACAAAATTAATTTACTTGAAGTACCCCCTGAGATTTGAAGCATATATTTCAATAATTCAATGGCACATTTGCATGTTTACTTCAAAAACATTTATTTTTTAGTAATTAAGTTTTATTTAGTTTTTTTTATTTTAATATCATTTTGTTTATTTGTTTAATTTTTAATGATTTAATTAATTGCTTGTCATCAACTTACGAACCCCCTGCAATTCCCTCGGAACCACATCAAGATTTAGTTAATATACAAGTAAAAAATAATTAGGTTTAACATACATAAAAAACTGTTTATTTTGTTTATATGCACCAATATGATAATACAATCTAACAAACATCAACATTAACCATGCTTTTGTACTAAAGGATTTTAATATATAAGAATATTATATATTAATACCTATAAGAATCTTGAGCAATGACACAAACATCAGAGGTTTGAATCGATTCATTGTAACAGCCAGTTTGAATCAAGTCATGGAAATGAAATAAACTCTAATGCCACTTTTTATCTATTAAAGGTCCCGTTCTTCGTGATCCCATTGTTCAAACTTTAGTTAGTGTGTAATGTTGCTGTTAGAGCATAAATAATACCTGTAAAATTATAAAGCTCAAAGTTCAATGCCAAGCGAGATATTTTATTTAAAAGAAGTTCCCTTTCAAAGCCTACAGCGAACAGCTGGCTTGGACTACATCCTGGTACTTCCTTCATAAATGACGTCGATAGAACAGTAGAACAGACTAACCTCCGCCCACAAGACTACGCGAAAAAGGGGGCGTGGTCTTGTTGCTGTCCCACGTGGAGAAGAGGACGTGTCGCGTGGAGAAAAGGAAGTGTTGCTACGTCAAATCACCTTTGTTTGGCTTTCCAGGGACGCTGTAGAGATCATTAAGCGCGCATATATCTCCCGTTAAGAGGCGTGACCTTTCCACGTGCGCTAAGCTGCTGTCGAATCACAACACAGGACCGTGCTACGTTCGCTAAGCTGCTGTCAAATCCCAACACGGGAACCGCTGGCACAATCAGAACTCGTTACGCATTTCTGAAGGAGGGACTTCATAGAATAAAGGAAGTCATCAGCCGTTTTTAGGACAGTGAAAACAGCGGTATACAGATAAGTAAATTGTGTTAAAAATACAGTTTTTTTTTACACGCGAAACATGAACACATGTTATATTGCACACTGTAAACACAATCAAAGCTTCAAAAAGACACGAAGAACGGGACCTTTAAAACATGAATGTTATGCTTAAGCAAGAGCCAAGGTAAATATAGTCTTGTGCTTGTATCATGCTGCAATTTGCAAGGGTATCCTACATGTTTCTCATTACATGAAAAAAAGGTAAGTTAAAGAGTTTAAAAAAAACATCTCTGTCTTAACACTATCACAAGAATGATCTGGAAACTGGTCTGATGTCTTACTCTATAGGAAAACCTACTGGGCAAAGCACAATGACTATAATTTATTCTCTATAAATATAATCTGAGTGTGTAAGGTCTGAAGCAGATGGGCCATGTCAAATCTCTCTCTATCGGTTCCAGTGACAGCTCATCTCATTCACACTGGTCCTGATCAGGCTGATGGTGCTCATGTTGAGAAGTGTATGTTATTAATGGTTGAATAATGCATTTGTAGAATATACAAATATTTAAAAAACATTGCATTTGAAGCTTAATATCAAAATAAGTCTAACAGCATGAAACAATGTGTTGTGACATTCAATCATGTAGCAAGACAATGTTTTTTCTGTCATGTCACACAGCATTAATCCACAACAAACCACATATTATAATTGCTCTATTGTACTTTACTAATAACTTACTTGAACTAAAACTAACAAGATATCAGTTATGATATGCAATTTAATTTATTTAAATAACTTCTGTTTAATACATTTCCATTATCCTAATAATTAATTACTAAATTTTGGTAATAGGGTATTTTCTCTGCAGTTAAAACACATGCCTACACTTTAATTAATGTATATGTACACTATCATTCAAAAGTTTGGAGTTAATAAGATGTTTTTGTTTTTGAAACAAGTCTCTTGTGCTAACCAAGGCTATATTTATTTGGTCAAAATTACAGTAAAAACAGTAATATTGTGAAGTATTATTACAATTTAAAATACCTGTTTTCTATTTTAATAGGCCTATATTTTGAAATGAAATGTATTCCTGTGATGGCAAAGCTGAATTTTCAGCAGCCATTACTCCAGTTTTCAGTGTCACGTGATCCTTCAGAAATCATAATATTATGATGATTTGGTACTCAAGAGTTATTATTATTATTAATAATAAAAAATAATATCAAAAACAGTTGAGCTTAACATTTCAGGATTATTTGATGAATATAAAGTTCAAAACAGGAGCATTTATGTGAAGCAGAATTGTTTTTGTAACAATTTCCAATTATTTACTGTCATTTTTGATCAATTTAATGTGTTCTTGCTCAAAAGTAATACTTCCTTATAAAAATATATCTTACTGCCGCCAACTTTTAGAATGGTAGTACAATATTTACATAGGGTTCAGTTTTATTACTGGCCATTTATTGGTTATTATTTTGGCCATAACATAACACTATCTGCTTACCGTTTTTGGAAAGAATTTCTTATAGAAACTGCGTAAGATTTAACCCTAAAACTGAGTACCCCTAATTAATAATGATTCACCGCAACAAACATTTCAATATGCGGTATCACACTCTTTCATTAGGACGCTTTAATTAATCTCTCTGAACTATAAAGGACTGCTTACATCACAAGACATATCTCACCCAATCATGGATATAACAATGAAATCAATGTTTACAAGCCTTTCCTTCATTCCACTGATAAAGATGCCAATTAACTGAGAGAGAGAGAGAGAGAGAGAGAGAGAGAGAGAGAGAGAGAGAGAGAGAGAGAGAGAGAGAGAGAGAGAGAGAGAGAGAGAGAGAGAGAGAGAGAGAGAGAGAGAGAGAGAGAGAGAGAGAGAGAGAGAGAGAGAGAGTTAACTGAATACATCATGCCTTGGGCATCAAGGAACCCCATAACAAACCCCTAAAAAGACATCCCTATTCCCCCAAAACCCCACCTCCACAAGACAAGGGTTGTGATAAGCCAGACTGAACAACTTCAATTAGGACACAAAGGCATCCTGGGAGGATCCCCCCACCCCAACCTCTCACAGCAAGCTGCCGGCGCTAAACCCAAGACAAAGAACACAATCCACACACATGTACACAGTACACTCACTCATTACAGATTCATACATAAACAGTGCATCCTCAGCGTATCCACTTAAACACTCCAGATCTATATGTGCACAAACTCATAAACACAGACTCTAATGTCTCGCCAGAGGTCGTTTGAAGTCAGACTTTTAGAACGGCCCCCAAAGACCCCAAATTGAAGTGCCGTCTCTTGCCAAGTGTGTGTATGTATGTGTGCACGTGAGCATGTAATGTGAGCACGTGAGCACAAAGCAATCTCTGCACCATTCACTTGTGCCTGTGCATGAGACTATTCAAAGTGACAGAACGTTAAGACAAAGAGCAGAATAATATAGGTCAAACATTCACTCATAAGAAACAGACAGAAACAAATCCTTAGAAAGAAACAAATCCACGCACAGTGTGTGTGTGTGTGTGTGTGTGTGTGTGTGTGTGTGTGTGTGTGTGTGTGTGTGTGTGTGTGTGTGTGTGTGTGTGTGTGTCCTTGTAAACCCTACGTTATTGGGACAAAATGTCCCCTAAGGATGGACATATTTTGTCCCCCATGAGGAAAACAGCTTATAAATCATAAAGAATGATGTATTTTTTACATTTACATTCATGCATTTGGCAGACGCTTTTATCCAAAGCGACTTACATTGCATTCAAGGTACACATTTTAAATTTTTGTCAGTTCTTGCGTTCCCTGGGAATCGAACCCATGACCTTGGCGTTGCTAGTGTCATGCTCTACTGTTTGAGCTATAGGAAAGCTATACAGATTTCACAATTTTAAATGTAAAAATGCAGAAAGTTTTATGTGAGGGTTGTGTTATCTGTGGGTTTAGGGGTTAGGGGATAGAATGTGGGTGTGTTTATTTAACCTACATTGTGAGGACCAAAATGTCCCCACAAGGATAGTAAAACCTGAGATCACCTACATTGTGGGTCAGCGTTCTCCACGAGGGAAATGGATTAATAAACATACTAAATTATGCTTATTTGAAAATGCTAAAAGGTTCCTGTGATGGGTAGGTTTAGGGGTAGGGTAAGGGTATAGAAAATACAGTTTGTACAGCATAAAAAAACATTTTGTCTATGGAGAGGTACTGACAAAGAAACCTAACGTGTGTGTGTGTGTGTGTGTGTGTGTGTGTGTGTGTGTGTGTGTGTGTGTGTGTGTGTGTGTGTGTGTGTGTGTGTGTGTGTGTGTCTACTCGTGGCAGAGATAAGTAGCAGTTCATTAAATATGGATCTGACATAACACACACAGCTCTTTGTTTCTGGATGAAGGCCAACAGGATATCAAAACAATGGGGGCTTGTGAGAGTGATGTGCTACACAAAGAAGAATAAGATGGCACACTATAATAATAATGAAAAAAAAAGTAACTTGAATTAATCTGGTTCGTGATTCATTAATTAGTGCACTGATACAAAAATTCTGGCTGCTTCAAAAACACAGACAATTGTCTTGTTATAGCTGTTAACCGATAAATGCAAGATATTAAAATTAATTTCTATTTTATCTACATAAATTAAAAGTAAAAACAGCACAAAAACTTAACCATTCCATTTTAAAAAATGATATTAATTTTGGGATTTACAAAAGACTACATTTAACAGTATTATT
Organism: Romanogobio albipinnatus; assembly: GCA_023566225.1. Taxonomy (NCBI): domain Eukaryota; kingdom Metazoa; phylum Chordata; class Actinopteri; order Cypriniformes; family Gobionidae; genus Romanogobio; species Romanogobio albipinnatus. Next base: position 51,354,493 of record CM042242.1, read on the forward strand.
CATTTGATGTAATGAAATTTTGAAACCGAAAACATTCACCTGAAATAGCTGGAGGGAAAATGTGGTTTCAGCCAAAATGGCCAAAATCATTGACTGAAACAGTTACGTTTAAAGGCGCGGTGTGTAGGATTGAAATGGTGTACCCATTTCTAGTGGTTGAAAAGGGTACTGTAGTACAAATTCAAAATATTGGAGAGTTCCCCCGCCCCCTCCTCCTCAGACTTGATGCTCACGTGGGTTGCCAGCTTGAGGACATGCAAGCGAGTGTAATTGACAATGAAAGTCACATTGTAAATTGATGAATTGATTTATCTGCTCTTTAATATGCTCTAGTTCATAGAGATTTTTTGATGGATGCTGGGGGTTTTTAGGTCAGGTAGAATCTGCGATCTCTGACCCAGTTTGTTTGTTGGCTTCCATTGCAGCAATAAGCAGTGTTTTCCGCCAACTGGCAACCTGGAGTGTCAAAATACTATTGGGTAAACTGGCGGCGTGTGGTATACACAGACCAAAACAAAAACAGACATTCCAACACGAAACGCACATTTCAAAAGTAGAATAACTGACTGTAGCATTGCTTTTCTGAAAAAACAAGTAGGTGAATTTAGCATGTTTCCTATATATCTGCAAGCATATTATGGTATTTTTATGCTTTAGTAAAGTAAAAAACTTACATACAGCACCTTTAATTAGTGCTTCAAACAATGGTACAGGTAAACAACAGATGTGTGGACACTAGGGCTGGGTTGACAATATTGATTTCTCAATTTTAATTTTCTCAAACTTCTTTTTGACGAACCGATATCGACTCTTAAAGGGATCATGACATGAGAAATCAAATTTGCCATGATCTTTTGACATATAAAAGATCTTTGAACAGACACATACAAACAAAAGACACGACCAACGCATCCCTGAAGTGTCTGAAGTCTTTCTGTACAGCCGAATCAAATTCTGTTGCATTATTTTCCTGTTTAACATTGTGAAGCTGCTTTAAAATAATCGGCATTGTAAAAATCACTATATAAATAAAGGTGACTTGACACAGTCGGTTATGTCTTAAAGGTGCCCTAGAATGAAAAATTGAATTAACCTTGCCATAGTTAAATAACAGTATTTCAGTACATGTAAATCACATACAATGAGTCTCAAACACCATTGCCTCCTCCTTCATATGTAAATCTCGTTTGTGATAAAACATGTCAACAGGCATGGTTGATGTTTATTTATAATCGGATACCGCAACAATTTAATTCAAAGTTGTTAGTTTGCTCAGCCCATTTCACCACGGACTGTTTTTCAAACCTGGGACAATATCAAGCAGGCTTTGCTCAGCGTCTGATACTGAAGAAAGGGGCAATTCCAACCATATACCTGCAACCAGTAAGTGATTTTATCCACTTCTTGACTGTCTAAACCATTTCTGATTAAATCGAAAGTTTCTTAGAGAGACAACATTAACGATAATATTCCTGTTGTCTATTTCCAACGCAAGATGCTATACGGTAAGAATAGGATAATCCAAGTGGCTTACATAACTAAATAGTATGTCTAATGACAAAGATTAATATTATTTCATGCCAGTGTTGTCATAAATTAGTAAATGCAACCATAGATACGTAACATACTATGTTAGTTTAGTTGCTTACACATAGCTCACTCGTTCCTTCTAGCTAACGTCACCACCTCCACCATTTAAGTTGAAACGATAGTAATTTGATATTTATTTATTTATATTTTTGAAAACTGAAGTATGATTATATACTGATTGAGATATATATATATATATATATATATATATATATATATATATATATATATATATATATATATATATATATATAAGGTTGAATGCCTAATCTCTCCATCGTCAAGACGGTCAGTAAAGTTGTGCCTGCTATCATTGAGCCGCAGTGAAACAGCCAATCAGAGCAGAACTCTGCATTAATATTCATGACCCTTCCAAATAAGGCAAAAATAGACCATTTCATCCTGGGGAAGATTTCTAGAGTTGTAAATGGACCTGTAAAACCGTAGCTGGACAATTATTGACCTTAAATAAGCCATATACCCTCTATGTAGATACCAGAGAACAATTAAAAATGTTGTTTCAAATCATTCTAGGGCACCTTTAAGTTAATGTAAAGAGTTGAGAAAGAAGTCGGCTGTGCATCATTATATTGGATTTGTGCAATTTAAATGTTCGTAAACAACTACTTAATTATTAATTTGTTTTTGTTTTTTGTGAAAAATAAAAACTTTAATTTAATTTTCTTCACTCTGTCTCCTCTCCACCAATAAGCTGGTGCGTGGTAGGCATTCTGGAGGAGTATGGTTGCCGTCACATCATCCAGGTGGATGCTGCAAAATGAGGGTGGTTGAGGAGATTCTCCCCTTGCATGTAAAGCGCTTTGAGTGCCAAGAAAATGAATCTAAATGTATAAAAAGGGAGAAATTACCATGTGCACATTTAAGTATCAATACTGGCCAATACTGATAAAGTAAAACCTTTTTAATATTGTCCGATAACTGATATGGTACCAATATATTGTGTAGCCATAATGATGACAAAATCAAGTAATCAAGATTGGGGGTACTGAATGTAAAATTTAGAATGATGAAAGGGGCAGCAGAACAGTCCATTTAAGAATGAGTCACACACAAAAAAACAGACTGATCAATAGAGATGTTCCGATACCCTTTTTCCCTTCCCGATACGATACCTGGGCTCATGGTATCGGCCGATACCGAGTACTGATCCGATACCTGGGTGTGTATCTGTATATACAGCTGTATATACACTATAGCCCTGTATAAATTGCTTTAGACTCATCCCTTAATAAAACATGAACAAATACATACAGTGAACTACTGTATTTATTACAGTATTTTTATTATCTGACATGCATTTGAAAGTAATATTATTTATTTTTCTTAAGCAAAAAAGTACTTCAAATGCATCCACAAATCTAACACCGCAAACTGAAAAAGGTATTTTAGTTTTACAATATAACTGTTTTAGCCTGGATGCCAGCCGAACTTAGCCCTGCCCACAAAATGTTTTGCACTGGCAGTTCGGTCTGGACTTGATCCGTAGAGGAGTAATTATGCCCGAACAGAAACTGTTTGGACCAATGAAATTGTCAGGGCGGGCTTTAGACGATGATGGACAGATAATCAACAGTAACGTAATCATCCACGTCATCAAAGGCGCTTGGATTGAATTCGTTCTAATCCTAAACGGAGAACTTGTTCGTATATGCATTCACCTTCACTATTTCTCTCAGATATAATGATCGTGTTGGTAAGTACTCTGTGTATCCTTACATTATTTTTTACAACACCGGCAAAGATCGTTTACACTCATCTTTTTCTTCTAACGTTACTCATTTCAGCGTGCATGCAGACAGGGTTGCCAATTGCTAACGTTCCTCAAAACTAGCCAAAAACAAGCCCAATAGCTTTCCGAGTGGGGGGGTTCTCCGGAAAAAAAGGCATTTGGGGGGTAAAATGTGTTATTTTGGCACGGCTGCTAAAATTGCATTCCTGAGTCTGTATATCACATAATTGGGGTCGCTTCAACCCGCGGACTTGGCAACACAGTGCAGTTGAGTTCTGTTGACATTTGACAACTAACGTTATGCGTCGCTCCGTTGCTCTGATTGGTTGTAGGTCTATCCAATTGAGGTCTTTCCTGGTTCGGTTGAAACACGCCCCATAATCACAGCCCAACGGAGCAGTATCAGACTCAAATTCTGACTAGAATTGAGTATGACGACGTCAGGCTATAACTGTTTAAAAACAGTGCAACAAATAAATCTAGGAATATAAAAAAATATTTATTAATCAGAAAATAATCTCTATACAACAAAACAAGTGAAAAATAAGCACCCATCTAGGCATAATTATTATTATTAGTAGAGACATATTATTATTACATAGAGACGTAGCTAAATCTAGTGTAGCTACAACAGTAGTCCAATATATTTTGTAAATTTCACATTAAACCAAACTTTTATTTTGACAGGTTGTCGTGAAGAACTTTGAGTGTCTATGTTCATGATATGACAGTTTTCTCAAATGAAACTGTAAATTCTCATGAAGTGATGGTTTATGCGTTCGTGTCCTCATATAGTGACACACAGCAGAGACTACAAAGACAGTGAGCGAATGTCACACACATCTGCGCCCGTCATCCATACAGAGAGGTAGAATTTGCAGGAGTAATATTTTAATAGTATTTTGCAGTTTAATATTCACAGACACTAGTATATACACTCACCTAAAGGATTATTAGGAACACATGTTCAATTTCTCATTAATGCAATTTTCAAATCAACCAATCACATGGCAGTTGCTTCAATACATTTAGGGGTGTGGTCCTGGTCAAGACAATCTCCTGAACTCCAAACTGAATGTCAGAATGGGAAAGAAAGGTGATTTAAGCAATTTTGAGCGTGGCATGGTTGTTAGTGCCAGATGGGCCTGTCTGAGTATTTCACAATCTGCTCAGTTACTGGGATTTTCACGCACAACCATTTCTAGGGTTTACAAAGAATGGTGTGAAAAGGGAAAAACATCCAGTATGCAGCAGTCCTGTGGGTGAAAATGCCTTGTTGATGTTAGAGGTCAGAGGAGAATGGACCGATTCAAGCTGATAGAAGTAGGGATGGCGAAAACTAAACATTTTCTTGACCGACCACCGAGCCTCATTAGCCGGTTGAAACCGGTTAACCGATTAGTAAAAAAAATATGCTGCGCTATTTGAAATAACAGCCGCAACTCGCGAGCCGCGCCTGCAATTTCGCAACTCTGTCGCATCTCTCTCACACACACACACACACACACACACACACACACGCACACTGTCCAGGCGCCGCCGCCTGCCTTCCACTCACGTCAATTTTTTAAAATCCCCTACAGCGCGAAACATGAGTCCCGCAAACGCGGCGCTGAGGAGCTTGTTTGTAATCGGAGGACAAATGGCTCCTTAGTTTCGAAATGGTTTGGGCACAAGGTGATCGCGTTGAAAATAAAGGCTATTGTCTAGCGTTAGAAGCTCATTTGAAACATTGCCGCGACTCATTTAAGATAATGACAGCTCCGAAGAGACGCCGCTTTAGTTCGAGGTAGTGCTAACAATAATAAAGAAAGATGATGATCAACACCTTATGTGTTACCACTGAAATGTAGATGTAATATATTTAGATGATGTGCTAAGTACTGTTTTTAAGCACTGTATCACACAAGTTGCAACTTACATCTGAAGCTGAACAATGAAGCATTTGCTGACGCGTTTCATGCATTATTTATGCTGTGAGCACATTCAAGCGGTTCAGAAAATATTAATCTGTAATATCGGTTATAAATAATAAATACAAATTATAAAGACACATTTTGGCTAAGTTGTTTATTTCCGAGTGTTATGCTGCCTTCACGTGCTCTCTGAATTATTGTAAATAGGAGTTTCCTAGGTAAAAATTGCACGTGAACGCGCTCCACCCCTCGAAATATGAACGAGATGAGTTCATACTTCATAATCACGACTTTAGAAGTGGGAATTGTCAAATTTCCGATAGCACGTGAAGGCAGCATTACTTTCACTTACTTTTGTTATTTCCAAGCTGGTAAACTGAAATATTGCGCATGATTTGAGATATGTTTTCCACGCAGGTTGTAAGAGAGGCTATGACAGCTCATAACACAGCAAGCGTTCACCATTCTAATGTGTTTTTAACTGTATAATACAAGTTTTAAAGTCTACCTCCACTATTACTCATTCTCTAATGTAGTGTCTGTGTCCTAAAGTCCGCGAATGCATTGCGTTGGTGACGTCACGTTCCCATTCTCTATAAATAGCCTAATTTAGAGATCACTTTTTTTTTTTTAACCGACAACCGACAACTTTGATCGGTTAACGTTGATACGGTCAACCATCGGTCAAACGGTCATCGGTTAACATCCCTAGATAGAAGAGCAACTTTGACTGAAATAACCACTCGTTACAACCGAGGTATGCAGTAAAGCATTTGTGATGCCACAACACGCACAACCTTGAGGCGGATGGGCTACAACAGCAGAAGACCCCACCGGGTACCACTCATCTCCACTACAAATAGGAAAAAGAGGCTACAATTTGCACGAGCTCACCAAAATTGGACAGTTGAAGACTGGAAAAATGTTGCCTGGTCTGATGAGTCTGGATTTCTGTTGAGACATTCAGATGGTAGAGTCAGAATTTGGCGTACACAGAATGAGAACATCGATCTCACCTTGTTACCACTGTGCAGGCTGCTGCTGGTGGTGTAATGGTGTGGGGGATGTTTTCTTGGCACACTTTAGGCCCCTTAGTGCCAATTGGGCATCGTTTAAATGCCACGGCCTACCTGAGCATTGTTTCTGACCATGTCCATCCCTTTATGACCACCATGTACCCATCCTCTGATGGCTACTTCCAGCAGGATAATGCACCATGTCACAAAGCTTGAATCATTTCAAATTGGTTTCTTGAACATGACAATGAGTTCACTGTACTAAAATGGCCCCCACAGTCACCAGATCACAACCCAATAGAGCATCTTTGGGATGTGGTGGAACGGGAGCTTCGTGCCCTGGATGTGCATCCCACAAATCTCCATCAACTGCAAGATGCTATCCTATCAATATGGGCCAACATTTCTAAAGAATGCTTTCAGCACCTTGTTGAATCAATGCCACGTAGAATTAAGGCATTTCTGAAGGCGAAAGGGGGTCAAACACAGTATTAGTATGGTGTTCCTAATAATCCTTTAGGTGAGTGTATTAGGCTACAGTCTGGAGCCCTGCACTTAGATTAACACGGAAGTGACTGAACGCAGCTGCGGGTACCGAATATACTCGGGAGTCGGTACAATCGGTACTCAGGGCCGGATTAACATAATGGCTAGGTGGGGCTGAAGCCCCAGGGCCTGAGCACAGAGGGGGCCCGTGATTGGCAGAGGAAATGATTGACAATCGATCGGGAGCACCTAAAGATTTCCTGTTGGGCCGTTCGCCAAACCACACCACACCCCAACATATTAAGCACTGTTATTTACACTACTGGAGTGCTGCGAGTGAAAATCAAAAGCCAGGTGAAGAAACGGCGCTACCTGATTAAACCGTGCGCGCATCCAGCAGTCGCAGCGCAAGAGCTCGTCAGCATTGTGCGTGAGACGATCCAGCTGCTCTTTCGCCGCTCTATTGAAGTCATAACGAGCGCCAGGCAGTCGCTTTATCCATTGTAATTTGATACAAGTCCAATATCATGTGTACAGTAAAGAATCTGTGGCGAAACTAGCTGAACCAGACTGAAAAGCTCTGACCAACTGAAGTGTTGAGGTAACTATAGGCTGCCTACACGATGGCCGTAGCCAGCTATGAGGTCTCCGAGGTCCGGACCTCTATATTTTTCCGAGGTGTACATAATAAATGTTGTGAAATAATTGACCAATAGAGTGCTTTATGTACATAGAAGCTGCTGAGCGAGTCGCGCGACTCTTCAGTAAACGGTGTGAGATGTAAGTAGCTAAACTAAACATTTCATATTTGACAGCTGTTTTAGGATAGAAATGTTAAACAATGAAAAGACTATCAGCCAGAGCTCAGCTTTAGGAGGGGAAGAGACAGGGCAAGAGAAGGAGACTGAGAGAAAAAGAAAGAGTGAAAGAGAGATGGAAATGAGAGAGTGATGAAATGAGGAGAGAGCAGGTATGACAGATAATCTACTGCCACTAACATGGTTTTGAAAGCTATTTATTATTTTATTTGTTTAGCCTTCAAACATCGTAAAATGCACATATATACACTCACCTAAAGGATTATTAAGAACACCATATTAATACTGTGTTTGACCCCCTTTCGCCTTCAGAACTGCCTTAATTCTACGTGGCATTGATTCAACAAGGTGCTGAAAGCATTCTTTAGAAATGTTGGCCCATATTGATAGGATAGCATCTTGCAGTTGATGGTGGGTTTTGCACATCCAGGGCACGAAGCTCCCGTTCCATCACATCCCAAAGATGCTCTTTTGGGTTGAGATCTGGTGACTGTGGGGGGCATTTTAGTATAGTCAACTCATTGTCATGTTCAAGAAACCAATTTGAAATTATTCGAGCTTTGTGACAAAGTGCATTATACTGCTGGAAGTAGCCATCAGAGGATGGGTACATGGTGGTCATAAAGGGATGGACATGGTCAGAAACAATGCTCAGGTAGGCCGTGGCATTTAAACTAGGGATGGGCATTTCAAGCAAAAATAATATTCGAAGATCGCTGGGAATTATTCTATTTTATTTCGAAAATCGCAACTCCTCCCCCGCATGCACGCATGTAAAGGCTACACGCATATAAACGGAGGGAGAGAGACCATTCACGCTCTCAATCTGTATGATAACAAACTGTTTAATTCATTAGGGAATAGGCTATATCAACTCAAGCCATATAATTATTGTAACATGCTGAAACATATGACTGTTATTTGACATCGCCCCAAGTTACCGCAACCGTTAAATAACACAAGTCTACAGTGTGCGCGTGAGACGGTGTGTTCTTCTTCTGTTGTCTCAGGGCGTTTTTACTCTGGCAGTTTAGTTCGAAATGGAGCACGGTTCGCATGAAAAATTGCTAATGTGAAAGCTTACATACAGAGCTTGGTGTGCACTGCGGTATCAAACCAGAGAACACACAACCGGAGTTCGGTTGCACTCGAACTGTGCCGCGATTGACGTGAATGTGAAACAACACTCGGGTGTGCACTTGTTCTGGAAGAAAAGTAACCAGCGCATGCGTTTTAGGCGATTGCAATGTCATTAATTCAATAACACACATGTAAGTGATGATAGTGTTGATGATTTACCTGAGATACGAGCGCGAGAGCGAGCCTGCAGTGTATTCGCGCATAGAGTGCAATCAGGGCAGCAAATGAATGGCAATTCACGTCTTCTCAAAAGAGTCTGTTTGCAAGCAGCAAAGCCGCCTTCCAGCGACTCACATGCGGTAAACCCAAGTGTCATTTACTCAGCTGCACATAATAGCACCAAATTAATTTAAAAAAGCCCAATATATTTGACCCGCGTTCTGTTTACCATCATGCCCGTGCACGTTTGTGATGACGTTAGATGAACGCAAACGCACTAGGGTTCAAGTTGAGTGTGAAACCAGATCAACACTGCGGAGGGAAGAATCACGCTCGGACCGCATCAAACGTGCCCAGTATAAACACCGTGAGAACTGACTGACAGCGTTAGGTGCTTTATTGGCAGCGCCTCCCTCTCGTTACATGAACGCGTCACCACCACACCGAAAACATGGGGGGTTTTTTGAGGATGATAATCGCACAAACTATTCGATAGTCTATAATTAAATCGACTATTGAATATTCGAAAATCGCGACCCATCCCTTATTTAAATGATGCCCAATTGGCACTAAGGGTCCTAAAGTGTGCCAAGAAAACATCCCCCACACCATTACACCATCACCACCAGCCTGCACAGTGGTAACAAGGCATGATGGATCCATGTTCTCATTCTGTTTACGCCAAATTCTCTACCATCTGAATGTCTCAACAGAAATCGAGACTCATCAGACCAGGCAACATTTTTCCAATCTTCAACTGTCCAATTTTATTGAGCTTGTGCAAATTGTAGCCTTTTTGTAGTGGAGATGAGTGGTACCCGGTGGGGTATTCTGCTGTTGTAGCCCATCCGCCTCAAGGTTGTGCGTGTTGTGGCTTCACAAATGCTTTGCTGCATACCTCGGTTGAAACGAGTGGTTATTTCAGTCAAAGTTGCTCTTCTATCAGCTTGAAGTCGGCCCATTCTCCTCTGACCTCCAGCATCAACAAGGCATTTTCACCCACAGGACTGCTGCATACTGGATGTTTTTCCCTTTTCACACCATTCTTTGTAAACCCTAGAAATGGTTGTGCGTGAAAATCCTAGTAACTGAGCAGATTGTGAAATAGACCGGCCCGTCTGGCACCAACAACCATGCCACGCTCAAAATTGCTTAAATCACCTTTCTTTCCTAGCCTGACATCGTCATACTCAATTCTAGTCAGAGTCTGATACTGCTCCGTTGGGCTGTGATTATGGGGTGTGTTTCAACCGAACCAGGAAAGACCTCAATTGGATAGACCTACAACCAATCAGAGCAACGGAGCGACGCATAACGTTAGTTGTCAAATGTCAACAGAACTCAAATGCACGGTGTTGCCAAGTCTGCAGGTTTTTCCATGTCCGCGTGTTGAAGTGACCCCAATTATGTGATATACAGACCCAGGAATGCAAATTTTAGCAGGCAGCCCTGCCAAAATAACACACATTCCCATTTTTAACACACAATACCATTTTTTCCGGAGAACCCCCCGGTAAGCTATTGGGCTTGTTTTTGGCTAGTTTTGAGTAGCAATTGGGCGGGTTTTGTTGTAAAAACTTAGCAACCCTGTCTGTACGCACGCTGAAATGAGTAACATTAGAAGAAAAAGATGAGTGTAAACGATCTTTGCCGGTGTTGTAAAAAAATAATTTAAGGATACACAGAGTATCCTTAACCAACACGATCATCATTTCTGAGAGAAATAATAAAGGTGAATGCATATACGAACAAGTTCTCCGTTTAGAATTAGAACGAATTCAACCCAAGCGCCTTTGATGACGTGGATGATTACGTTACTGTTTATCATCTGTCCATCGTCGTCTAAAGCCCGCCCTGACAATTTCATTGGTCCGAACAGTTTCTGTTCGGGCATAATTACTCCTCTACGGATCAAGTCCAGACCGAACTGCCCGAGTTAAAATGTTGTGGGCGGGGCTAAGTTCGGCTGGCATCCAGGCTATTTCTTTCCCATTCTGACATTCAGTTTGGAGTTCAGGAGATTGTCTTGACCAGGATCACACCCCTAAATGCATTGAAGCAACTGCCATGTGATTGGTTGATTAGATAATTGCATTAATGAGAAATTGAACAGGTGTTCCTAATAATCATTTAGGTGAGTGTAGATCAGAGAAATCAAATTCTTCTTGGGGGACCATGCCCCCCAAACCCCAAAAATACCTCAAATTTGGGACCTCACAGGTTTTAAAACTCCTTAAGGCAGTTGCATGCTCAAAAGTTGTTGCTGTTTCTGGACACCTGTTTCTGGAAATATAATCTGGAGTTAATGCATTTATGCTGTTAATGTGTTGCAGCCTGGAATATTTATATAGGCCTACTTAATATTAAAATGGAAAATTAAGACAGTATATACTCATTGTATCTCTGTGCTTTGAACATTTAGTTTTAAAAAAAAAATACTAATTATATCTGTGGTAGAAAACATTGTGGCACCAAGATCGGCTACTATGGGGGCCCTTGGGTTTGTCATAGCCCCAGAGCCCTACATGTTCTTAATCCGGGCCTGCCGGTACTACAGAAATGCTGGTATCATCACATTTTTAAAATTTCAGTACCGACTTGGTACCGAAGTACCCATACTTGTGACATCCCTAGTCGCCATTTTACTGGCTGGTTGGTCCAATCTGAAATGCTGCTAAACAGCGGACATCCTGCTAACGAGTTTTCATTTCTTCAGAAACCCACTTCACAAAATCTATAGACAGCATGCAGATAGTAGATCAAACTCACATCACATGGGCACACATTTGCCACATTTGTCCTCTTCCTGTTGAATCACAAATGGCCAATAAAAAGTGAGACGGTTCTAAAAACGGTAAGGAACGGTTCCAGTTATATTTCCACTTGAGCTTGGTTCTGTGCTGCTAGTGTAGTGACATCGCAACTTAAGATTGGTCACTTGTCTGTTGCCTGGCTACCAGTTTCTCTGTATAGCTGGCTGAGCGTGCTATTTGAGCGACATAAACACAAATTAATAATAAAATTAAAAGAAATCCTGATCATCCTCCATAACACAGTCACTATTTACATCTCATATTGTCTGTAAACACGTTTGTATTTGTATTACATTCCAAAGAGCTCCATTATCAGCACAAAACGAAACCATACCCATACCGGCTGGGCCCGATCAGCACAGAATAGAATGGTTATGCAAAGAGAATGGTTTGGCCCGACGGTGGAAAAGCGGCTTTTAAATCTCCTTCCATCTATTCCTCCACCCTTCACTCACAATGAATTGAAGACAAGCCCCACCGCTGTGGTATGACTGATGCTAAACACTCTGCTGTCTAACACACCACTGACACCAGCAGCATGGGCATCTGACTGCTGGGAGGAGATTTTAAAAAGCAAGAGGAGTGCAGACAGTGGGTACAGAATCATGGGGGATGTAGCACATTATTTAGAACTGACAGGTCGAATAATGCTCTTACAAACACCATAATCAAAATTTCCTCTCCTATCATCCACTTTGCTTCTGTCCCTCTGTCTGTTCTCTTCACTGCTATATTCTTAAAATCACCAGCAATTAACCCTCTCACCTCTCTCTATCTCTCTCGCTGTGCAATTTCAGAGAGCTTTACTAGCATGACTGTTTAATAAACATACTGCTAAAGACTCAAAACATAAACAAACAAAAAAAGGGCCATGAAATATAATGCACAAAAAATAAATTACAAATGAAATCTTATTAAATATTAGATATTTTTTAATTCTCTCTCTATCGCTACATCGTAAACTGAGCTCAGAAATTGCCTCTCATTTCCTGAAACATAGCCATGATATCAGAAATATTAAGTAAGTTATTAATATGCTGACAACATATTGTGGGATAGTTCATCTGGACATGTTTTGACATTAAATACTGGATTTATTTTACAGTGCATGTGCTGTGTTGACAGACTTCAGTCCTAGATCAGTTCGGGAGGGCTGAACACATTCTGTACCAACCAATATCACTTTGATCTATTGAGGTCACAGCATTGTGCTCTGATTGGCTAGATGGTACAGTGGTCGGATATCGTTTTTATGTGCACATGCATCTCACAGCGTAATGATGAAACATGAATATCATTGGTGTGACTAAGGGTGCTTTCACACAGGCAGTTTAGTTCAAAACACTTTGTGTCTGTAAATTACACTATGCAAGGTCCGGTGTATTTTTGCTGAGGAGAAAGTAACATACAGTGATAAAGAGAGAGCTGGAGAGCAAGGTTTGAGCACTTCAAGTATTTTTTTCAAAATATCCATCATACCTTGCCTGGGGCAAACGCTGTTTTCTGGCAAACTTAAATCCATTCGTTTATACAGATGAACTCAAAGCCTGCTGACCACAAACTCATAACGCAAACACTCTGCTGCCATCTAGTGATGCCGCTATGTTACCATTCTGGTAATATTTAAAGGTGAAGTATGTCCTTGTTGTAATACTTTCTCCTATGAGAAAGCCAAAGGTAGGCCAAATCGCCTGAAAACAACATTGTGGCTGTATCTTTTTCTAAAGGCTATTATTAGTAAACGCTTTAGCCATCAAAATACAACATGGCCTTGAGTGCATTACTGCTTTATAAAATAGTTACTATGAATTAAAAATATTTTAATAAATTAAAAAAATCATTATTTATTTATTTTTATTTATATAAAAAAAATTATTAATTAATGAATTCATTCATTTTTATGAAGTAAATTCATTATGTGGCATCCCTCCAACAGAAAATATAGTCCCAGATATATAAAATAAGGTTAATAATTGGCCTGAACATTGATATTTATGTATTGTGCATTGATGTTCATTTTACAGTTATACTGAGGGGGATTGCATACCCCGAGTTGAAAAAAAAAACATTACCAAAAGCATCCCCTCTGTAAAACCACCATCCCCCTTACAATCCCCATTAGATTAACAGTGTTGAGTATCATGTAAAACTTTTCATGCAAATTAAATATTAAAGGGGTGGTGAAATGCTGTTTCATGCATAATGATCTTTTTGCACTGTTAAAGACTTGGATTCCCATGCTAAACATGGACACAGTTTCAAAAGCTAAGGTGGACGTTTGATGGGAGTATTTCTTTGCCAAAATTAGTACTTCCTGTTAGTCATAAGTTTCGTAAAAAAATTTCCGATCATGGGTCCGCTTGACGTCAACAGGGCGGAATTTCCTTGTATGGGCCGTACGGACAATTCTACCGGAAGAGCGCGCGCGCGCGAGAGAGAGAGAGCGCGTGAAAGTAATAGGCTACGCCCATCAAAGCGCTGGCTCGTAGGTGAGTAAGACTGCTTCAAATGTCTGTTTTTGCCTATGCCCATCAAGTAGCCCAAACATGATCACGTATTGATCAATGGAGCATGCGATGTATAGTGTGTGTACATTTGTTTAGCTGGCCACTATATGTGTATGTTTGTGTATTGTAAAAGCACTCCAAACAACAATACACAAAGAGTGGGGAAATATGTTGAACTAAATAAGCGCGCTTCTTCATTCAAATGCGCTACTATTCCATGTCTTTCTATGTAAACACTAGCCTGACGCGCAAAACCAGTCCGCTTACTACAAATCATGTCTACACAAACCACGCGTAAACACACACACACACACACACACTGTAACACTCGCGCTTGACATGGTGTTCTAAAATAACACAAGCCGCTAAGCATATTATATAGTTGGTGTAACTTATACCACATAGAGACGTCCTGCTCTAGTCGTGTTTGCTGCTGCTCCTGTTCAACTTCAGCCTCTGGGTCTGATTCCGGATCATAGATGTATGGCTGTATCTGATTAAAAGCCATTTTTTATTTTGAATAAAGTTTTTTCCCGCTTTTAGGGATGACGCAGCTTTCAGACGCACTCAACACAGTAACAGCGGCGCGCACGCCCCCAGCCGCACGGCTTTTTTCGGAAAGACTCGGAACAGCGCATCTTTCTTTTATAATTATAATAAAAATAAAGACTTTTCGGCGATATGCAGGATGCAATGCTACTCTATAGGTACTCAAGATTGACATGAGACTGACTGAAACTGAGTGCCCCCCCCCCCCCCCCCCCCTTTAACATTTTCAAAGTATGATCATTAACAAACTATAAATAAAAGTGCTTGACCAATCAGAAAGCAATATTGTAACAAGCTGCCTTTCTTTAAATAGAAGACATCAGAAAGTACAATATTAGAATGAACTATAGGCAAAATTTGTGAACAAAGTTTGATGTTGGTTTGAGAAGACTGAATCTCGACCTGGGACTCGAACATTGAGAACAACTGCAGCATAAGAGTGCTGCTTTTTTGTCTACTGGTCGTTTCTCTCGTTTCTGGTCGAGAAATTCTACCATTTCTTACGGTTTCTGCTTGTTCTAAATCAGATACAGACAGCACCGCTGCTCCCACCACGCACTGCGCGTAGGTCACCGAGTGCTGAGGGGGCACCAAAAGAAGACATCCCCCATCCCGCTATAGAAAGTCACAAAGAAGAAGAGACTGTAATTTCTGACATTTCTACCAATACATTTCCATGACTTTTGAGGCAAATATTTTGACTTAATGTTAAGGCTGCACAATTTATAAAATTTTAATCACTATCACGATTTTGGCTTCCCACGATCAAATTTGCATGTTCGAGCAATACATGTGTCCAAATATGCACACTTTTGGACTAAGAGCCTGAAAGGACGCGGTTCAGTGCATTTATGTGACCACAAATAAAACGGAGAAGACGTAACTGGCCTTTTTATTCTTGTTGATATTTCATTCAAAATATTGTTCATTACAGATTATTTTGCACTCCTGACATATTAAGAAATTTATTGTCACTGCAACCCAGTTTTATTATAAACAGTGGTCAAATATCGAAGTTGAAGTTGTTAAGAGTCTTTAACCTTTGTACTGATACTCAGTTTGTCCAGATGAATTAAGAGTGTGAAGTTTTAACGAGCAGTGAATGTTCAACAACAGAAATCTGGGGCCGTCGGCAATCCTTGACACTAAAGGGGTTAAAATGCGTCATTCCGTTCATAGAACACTCCGTATCAAAGGTTTTTTTTTTTTTGCAAAGCCAATCTAGCGCTCTGTAAACCACTGTCTGATCATGTGCCTCCATTCTTTCCAAAAACCTGTAAACTAGTCTTTTCTGCATAGTTCTGCCTTGAAATGTTCTCATTTGGTTACGTTCTGTTATGGAATATTTGTTTTTTATTGATTGTATATTTTGAGTTTTATTCACAACCATTATGCAGATACAATGCAAATTTATATTTTGCTTCCTAAATATATATTTACACAATGGAAAATAGTGCCCTGTTGAAGTTTTGCTATATTTTCTTTATTGTTTTTATACTTATTTATTCTTTAAATGGTAAATGGTAAATGGACTGCATTTATATAGCACTTTTAACAGACCTACGGCCATCCAAAGCGCTTTACATTTGCCTCACATTCACCCATTCATACACTCATTCACACACCGACGGCGGTGTCAGCTATGCAAGGCGCCATCCAGCTCGTCGGGAGCAGCTGGGGTTAGGCGTCTTGCTACACCTCGGCACTTGGTCAGGTGGAACCGGGGATCGAACCACCAACCTTTCAGTTTGTAGACAACCTACATGAACCACTGAGCCCGAAGGAGATGCACTGAATTTTGGTCAATAAGAGGACCTATTTTATTTTGATGCACATATTTGTACATTAGCAGGAATGTAGCACAATATGGATGTGAAAGAAGTTATAATTAGTCTATGTGACAATAACATTTGTTTTGGTTAAAATCAACAAATAATCATGATAATTTATCATGATCTCAATATTGATAAAAAATTATTGTGATTATCATTTTGGCCATAATCGTGCAGCCCTACCTAACGTTCCATGAAACATGTAAAATAAGAATAAATAGTTCAAATTTCAAATCACAGCATATCTTAACTAATTAATGACACACTATGTGGTTAAATAAAAAAATAAACATTCATTTAAATAACGCTAACACACCAGTAAGATGGTTAGATGAAATGATTGGATTTATAAAACGGATTAACATACATCAATGGGAGGAAACAATGTTAAATAAGTAAATAAAAAGTGTAAGTAGCCAAGTTTCCATCCACTTTTTCCACTATTTTGTTATCGACAAAGTGAATATGCGTAAAAAAAGATTGCGCACTTTGCTGTCTCTAGCCTGTTTCCTGTTTTTTAGTAAGTTATTTATAAATGTAACAAAGTAATTGCTCCATTGTTCTTTTTTTTTGTAATGTATAGGCCGAAGTTAAAAATGAAATTATGATGTTGAGCAATTGGAGGGGTTTTGTTGTGCAGACAGGGTAACCCTGTCCCTCATTTCAGCCTTCGTGCACTTTCATGCAGGCCCATTCATGCCTTTTCGCGAAGGCCCATTCATGCCTTTTCGCGAAGGCCCATTCATGCACTTCGAAGGCCTGGCCTTCATTTTGGGACACAGCTTCAGTCTTTGTCTAATCACTGTTATGTTGGAGTGTGTTTCCCTGCCTATCGGTTTGTTGCTGAGCGTCATTATTAAAGTTTAAGTTTGCATTCAGCCTGTTCCTGGTTCACCAAGAGTTACATTTGTAAAATGCAGAGTAATGAGACAATTGAAATTCGCCAGTTTACTGCTTACTATTTTCATGAATAATAGGCCTATTACTAAATTAGGAAATATTAATCAGAAGAAGAATTGTGGGACAGCTTGTCTGACAGGACTGCATGTAACTGGCTTTATGACGAAGTCCATGGGTTTGTACACAGGTCAGGGTATTTGTCCTGTATGCAAAATTTGAGTAGGCCTATCCATAAAAAAGATTGGTACAGTAAAATGTTTGGTCATATAGCAACAATCTTTAACGTAATCCTTGAACATGCAATCAAGCGAGTATTTCATGTGGTCGAGAACGTATTCAGATAATTGAAACCAGAACAAATAACTTTTTTTGGTTTAAGAGTTCAATAACATCAAATCAACCAAAAATCGTGATTTTTTTTTTTGGCATACATTTTTATTTACATGTTATGTATTTTACCTTTATTTATGTCAGTATTAGAAATCCCAACAGACTTCCTTCATTTGACAGAAGCCCCATTTTTATTTTTGACGAGCTGCCGAGCCAATCATATTAAGGCTTATCATATTAATTATCGTTATGTGTCCGACGTTGTAAAGAGCGATACCATTGTGCACCATTTACTACAGTAAATTGAGTAAACTTGACAGAGTATTGACCATTTACTATATAAAGTTTTAATTACGGATATTTTTCTTACACAAACGCATCGCTTCGCTTCAGAAGGCCTTCATTAACCCCCCGGAGCTGTGTGGAGCAGTTTTATGATGGACAGATGCACTTTTATGGACTTCAAAAATGACCCAACAGTCACTGCCATTATAAAGTTTGGAAGAGCCAGGACATTTTTAATATAACTCCGATTTTATTAGTCTGAAAGAAGAATGTCATATACACCTAGGATGACTTTAGGGTGAGTAAATCATGGGATAATTTTCATTTTTGGGTGAACTAACTCTTTAATCGGAGTTATATTACAAAAGTCCAGGCTAATCCAAGCATTAGAATTGGATTAATAGTTGCTCTGTTTTTGAAGTCCATAAAAAGTGCATCTGCCTATCAAATAACATGCTCCACGCGGCTCCGGGGTGTTAATAAAGGCTTTCTGAAGCTAATCGATGCCTTTGTGTAAGAAAAATATCCATATTTAAAACTTTTCAATGTTCAATTTATGGAAAAATTGTTGAAAGTTCCCCTGCCGATCGAAAGACTAACGCGACCAGACTCGTTATGATGTCACGTACGCGCCTTGAGTTTCACTTTCAACATTCAACACTTTTCCACAGAAGGCGGTCGGCCGAAAGTTTACTTGATGAAATTAAAACTTGATATTTTTCTTACACAAACACATCGATTCGCTTCAAAAGGCTATAATGGTTTATTTACCATTAACACCCCGGAGCCGCGTGGAGCACCTTATTTGACGGACAGGTGCACTTTTTATGGACTTCAAAAACAGAGCAACTATTAATCCAATTCTAATGCTTGGATTAGCATGGACTTTTGTAATATAACTCCGATTTTATACGTCTGAAAGAAGAATGTCATATACACATAGGATGACTTGAGGGTGAGTAAATTATGGGCTAATTTTCATTTTTGGATGAACTATGCCTTTAAAATTGATTTCATGGGGCATTTATTTACCATCAAAAGTGCAATCTTTATGATTACCTGTGCTGTCCTTTATGTCAAATACTTAAACTTAAATTTAACCAATTACTTAAATCAATCTGAATACTATATATATAGACTCTTAACAATAAAATGTTATCATTAACAAAAGCCATCTTTACACTGCAAAGGTGGAACAGAAATGTATTTGTTTATTTACACAAACTGTTTAATGTTACTTATAAATGATACAATTAACAGGAACTCATTACAGGGTCATTATTCTCAATGTTCTTGATATTGTAATAATGATTATTAATGTTGATTAATATAATGCAATACATAACTTTTTTTGTGTTTTTGTGGGGAAACTGCATGTCATATTCTGGCTACACAGATAAAACAATCTAAGAACCATTTATGAATTATTTTAATGCTTTTTACGCATTAGAAAATAAAAGTCTTCACGTAATCTTATCAGCATGATGATTAAATTATATTGACTGGAATAAACTGTATAAAAAAGGGAGCAGAGGAAGCTGTCGTGAAGCTGTCCATAACTTAGGTCCGTCCCATAACTAGGGTTTAAGTCAGTGTTAATTTTGACAGCAAATTGAGATTTAGTTTTAGTCATAGTCTTTTGACTAAAATGCCATTTAGTTTTAGTCATATTTTAGTCGCCTGAATTGTTTTTAGTTTTAGTCTAGTTTTAGTCGACTAAATATCATAAGATTTTAGTCGACTAAATCTACAGTAGATTTAGTCTCCTAAAATCTAATGAGTTTAGTTAAATTGTAATACATTAAGCATTTAAGCATTACATAACCGACTGTCACTTGAACTGACATTGACATCATTTTGTTTTTTACATTAAAAATACACAAGAGAGCTCAAAAAAATTTGTTTGTTTATTGAAAACATCTATATAGTTTTTATAACTGTATTTCTGTTTTAGTTAGTAGGCCATATCAGGTTAAGCTAAAGCTTCAAATAAGATTATTTTTTTATTTTTTTATTTCAGTTAACATTTATTTAACTTCTTCAAGTAATTAAGTTTTTTATGGTTTTAGTGAACTATAACCCTGATACTTTATTGAATATGTGTCAAATACTGGTCTTTCCTCCTGACTATAAATTAAATGGGAATGAAATTAAATACAGTTTATTGTGTAAGCAAAAACAAATATATAATGCGTGACTTTTAATTATAAACAAGCTCGAAATACACATTGACTCTTATTTTGAAATGCACTTTACTATTGCAGTTGCAGGATGCTCATTCAAGTTCAGGAGATAAAATATGCATTGTTACAACCGTCTAAAACATATTACTATAAAAACATTGTAAAGTAAATTAATTGTCATTATTAATCAGCATTAGTTCATAAACAATTGCCTGGCATAAATGTGCACTATTCATTGATTGTGAACCGCTCTGGAGTGCTGTATTGGGGATTTTTCATATGCTAAACATATGTGTTAAACAGGAAAATAATGCAACAGAATTTTATTCAGCCGTATAGCCGTTCTGGAGAAAACGGTGATGTCATCAGCTCATTTCAATTATCATACAGTGACAATGTGGGCATTAGATCAGTAAATAGATCAGTAATTTCGTTTATATGGTTAATTTAGTTTAATAATTAGATTTATTTGGATATTTAGTTAAAAAATTGAGTGTCCCCAACTGAGCAAGCCAAGCCAGAGGCGACCAAAACCCCATCAGGTGACCTAATGGAGAAAAATAAATCTTGGAAGAAACCAGGCTCAGTCGGGGTGCCAGTTCTCCTCCGGCCAATTAACAAACAGCGTATGATCATTATTCTGGCAACTTTACAGGTCAGAGGTCATAATAGATCGGAATATTCAAAAGATCGGGACGGGTTTATTGAGGATGATGTGTCGATTTAATAATTATTAAATAGGAATAAATCGAAATATCGGAGTCATCACACCGGAGACGGATTTATTGATTAAACAATTATTAAATTGCAATATTTAATAATTGTTTAATCAATACGGCATCCTCAATGAAATACATGAAATAATCAAGACATCACTAGGTTAAGTAGAATATAATGAATATATAGGCTAATGTAGTGCATATATTTAGTGAAAGAGTTGATTTCTCTAGTGAATAAAATTCTGTGGACACTGAATGACTGCCTGAGGTAAATGTGATGCTACATGACATACAGTTTTGAGGTCTTTCCGCCGTTGAAACACTGATTGAGCGATTACACCATATATGACATGTGACAGTAAGTTGTAATGTATCCTCAACATACCTTCAGATGTTCATTCATGTTTATTCTTTAGGAAGAGATGATCGATCGCTTTCACAGATGATCGCGTTCACTGCTTGAACTATGATCAGTCACACCACATTAAAGAGCGTCAAAACGGCATTTATCGTTTGAATTTTGTGATAAAATGGACTGAACACTTAATATGTTTGTGTAAGAACTCGGATTGAAGTGTGTTCCGCACTTAAAACAAGCCGACTGTTAACTGTTAAAGATTGCATTCGGAAACCGCGTGCACCGAACCAAAAGCCCTGTACCGAGACGGTTCGGTACGAATACGTGTACCATTACACCCCTATTAAATAGTATAGCAATATTTTGGCTTCTCAAGTCAACATAATAATAACGAACATAGCTAAAGTGCGTTGATTAAGTAAGAGATGGTTGTCAAAGTTGCATTGAATTATTGAAAGTGAATGCAATCACTAAGGTGATAATGCACACATGCATATGTTGGCTAAATGTATGCGTGTTTGTGTATTTTATAAAACGAGTTATGAGCTACGTTCATTCACCACTGTTTAAATCTGCACAGAAACCATTCAAGCCACAGGTACAAAGACTACTGCTAATAGCTTGACATAAGCACTCAAGTTGCTGGCCGCCAATAGCTCAAATAGCAACTATTTAGAATAGAATGTGTGCTGTACGTGTGACTGTGAGTGACTGAGAGACGATTTTAAGAGAGAGGGGGAGGCGAATTCCATTCAGAAATTATCACCCTATTCTTTTTGTCTTTTACCAGCCACTGTAAGTGCATTGGAGAACTGAAAAGTGTGGGGCTCAAAAATAATTAATCAGTCATTTGACACTAATTTATAGTTGTTGTTTTTTTTAAATCTGTTGATAATAATTAGACTATATATGGCATAAAACATCATTTAGGTAGTTTGGCACACTGTTTTTCGATAATGACTTAGAGGCCAATTGCACAGAACATGTTTTTGCTTTTAACACATTTGGTGGACACCTGAATAATTGCTTTTATTCCTCAATATGCGTCACTATTTGAATGAGCTTCATGAGCACAAAACCTCTTATACATACTCAAGCACACACACACACACACACACACACACACACACACATATATATATATATAACTGTATAACAGCACTGTCCCCACCCCAGTGCTGTTGGTTGACTTCAGCTCAGCATTCAACACTGTCATCCCATCCAAGTTAATTGCCAAACTTGGAGACCTGGGCATCAACACTTCAATGTGTAACTGGATTTTGGACTTCCTAACTGACAGACCACAGAATGTTCGATCAGGATCCACCTGCTCCACGTCCATCACACTCAACACTGGTGTACCACAGGGCTGTGTGCTAAGTCCGTTTCTCTACTCCCTCTTCACCTCCGACTGCAAGCCTGTGTATGGAACTAATTCCATCGTCAAGTTTGCGGACGACACTACGGTGATTGGTCTCATCAGCAACAACGATGAGACTGCCTACAGGGAGGAGATCCAGCACCTGGCCACATGGTGCACTGATAATAACCTGCTCCTCAATACCACCAAAACGAAGGAGCTCATCGTGGACTTCAGGAAGGAGTCAAGAGGCACACACGACACCATCCACATCAATGGAATGGCTGTTGAGCGTGTCTCCAGTTTCAAGTTCCTGGGGATCCACATCTCGGCGGACATGTCGTGGACGACCAACACCTCCAGCCTGGTCAAGAAGGCTCACCAGCGCCTCTTCTTCCTGAGGACACTGAGGAAGAATCAGCTCTCCTCGGCTATCCTGGTGAACTTCTATCGCTGCGCAATAGAAAGCATCCTGACCAACTGTGTCGCAGTATGGTATGGGAGCTGCTCTGTTGCGGAGCGCAAGGCACTGCAGCGGGTGGTGAAAACTGCCCAGCGCATCACAGGGACTCCACTACCTGCCATCGAGCACATCCAGAGGAAACGCTGTCTGCACCGAGCTCGCAGCATCCTCAAGGACTCCTCTCACCCAGCCCACAGACTGTTTTCTCTCCTGCCCTCCGGCAGGCGTTTCAGGATCCTCCGGACCAGGACCAGCAGACTAAAGAACAGTTTTTTCCCCAGAGCTGTCTCTTTACTGAACTCAAACCCCCGTTGATCCACTTCCCTCATAAACTGCAAACTCTCCTACCTCACACCTACATTCACTTTGTTATTTGCACTACCGACTGTTTATTACAGTAACAACTGTTTACTTATGCATTTTGCACCACCATATCTTAACTGGAATATGCTCATTTGCACTGCCGACTGTATTTATAGTAACCATGTTTACATTTGCATTTTGCACCGTACTTCTAACTGTAATATGCAACCACTTTCCACTGCACTTTTACACTTTCTTTCGGATAGCTCTGTCCATAATTTATTGCACTACCTTAATCCACTGCTATATTCCTCATATTAGCCTAACATATTATTGTATACCTCTATCTGTAAAATTCTGTTCAAAGTAATAGCCATCTGTATATTATATTCATAGTACATATTCACCTGTACATTCTGTTTACATTCTGTTTATAGTAATAGCCATCTGTATATTTATATTTATTCACTGTATATATTCATCTGTAAATTCAGTTCTGTTTATAGTAATAACCATCTCTCTACTTATACATATTTATATATATTCAGTACATTTTTATGCCCAGCACTTACGCAACCATTGTATATATCCTGCACTTGCTGCTATTGCACTTCTGGTTAGACCTAAACTGCATTTCGTTGCCTTGTACTTGTACTTGTGTAATGACAATAAAGTTGAATCTAATCTAATCTAATCTAATTCCACTCCCTCACATATAATCTTTAATCTCCTTGAAAAGTTGTTTAAAGAGACACAAACATCATTCATAAAGATCAAATCTTTCCATGTTCATGAGGGACTGAGAGAAAATGACTGAGAGAAAAAAAATTACACTTCTAATCAGTTCACAGTTGGTGGTTTTCTAAACCAAGCGGAAATGATGGTGGGCTCTGCTTGCCTGCAGACACTATAAACAATGCCCCTCAAACACACACCTCCCTCTTCCTGTTTAGAAGGTTTATTCTCTGCAGGAACTGGTAACTAAATATGACAACAACAAAAAAACTTAACCTTTAAGCACACACTATTTCTACCCACATAATCTGAGCCTGAGAAGAAAATAGCATACATACAGATATTTAGATTCTATATGCTAATTTTGAAATATTTATAATAAAAAAAAAAATAAAAAAAAAAGAGATTACACCTAGTATGAGGTGATGGTTGAAAGAAATTGCTAATAAAATGTCAATGGGAAAAGTAATTGTGGTGGAGGGGGCGTGGTTTCGCGAGGTTTGTAGCGGGACAGAGAGAACCGAACCGAGCGGTAAGTAAGTAGGTCAAGTGCAGATGATCAACACCTGTATCTGATTACAGTGATTGGCGTGGAGAGACCGCATATAAGCCACTGCGGGGAGAGAGTCGAGAGAGAGAGACCCTGGACTGGGACTGCGAACACGTTGCTGAGCCAAGCGGAACGTGTGCGCCAGAAAGTGGAAACCGAGTGTTTATTCTGAAAGAAGTTCTGAGCTGTGTTATTGTGTTTATGCGCCCACGTGCGCTTGTTGTGTTTGTATCTGAAAAAGTCCCAGTCACGCCGACCCCGTCTTCTTCCTTCCACACCCCCACATCATACGAACCTTCATTACAGTAATATATTATCAATTACAGATACAAAGGTTATGAAGCTTCTGAAGCTCTTGAAAATGGAGGAATCTCCTCAACCACCACCAATGTGCAGCATCCACCTGGATGATACGATGGCCACCATATTGCGCCAGAACGCCTACCACACACCAGCTTATTTGTGGAGAGGAGATGTGATAAAGCCAATCAGTATATGGGGATTATTAGGAGACCATGATTAACAGAGGGCAATGAGCATATTTGGCCAGGATTACACCCCTACTCTTTTTCCGAAGGACATCTTGGGATTTTTAATGACCACAGAGAGTCAGGACTTCGGTTTAGCCTCTCATCTAAAGGACGTGCTTGTTACAGTTTAGTGTCCCCATCACTATACTGGGGTGTTAGGACCCACACAGACCACAGGGTGAGCACCCCCTGCTGGCCTCACTAACACCTCTTCCAGCAGCAAACTAGTTTTCCCAGGATGCCTTGCATCCAGGTACTGACCAGGATCAACCTTGCTTCGCTTCAGTGGGAAACCAGTCTTGGGCTACAAGATGATATGGCTGCTGGAGGTCTAATTTTCCCTGATCTTTTGACATAGAACTCTCTTGTTTCTTGCTAGTCCAAAAACAGCTTTTATGTAAGCGGTTTACCATGTTGCTTGGTAACGACGGCGCAATTGCAACGCATCGATATGCCAAACCTGTACGCAGCCACAGCCTGTTAGTTTGACAAAATGCATCCGTTTGCACAAAATGCACGAGCAGAAGATTCAAAAACTCCTTCCACTTCAAAGGCAGCAAAATGTAAACAACGCAAGTACAACCCAGGCTATATTAAATATGTATTTACTGCGTCAGGCAAAAATCCACAGTATGTTGAGTGTGGTGAGGTCTTAACAAAGGAGTCCACGAAGCCATCAAAACTTGAACGTCACCTACAGACTAAACATCCAACATGTGTGGGTAAACCTGTGGATTAATTTGTACGAAAGAGAGACCTACTTAAAAGACAACAAAGTATTATGTCGCTCATGACAGCTTCAAAAACCACCCTGAAATAAAGTTATCTGGCAATTGGCCACATCGCCCGTGCTAAGAAATTGTTTAATATTGGTGAAGAGCTAGTTATCCCATGTGCAGTTGACATGTGTCGTGAGGTACTAGGGGAGAGTGCTGCAAACAAAATAAAAGAAACCCCACTCTCACTGTCTCCAGACGAATTATTGACATGAGCGATGATATTGAAACGCAACTTTTGGATCATGTGCGACCAAGCCCCTTGTTTGCCATTCAAATCGACGAATCAACAGATATTTAATGTTTATAAGCAACTGAAAATAGCACAAATGTCAGAGAATGTCAAAACTTCTAAAGGGCCCCAAAACAGCTCAGACTTCAGAGGGTTAAATATAGGGCTGAACGATTTTGGAAAAAAATCGAATTGCGATTTTTTTAACCAATATTGTGATTGCGATTTAATATGCGATTATTTTTTAAACTCTATCTTCTGTATTATTCAACAATACATCATTGTATAGTAATGTTGGAAATCTTTAATTGGTACCTCACGATCCGATTCTGGGAGTCACAAACTTTTTTCCTTATTAATTATTAATATTAAGCTTATTAATTTATTAAAAACTTAAAATGTTTTTTATTATGATATATGTAATTATAAGCTTTTTGAAATAACATTTTAATTAAAACAATTGCATGTTAATAATTTTAAATATATAAACTAATATAGCTGCAAAACATAAGCTAGTAAATCATAAAGAGGAACAAAAAAACATATTACAAGCAATGAACAAAGAGTGCTTTCAGTATTTAAGAGTGTCTGAACTGTGAGTGATTTTTCTCTTTCTCAGCTTGATTATTAATGATGACATCATCATAGACAGCGGGAGACCTGCATTCACACTAATGCAGATCTCTTGAAATATAAGATGTTTTTGCCCTGTCTGTTTAATTCATTAAGATATTACTGATGGTGTTTACATTAATGTTGGGTCATAAAAGCATTGAGAAGCACACAGACGCGTGCTCGCGAGCACTCTTCACAAAGCGCCGCGTGAGCATTTGAAATGGAAAGCCTTCTGTCAGCGAGTTTCTTATTTTTAATATACAAGCACACTGCATTCCTAACGACATGAATGAAGCCTTCGTTGAGCATTTGTAAGGAAAATAACGGCGGGCGAGAACACACACTCGTGACATCAAGCAAAGTTTCTCACAGCGCATATCCTGTGCAAAGAAGCCTGCGAATGTCACTGCAATTTGCGCCGTCAACCTTTTCGGAACGTTATGGATATTAGTTTATGGTTCGTGTGTGTGTGTGTGTGTGTGTGTGTAAGATTGAGTGAGTGAGTGAGTGAGAGAGAGAGCGAGAGAGCGAGAGAGAGAGAGAGAGAGAGAGAGAGAGAGAGAGAGAGAGAGAGAGAGAGAGAGAGAGAGGAGAGAGAGAGAGATATCAGAATACGGATGTTTCTAAAATGCACCTGCAGTTAAAATCTAAGCTCAGAATCGATCCAGAATCATTGTAGCCTATAGTATGAACAACACAATATTAGTTAGATCCTTTTATGCCATGTATATGATATGTGTAACGTGCCAAGTTGCTTCTTCTTCTGCAGACTTTACTCTCGCGTGTCACGTGACCAGACTGTAATCGCAGCCTTTGCGGTTAGAAAATCGTGTTTTTTCATATTGCGATATTATCGCAAATGCAATTAATCGTTCAGCCCTAGTTAAATACATGTTTTAGTACCAGGGAAATCACTAAGAAATCTCCTGATAACGTGTATCAATGTATTATATATGTCTTATAGGATCTGTGGAGTGTCTGTATAACTAGACAGTTACCACATCATAATCCTCAATATCATGCCCTCCATATATGGGAAGTATGCATTATTTGGTATGCACGAGACGGATAAATGATGACCTATAATTTGGAGCAGAGTAAAGTTTTGTATGATATACCATATTTGCAATATGAAAATTATGCATTTGAAATGTTTGCCAGAAGCCAGGGAATCTGCTCGCGTTTGTCACATGGGGCAAAACGCTAATGATATGCGAGAACGGGAGAACTGGGCGGGAGACCCGCCCACAACAATATCTGATTGGCTCTGTTCTGATTGAACACCTCCAGGGGCGGATCAAATGGACCTGTTAAGACAGGGAACTCAACAGTTGACTTTGCTTTTTGATTTTTGATTTTGGCTTCTTGATTTTGGCACTGACCTTCGCTACAGCTGACTCGTGCTGGCCTTATCATCTTCTTGCCTGCACGTTTCACTAGCACTGAGAGCTGCCAAGAGCTCTTTCAAAATGTAACCACAATGAGTTTCGGGAATTTATTCAAATGGTGTAAATATTCATGAGTCTATGAATATGATTTGCTTGTTGTACAGATCAATATTAATTTATAACGGAACTTTTAATCATGTAAAAGTAACCCTTATCCAAATTGATTTCTTCATCAATTATCAATTTTACAAACTATAAGAAACATCAATTTGCTTGATCAGGACAAATAATATTTCCTATGTTTGCACAATTTGTATTACTGAAATAGAGAGAGAGAGCGGCAGACCTTTCGCAAGAGACCTCAAGGAATTAACACTCCCGTGAACAGGAATAATTCAGACAACCTTTTACACGCAGTTTGATTGTGAAATAAGAATACTTGCATTACTCTGGCTTCTCGTGTGTAAGTATCTGAGTTCGACTGTCAGGGAGGTTCGGTACGGATCTTTGCGGTTCCAGGAGGATTTCTCTGAAGCTTAGGGAGGCTGCCGGTCTTTTCTCCGTGGCGGGGAGGCCAAGGGTCTCTCTCGTGGTGACGGAATGCCCAGGGCTTCTTCTCTCAATGGCAAAATGCCATGAGGTCCTCCTCTTAGTGGCAGAATGCCACGGGCTCCTTCTCCCAATGGCAAAATGCAAAGAGTTAACGGTCAGTCTCTGTTCTTATGGATGTCATGGCTAACGCCCTTATTCTGGAGTGATCCAATCACGTCCGGGAGGCTGACGGTGCAAGTTTCCCTTTGTTCGTGGACACCCCCTCCTCTTGGCTAATCAAGAGGAGTAATAAAGTTTAAGCCTCTCTTCTTAGAAAGCTGGTACTTTTGTAATACTGCATCTTGTGTTAATTTGTGAATGAGATTCGGTACCGTCGGGTTTCTGCGGTTTGAAAGGTCAGAAGAGTTGGCAGGCCAATTGAGCACAGTAATACCATGGTCAGTAAACCATTTACCAGTGGTTTTGGCACTGTGAGCAGGTGCCAGGTCGTGCTGAAAAATGAAATCATCTCCATAAAGCTTTTCAGCAGATGGAAGCATGAAGTGCTCCAAAATCTCCTGATAGCTAGCTGCATTGACCCTGTCCTTGATAAAACACAGTGGACCAACACCAGCAGCTGATATGGCACCCCAGACCATCACTGACTGTGGGTACTTGACACTGGACTTCAGGCATTTTGGCATTTCCTTCTCCCCAGTCTTCCTCCAGACTCTGACACCTTGATTTCCGAATGACATGCAAAATTTGCTTTCATCCGAAAAAAGTACTTTGGACCACTGAGCAACAGTCCACTGCTGCTTCTCTGTAGCCCAGGTCAGGCGCTTCTGCCGCTGTTTCTGGTTCAAAAGTGGCTTGACCTGGGGAATGCGGCACCTGTAGCCCATTTCCTTCACACGCCTGTGCACGGTGGCTCTGGATGTTTCTACTCCAGACTCATTCCACTGCTTCCGCAGGTCCCCCAAGGTCTGGAATCGGTCCTTCTCCACAATCTTCCTCAGGGTCCGGTGGTCACCTCTTCTCGTTGTGCAGCGTTTTTTGCCACACTTTTTCCTTCCCACAGACTTCCCACTGAGGTGCCTTGATACAGCACTCTGGGGACAGCCTATTCGTTCAGAAATTTCTTTCTGTGTCTTACCCTCTTGCTTGAGGGTGTCAATGATGGCCTTCTGGACAGCAGTCAGGTCGACAGTCTTACCCAAGATTGCGGTTTTGAGTAATGAACCAGGCTGGGAGTTTTTAAAAGCCTCAGGAATCTTTTGCAGGTGTAATTAGTTGATTCAGATTAGGTTAATAGCTCGTTTAGAGAACCTTTTCATGATATGCTAATTTTTTGAGATATACTTTTATATATATATATATATATATATATATATATATATATATATATATATATATATATATATATATATATATATATATATATATATATATATATATATATATATATATATATATATATATATAAATAAATACAGTATACACACACACACTTTTAATTTGTAAAAAAATAAAATAATCGCATTTTTAATCGCAATTAGATATTTTCCCCAAATCGTGCAGCCCTAGTTTATTCTTAAGTGGATTGATAAGAAGTAGCCAGGCAAACAAATCTGTTTATGAAGTTAAGATGTTCTATTCAAGGTATACAATCATAACAATGCCATGTTTGTTTACTGTCACTAGACTTATCTGGTCTGTCAGTGAAGTTAGCATGTACATGGGGCTCCAGACTGTGAACAAATGGTTGCATTTTGCGGCCTTTTTTCCTGCTGGTGTGTTTCTGTTACTACTAATTCTGTTAGAGGTCGCACTGGAGCCCATGCATGGGCCAATCTCGATTACGCGATACCGTTACTACACAGTGCAGGGAGATCCAGTGAGGAACAATGTTCCCTCTAAGCTGCGCGAAAAAAAGAATAAAATGCCGCGCAGACGATAGACACAGACGCGAAATGTGGGGAGAAATCCATTTGATTGTAGTTTAAATGAGAAATAATTGCAGTGCTCTGTTCTACCGCTATAGAGTTAGTATCACTATCGTGTTAGGACCGGTGAAAGTGGTTTAGCTACAGGCTTCATAGAAAGACAATGATGTCATGTGTGAGCATGCAGCAGTGAGTCGTGTTTGCGGTCCAAATAGCTCAAAATGAGAGGCCACGAGAAACGCAAAGACGTGGAATAAAAACTCATCATGTTTTAAAGAAGAGTGGCTTGATTAAGTGCAGGAATAACAGATGATGGACACAGCACGGTGACAAAACAGACATTTACAGTTACACACCCACCACAAGTGTAGCATGCAAACTCTAAACACCAAAGTAACACACATGAGTTCAAATAAATGTGTGTGTGTGGTTTGGGTTTCAGGGATGTTTAGATAACTATAAAAGAGTTCACATGTTCCCTTGAACATATTTAGCTATTAGATCTATTTAATTACTTTAGTTATTTATTTATTTTAAACAAATTGAAGCATTTAAACTGATATAATATACTATCAGTTTAAATACTTCCAGTAGTTTTTATATTATAATATAGGCTATTATAATTGTATTATAGTGTAAGCCTAATAAATAATTCATCTCACAAGGGGATTGTTTAGGGATCCTTGCCATTAAAAAGTTTGACAACCCCTGATATAGAAAATCTTGGAAATTCATAAGCAATAAACAAACATTTAATATAGATGGTTTAATGCTGCCTGTCGCCAATAAATTACTGTACAAAAACACATTAAGAACCATCTCAGTGTAATCTCCCTGGGGGAGATTTTATTATTATTTCTTGGTAAAGAAGACTACAGTTAACAGCACTGTAAAATGTGCTTAATTTAGTGACTTCTGAATTATTTTTTTATTTAATAGATCACTAAGTTACATCAATAGTTAAATCAAATTGAAATAGCACATTAAAGTTCAAAGTTATAACTGCATGATGAAACCACTTTTTTATGTGCGTAAAGAATGTTTTTGCTCAGGTGACCAAGATGTCTGCCCAATAGAGAAAAGTTTTGCTCAGCGAGAAAAGTAATTAGAGGGAACATTGGTGAGAAAGCGTCTGAATTCGCCGCAGAATTAATAACATCGCTGTGAAATCTAGTGGGAAGAGTGCAGAATTCTCTGTTATAAACCACAGGTATCATATCAAATAGCGCTGACGTGGAAACCCAGGAGAAACCATTAATGTTCATATTAAAATATGTATGAATTTAATACATGACCTAGATTATTTGTTTATTATTATATTTATTTTGCAAAATTGTCCTTTTAAATTTAATTTAATAATATTTATTAATTAAAAAAAGGTTTGCTGTTCTGAGTGTGCTCCCTTTAAGCTCATCCACATTGAACATCTATGTAAATACTTCATAAACAGACTTTGAATATTAACTCATGGTTGTCACTTCAAGTTAATCTTTTAAAATTATTCTTTAAAAATATTGTTTAAAATAAACAAGGATTTCCCCCACAAAAAGAATTTCTGAGCTTAATGGCAACAGGGGTGTGCTTAAAGGGTACAATCATGTACCCATTAAGCACAGCCAGACTTTTTGCATTTAATGATGTATATCTTAATTTAAATTCTTTTGTCATTTAAAATAAAAGGAAATATTATTGTGTGAGAGATTAATATTTTATTTTAACATAACTTGTACTTAAACCAATACCCTGTGCACTAAAATGTTTTGGTGAGCTTAATAGGTACGTTTACCCTATGTCAGTGGTTCCCAACCGTTTTTACTAGGCCCCCCTCTCTCCGAATCAATACTGCAAGGCCCAACAATTCATCTTGACAACTACGTGAATATATTGAACTGTGTTCATGCAGAAATACGATGTTATAGCGGTCAGTGAGCTGAGAGCGTACACACACGGTTTGTTTGGACATCAATAATAACGTACTCGCACGTGCCTATAATGGATGACTCCTGCACGCCACTGTAATCGACTTTACGTTCATTACAATCGTAATCCAAACAAAACTTTATTCAGTGTGCCGAGAGCGCACATACACGGTTTGCGCATCAATTATAACAGACACACGCGTACCTAGTATGTCACTGCAATCGTCTTTACCATTGTAAGAATATAAAGAACCAGGCCAGACTGTCTGGATGAGTATTTTTCAGAAAGACTGTCTGAAAATGAATGAACATCTGAATCCACACATACAATCATCACCCTCATCTGAGACAATGTCCCACTGAGTGAATCAACTGAGAATGGCTTCATTTGCATGCATTTACCTTGTCCCAAACTTCCCCCAAGCTCTTAATCTCCTCTGCTGGGAGATCACAATAGATTTTGGGTATATTTCAATGTCACTTCTCACTATACAATATTATATGTGTTTAATATCGTTTGAAATGTCTCAGTGCGAATGGTACAAAAATCTCATAAGCACAGAAATACACAAGAAGTTAATAAGAGTTTTTAGAGCTTAGAGGTATTCTACCTATGATGGTGGGTGTGGCTGTTGGAGCCATTTGGTATCCTTTCAATCAAGCCAAATGGGAATTCGACTCAATTTAAATTCCCTTTGTTTTACATGCATTTCCATCTGAAACAGTGGATGATCTGGTCTGAGTTATTTAAAGCGATGCAGCGATGAGTTCGGGGCTCAATACTATTAACAAGGATGGCCCGTAACACAGAAAATGCTCTGTGTTACGTAATATTCAAAAGGTCAGGAAATCTTTCACTCTTTAAGCTATTTCGGAATATTTGATGTTATTATCTTTGAATTGATTATGTAATTGGCATTATACATTTACCTGACTGTCAATAAAATTGTTACATTTTGATCCTTTTTTGAATTACTCTGTAATTATTAACTATTTCCAGAACGGAACGATATAATTGCAATAAAGGGTTAAAATGATTAAATGTATGGTTAACTATTAGATATAAATGACTAAAACAACCAATTGGCATTCTCTTCTAAATTCGACAAATATGATAAATGGAGTCAGATAGAGAATATTATAATTAAATCCATTTTGCCCAGCTGAAGCACGAACGCGCAAATGGCCTTCGAGTCGCTATCGCTACCGACCCTTGGAGTGTTTTCAGCGGCTTTACACCATCATTACAACCGTCCTCCATCAAAACTTTTTAGCGACACTGGTTTGCTTTATCCAACTGAAATGTGTAGTTTGCGTATCCTGTGTTCATGAAGCAGTGGGGTGTTTTGAGCCGCCATTCAGTCTGCATTTCACACAGCACGATTAGAAACGCCTTGGGCTGCTCCGAATCCAAAACAATCACATAATAGGTACGAGAGAGGTGGTTCTTTGTTGTAATTTATATTTTTTTCATTTATACAGCGAGTGCAGAATTATTAGGCAAGTTGTATTTTTGAGGATTAATTTTACAACATTAATAATTAAACAACAACCATGTTGTCAATGAACACAAAAAACTCATTAATATCAAAGCTGAATATTTTTGGAAGTGGTTTTTAGTTTTAGCTATTTTAGGGGGATATCTGTGTGTGCAGGTGACTATTACTGTGCATAATTATTAGGCAACTTAACAAAAAACAAATTTATACCCATTTCAATTATTTATTTTTACCAGTGAAACCAATATAACATCTCAACATTCACAAATATACATTTCTGACATTCAAAAACCAAACAAAAACAAATCAGTGACCAATATAGCCACCTTTCTTTGCAAGGACACTCAAAAGCCTGCCATCCATGGATTCTGTCAGTGTTTTGATCTGTTCACCATCAACATTGCGTGCAGCAGCAACCACAGCCTCCCAGACACTGTTCAGAGAGGTGTACTGTTTTCCCTCCTTGTAAATCGCACATTTGATGATGGACCACAGGTTCTCAATGGGGTTCAGATCAGGTGAACAAGGAGGCCATATCATTAGATTTTCTTCTTTTATACCCTTTCTTGCCAGCCACGCTGTGGAGTACTTGGACGCGTGTGATGGAGCATTGTCCTGCATGAAAATCATGTTTTTCTTGAAGGATGCAGACTTCTTCCTGTACCACTGCTTGAAGAAGGTGTCTTCCAGAAACTGGCAGTCTGGCACTGCCTTTCTTACCTTGGCCATGTCTCTGAGTATTGCACACCTTGTGCTTTTGGGCACTTCAGTGATGTTGCAGCTCTGAAATATGGCCAAACTGGTGGCAAGTGGCATCTTGGCAGCTGCACGCTTGACTTTTCTCAGTTCACGGGCAGTTATTTTGCGCCTTGGTTTTTCCACACGCTTCTTGCGACCGTGTTGACTATTTTGAATGAAACGCTTGATTGTTCGATGATCACGCTTCAGAAGCTTGGCTATTTTAAGACTGCTGCATCCCTCTGCAATATATCTCACTATTTTTGACTTTTTTGAGCCTGTCAAGTCCTTCTTTTGACCCATTTTGCCAAAGGAAAGGAAGTTGCCTAATAATTATGCACACCTGATATAGGGTGTTGATGTCATTAGACCACACCCCTTCTCATCACAGAGATGCACATCACCTAATATGCTTAATTGGTAGTAGGCTTTCCAGCCTATACAGCTTGGAGTAAGACAACATGCATAACGAGGATGATGTGGTCAAAATACTCATTTGCCTAATAATTCTGCACTCCCTGTATAATTGATCTTTTATTATTTAACGTATCAATAATAAAATTGATAAATTATATGAATATATTCAAATTACTTTTAAGTTATCTCGCGGCCCACTCGGAGGATCACTGAGGCCTGCTGAACGGAGAATGATTGACAGCCGCAGCAGAGGGAAGACGAGTATTCAACTTGAAGGTGTAATGCTTCTCGCAGTTCAAAACACTTACGCTACGTCCAACGTCATCGTCACGCCAGTTACGCCTTTTTCACAAGTTGAATACGGAAGGCGGTCCGCCGGAAACAAGACATTTTACTTCAGAAGGCTTTTATCAACCCCCCAGAGCAATGTGGATTACTTTTATAATGGATGGATACACTTTTTTGGGCTTCAAATTTTGGGCTGCCATTTACTGCCATTATAATGCTTGGAAGATCCAGGATATTTTTTTAATATAACTCTGATTGTATTCATCTGAAATAAAAATGTCATATAGGATGGCTTGAGGGTGAGTAAATCATGGGGTCATTTTCATTTTTGGGTGATCCATCCCTTTTAAAAGGCTGTGTGTAGTTTCAGTTTTGAATGAGATCAGATTCATTCTGTGAAGTTATTTTATGTCTCAGATATGCAACAGTTTGTTTTATGTATGAATAAAGTAGCCAAGAATCTTACAACACAGTCTGGTTAATGACATAAGCTCAATCAACTTTTTTTTTTCTTTTTTTTTCTTTTTTTTTCTTTGCACTGCTGCCCGGGCAGGATGCAGCTGGATCAAAAAAGAAAATTACAGAAAAAATATATGGTTAGTATTTGCATAGTCCCACCACCTTGACACTGTCTGATAGATTTCCAAATAGAAGTATGATAGAAGACAGCTGCCTGCCTCACAAGTTTAGAGTCTAATATAGATGTTATATCATGAAGCTCTTTTGATGTACATTTGCATTGGCTCATTATAGTGTGGTTGCAATACAGATGACCCGAGTTTGTTTCCCAACATGAGGTCCTTTCCCATTCCTGTTCCCTATTCTGTATCTACCTAATTATCCTCTTCCAATAAAGGTATGCCCCTAAAAGTTATTAAAGAGGACCTATTATGCTTTTTTACATTTTTCAACTTTTTTTAAGTGTAATATTGCTGTTTGAGCATGAAAAAGGTCTGCAAAGTTACAAAGTCCATATAGTGAAAGATTTATTCACTAAATCAGTAACCATTGTTTCTGAACTCCCTGAAATGCCTTGATTGTAGTCTTTAGTTTTTTTAGAATGTACATGTCACAATTATGGTTGCAAAAATTAATCGATAAAAAAAAAGATTATAATCAATAACGAAAAAAGAAACAAGAACGTATCTGATTATTGATTAGTCGTGTCTGTGCGCTGTGCACAGAAACAGTCACGGTGCTTTACAGTAGTGTATAATGCATTTGTAGGGACAAAACCAGTGCTCGAAGTGGGGGAAAAAGTGACTGGTCGAAATCGCAGGGTGGTCAGAGTATCGGCAACATGTGATAACCGGTACCGACCCACTTCGAGCACTGGACAAAAAGTTAATGGAAAATAGCGGAGGTCACAGAGTAAGCTGCTGTGGGAAAGGTGCACGACCCAAGTCCGAAACACGAGAATAGGCCTACTTTATATTAAGTGCTTCAAACAAAAGCCAGCATTTACAGCTGATTGCCCTGTCGCGCTTGACTGATGCTTGTGCTGTTTACTGCTTTTGATACATGTTTTGCTCAACACGTCTTAAATTTT
Organism: Romanogobio albipinnatus; assembly: GCA_023566225.1. Classification (NCBI taxonomy): domain Eukaryota; kingdom Metazoa; phylum Chordata; class Actinopteri; order Cypriniformes; family Gobionidae; genus Romanogobio; species Romanogobio albipinnatus. The sequence goes on from CM042242.1 coordinate 51,391,683, forward strand.
ATGGTTATATTCTTATCTGTAAATATTAGAAAGTCCCAAAAATATTTCTATTTTGCATAGTCTAGGTGCAGGTCCACCATCGGATCTGGATACTGCCCGGATCCGGCTGACTACTGTAAACCTCGGGGTAAACAGAGAGACTGATATTAGTGTAGATGCCATTCTTCTTATGATGTAACGAGTACATTGTGTGTTAAAATATTGTTGGAGTAGCCTATAATATAATATTTGCTATGTTTTGTGTTTGTGTTTTTTTCTATGATATAAAATTGCTATGGTAAGATGAGTGAATGTGTTCATCATACCTCATACAAATTAACATTTAAACGTAGTGCTACTGACAGCCTGGGAAGAGAGGTGCTGCAACAGTGTAAAATATGTAAAAAAAAAAAAAAAGCATGACAACCTGTTCTAGTAGACATCAAAAACAAAACTTTGTAAAAGGGCATAATATGGCCTCTTTAAGAATGTAGAACATATGATTTTTTTCCCGTTCATTTGTGACACTGTCACATAAGAGACATGTTTTATCCGCTCTATTTAATTCAATGATATGTATAATAGAGTTTTAATTGGTTTACATGTTTTCTTAGTCCATTTTATTCCTCTTACCATCTTAAGTGTTTATATGTCTTTAAGTAGTTAAGGGTTGGCCTGTGATGTGACCAGTCACATGACAGGAAGGAGGAAATGCATGGGTATAAAAGAGATTAGCATGAGAACCAAAAAGGGGGAAAAAGGATCACTAACAGACACTTAATAGTGCCTTCTGGATTGTGGAGTTTCCAACCTGTGGACTCACCTTTTCAGGCACCACTGCACACGTTTGGATTATCTTTTTCTTGGACTGTGTATATAGACTGGAGGACACTCTCATTGGGACTTATCATCACACTAGGATGCTTGGACTGTTTTAGGGTATGGTACATTGGACTCTATGCTTATAGCAGCCTTAGTTTTCCTGGTTTTACTGTGTGGTTTTAAAGTCTCAGGTGAGCTTTGTAAATACACCATTTCTTTATAATCTCATCGCTGGTTCATGTCTCATTATTTTAACCTATAGATCTCACACAGTAAAATCTGACCCCATTTCAAATATTTTAACCTACCCAACTTGGGCTGAACGTTACACATTTTCCATGTCATATTTTCCTTATGTTAGATGCTTTGCTTGTTGAGGCATGTTACTGAGCTGGTTGAGGAAGAGAATACACTACACTGCCTGCCAAGCCGGTGCATGGACTTTTGTGTTTGAGTGTCTCAATAGTCTTAGTCAAAACAAAATTTGATTTTAAATTGATGTTGAAAAAAGATAAATACTTTGCAAGTATTTTGTTTTGAATAATATTTCTTATCATCAAACATATTTAAGTTCATATGTAGTGGATAGCAACTGAGATTTTAAAATGCAGCTACATAACAAGGAACATCACAATAATCTTGAATTAGCTATTCAAATGCTGCTAGTTATTAATTGTTCCTTGGTTTGTGAAAATCTGCGCAAAGACCCCTGTTCTGAAGGCCAACAAATTATAATTTCTTAACGTATTGACTGTGACAGTTTATATTTTACACTGTTCATATATTAAAAAGTGGAGCAGAATATTATTTGAAACCCATAGGTTTCGTCAGGTCTTCTTTTTGTACTGCTATCTGCTGTCTTTGTGAGCATGTGCCTGTTTTTTTGCTGTCATTAGAGAGATACATTTTTTTTTTTGGTCTGTTCAAAAGCTCTGCAGTCTGTAGAGATTCATTTATTTTGATTTGCTCAAATGCCTCATAGTATCTGGGCAAGAAAAGGATGAGCTGTTGCATAATAGTCCATGTATTCGCAACACATGAAAAATATATTTTTCTCTTTCTCTCCCTTCAATTGTCCTATTAAAGGCCTTAAATTGTTGCTGTAATTAATTATAGTAATATTTCCTGTATTACTCAGAGAAGGATGGATAACTGGATGAATATTTGAATGCTACCGATCCAAATCTGAATTCAGACTTGTTATGCAGCCTGAATCATAATGACACTGAGTTTGTTTCGTTGGCCAGAGAAGAACTGGCCCTTCGACTAAGCCTGGTCTCTCCCAAGGTTTTTTCTCTCAATCCTGTCGCATGATGGAATTTGGGTTCCTTGCCACTGCTTACCGCTTGCTCAGTTGAGGACACTTAAAGGGTTAGTTCACCCAAAAATGAAAATAATGTAATTTATTACTCACCCTCATGCCGTTCCAGACCTCAGTTCATCTTCGGAACACAAATTATATAAAAAAAAATATGTAAGATGTATATAAGAAATATTCTCGTCGCTTTATAATATTAATATTGAACCACTGTACTCACATGAACTGATTTAAATATGTTTTTAGTACATTAATGGATCTTGAGAGTGTAAATTTCATTGCTGCCTATGCAGGCCTCTCTGAGCCTTCGGATTTCTACAAAAATATCTTAATTTGTGTTCCGAAGATGAACGGAGGTCTTATGGGTGTGGAACGGCATAAGGGTAAGTAATAAATTACATTATTTTAATTTTTGGGTGAACTAACCCTAATATTCAGCGATAATATTGATCTAGCTGTCTTGATGCTGTTGTATGACCACTGAACTGAACTGGAATGATGACATCATTTTTTGAAGAACTGCTTTACAGATGAAATTAACTCAGTTCATTAACTGACTTCAGCTGAGCAAAAGCCAAAATGCACAATTTTCCTGTTATCACTGTAAAGCTGCTTTGAAACAATCTGTATAAAGCACTATATAAATAAAGTTGACTTGACTTGACCAATGAGATTTTGCTGTGGGCAGGGCTACCCAGTGCAAAATGACAGCAATAAAACTAATTTAATGCCTGCTGCCCTCAAATCAACTTGTAAGAGAGACAAGTATTGCATGATTTTTTTATATCTCGCATAGTTAGGATGCAATGTATCGGCCCAAAAAATTTCTGTGCATCCCTAACAAACAATCTAGAAAAACTAGTAATCTAGTCATCCGTTCTGATCCACTTGAACCCTAACTGAACTGTTAAACTGATGACCCAAACTAACATGTTTAAGAAACTATTGTCTTTGAGTTTTTAATTTTGACAAATAGTGTTGAATCTAGCTGATGGAATAACATTCGGTGTTACCATGGTAATCAGGCTGTCAAAAGGAAAGGATATTGAAGTTTGAACCGCTTCTCCTAAGTCCTCTTATTTACTTCATGGTGTATGTAAACTGGTGAAGATAGTCTGCAACCTTTCTGCACATGCTGCACATCGCTTGACTTTGCACCTCTGCAACTGCAACTAAACCAAAGCAAGTTCAAGATACATCTAATTTTCTGCTGTGTCATGTCATAGATTCACACCGCCATACATTTAGTATCATCCACACCTCAATGCAGTTACTGTGGTGTTAACAGCTCTATAGTGTTTTCCCTAGAGGCTCGTCCTCCTCAACCGCAGAGACAACATTGTCTCCAGTCCAGACCAACACGTCACTGGTTAAAAGTAATTCAGTTTTGGATTGTGATAAGCATTCGGGAAACTCGTTCTGCTGAAATAGGAATCCGATTTATTGATTGAGTGCAAGTTTTCTGTGTATCTGTCACAACTCTTAACTTTAGTTATCTAAGCTGAATCCTGTTCTATTCACTAGTATTATAAAGGTTGTTTTATTTGCTCTTTCCTGTAGTTTTAGTGCTCATTCGATTTAACCGTGTAGTTAGTATAGTAAAGTAGCACAATATTACAGTTATTGTTACTTTATACAATAGATTGCTTTAAAGCAAGCAGCTTTACAGTATTAAATATAAAACAAACAGTGTCATGCAGTCATGGAGTGTACTATGCACTTTTTGTTTTTGAATACTTAAAGGATTAGTTCACTTCAAAATGAAAATTCTGATAATTTACTCACCCCCATCTCATCCAAGATATTCATGTCAAAAAGAAAAAGTTTTTTGAGGAAAATATACTAGGATTTTTCTTCACAAAATGGTTTTCAATGGCAACCAATAGGTTGATGGTCCAAATCAATGCAGTTTCAAAGGGTTTCAAAGGGCTTCAGAGGCTCTGCATGATTCCAGCCAAGGAACAGGGTCTTATCTAGCGAAACCATCTGTCATTTTCTAAAAAAAACAAACAAATGTATATACTTTTTAACCTTAAATGCGCAACTTCGGTGTTGTTATTCTTCACTGCGTATGACATCACGTCGGAAAGGTCATGCTTGTGACGTACGTGGAAGTACTGACCCAGTGTTAAAACGAACGTGTATAGACTAAATAAAACGCCCTTCAAAAATAAAGGTAAAACAACAATGTCAGACAATTTTAAAGTTGGAGGAGAACATGAGACTGGTTTGGTACTTCCACCTACGTGAACTTTCTGACCTCATGACATTATACGCAGTGAAGAAGAACAACACAGAAGTTGCGCCTGTCGTGCATTTAAGGTGAAAAAAAAAGTATAGAATTCTTTTTTTTTTTTTTTGAAAATGACCAATGGTTTTGATAGATAAGAACCTGTTCCTCTGCTAGGATCGTGCAGAGCCCTCTGAAGCCCTTTTGAAACTGCATTGATTTGAACCTTCAACCCTTTGGTTTCAATTGAAATGCAATATGTGGAGAAAAATCCTGGAATGTTTTCATATAATTATATAATTATATATATATATATATATATATATATATATATATATATATATATATATATATATATATATATATATATATATATATATATATATATATATATATATATATAAAATAATATAGCTCAGGTTTTATGCATATGGTGGTATATTCTTTATGACAATTTTTCTAAAGTTAGATCCTCTTCCTAAAAAAAACAAGAAATATCGCAATACATCACGTTTCTTACAGTATCGCAATATATTGTATCACCAGATTTACAACCCTAACAGTATTGTGACAACAAGAAGATTGTTTCAAACTGTAGTCAGCACATCTTGTTATAAGGCAGCATTGGATATATTCTCCATGGAGAGTGCAATCCCAAAATATAGGCCTATTCTGTCATTCCATTAAATTTCAAAAAGTAGTCAAACAAATTTAATATTTGTATTACATTTACAATTTCTGTACCTGAACTTAGATCAGTATTTATTGGTGCTATTGCTAATTAGTTTATTTGTTATTATTTTATTACCGTTTACTTGCCTTTTAATATGAGTTAGTCCAACAGTTTTTGCTGTGGTATTGTTAAAACCATAGGAAAATGTTAGTGTTCTTTAGGCTGCTGATTTTTTTTGTAGGCTGCTGATTGTTCATGGAAATCAGCTGTAACAAAACATTTTGCCCAAAGGCATGAATAAGACAAGAATATAGACAATAGGGGTGTCGCAATATGCCGGTATTGGCGATGACAACAATATTTAAAATGAATAGGGCTCTTATGATAGCATGACACGTAAATACTTTTGTGTCCCGAGTCTGACACAATTGCCTGGCATAAATGTGCGCTATTCATTGATTTTGAGCCGCTCTGGAGCGCTGGATTGGGGATGCGAGAGCCTGTGGGTCGTGACTTGTCTTGCCTATAATAAAATCCATAGATATAAAACACTTCAAGCATATCACAATGTTAGTTTAAATGTTTACTATCACCACAACCACAGTAAAAACGCATTTTTGACAAGCTGAGGCAGACTGATGCTGCTCGCAGATCGCAACGGCGCTCTTAAACAAAACAGGCTATACATTCTAAACTAATGAACAAAATACAATAAAAAAAACATGCAGGTAGTCTAACCTTACACCTCTCCACAAAATTAATATAAATCCGATCTTCAATTCCCGCACTATATGCAAATTCAGTTCATGTCAACGGAAGCAAAAGATTCAAGCTGCATTTTATTTATCATCAGCTCATTTCAAGATCAAAGACCGCAATAGGAGAAAAGCGACCTAAGCAGTAAGCACTGGTAAGAGCATTTAGTCTCATTAGTTTTAATGAAGATGATTGTGTTTTTGAGCATTTGAGACTTGGGCTACTTTCAGTTTCACTGGCAGCCGTTTGCGTGTTGGCTTAATGCTTTAGTGATAGGCTAGCTACTCATTTGTGGTGATGCATGTTGGGTTAACGCCGACTATGTCATTTATAGCCTTTAACACGCTCTCACAATGAGTGCTGTATTACTACTCATAAAGGTAATTTTATTTGACAAATTAATACTGTGGGATAATGCAGCGTTGTTTTAATTGGTCAAAACAATCATACGAAAAGTACATTTGAGTGTTTAATGAACGTTATTATGTTATAACATTACTGGGCTGGTACTCCTCCTGCTTGATGGCTGGTATGATGGTGGCTGGTGACTTGTGTTTCTAAATGGCATGAAATTAATTTTCAAATATATTGTATATTAGAGAAAATACTTTATTATAGGGGTGTAACGGTAAACAAAACTGACAGTTCGGTACGTACCTCGGTTTTGAAGTCACGGTTTGGTACGGGTTCGGTACAGCAGTTTTAAAAGATGTATTTTTATTAAACAGTGGTTTACTGAAAAAAATGTGTCTGTCCTTAAATAAATTAAAACTAAAAGTTTCTTAAAGATAATGCTGTAAACTATATAAGGAGCCCTTACTTGAACATTATTACTATAATATTAAAGGTTAACAACAGAGGCCAAACTATGAGCCTATATTCAGCTGATATTCATGTTTAGATATAGAATATAGGATAATCAACACTCAAATAACACATTGTGTGCAAACATGTAAACTTCACATAAGGCAGTTTTTGCATTAACTCCTAAATCTAATTATAAAATTATGTTTTTTCTCCAATTCGTTGTTGAAATATAATCTTAAATATTTAAATAATCTTTTATTAAATAATTCAATAATCAAGACATCACTAACAGGTTAAGTAGAATATATGTATAGTGAGGAAAATAATTATTTGAACACCCTGCTATTTTGTAAGTTCTCCCACTTAGAAATCATGGAGGGGTCTGAAATTGTCATCGTATGTGCATGTCCACTGTGAGATAAATAATCGAAACAAAAAAAATCCCGAAATCACAAATGTATGATTTTTTAACTATTTATTTGTATGATACAGCTGCAAATAAGTATTTGAACACCTGAGAAAATCAATGTTAATATTTGGTACAGTAGCCTTTGTTTGCAATTACAGAGGTAAAACGTTTCCTGTAGTTTTTCACCAGGTTTGCACACACTGCAGGAGGGATTTTGGCCCACTCCTCCACACAGATCTTCTCTAGATCAGTCAGGTTTCTGGCCTGTCGCTGAGAAACACAGAGTTTGAGCTCCCTCCAAAGATTCTCTATTGGGTTTAGGTCTGGAGACTGGCTAGGCCACGCCAGAACCTTGATATGCTTCTTACAGAGCCACTCATTGGTTATCCTGTCTGTGTGCTTCGGGTCATTGTCATGTTGGAAGACCCAGCCTCGACCCATCTTCAATGCATCTAACTGGGGGAAGGAGGTTGTTCCCCAAAATCTTGCAATACATGGCCCCGGTCATCCTCTCCTTAATACAGTGCAGTCGCCCTGTCCCATGTGCAGAAAAACACCCCCAAAGCATGATGCTACCACCCCCATGCTTCACAGTAGGGATGGTGTTCTTGGGATGGTACTCATCATTCTTCTTCCTCCAAACACGTTTAGTGGAATTATGACCAAAAAGTTCTATTTTGGTCTCATCTGACCACATGAATTTCTCCCATGACTCCTCTGGATCATCCAAATGGTCATTGGCAAACTTAAGACGGGCCTTGACATGTGCTGGTTTAAGCAGGGGAACCTTCCGTGCCATGCATGATTTCAAACCATGACGTCTTAGTGTATTACCAACAGTAACCTTGGAAACGGTGGTCCCAGCTCTTTTCAGGTCATTGACCAGCTCCTCCTGTGTAGTTCTGGGCTGATTTCTCACCTTTCTTAGGATCATTGAGACCCCACAAGGTGAGATCTTGCATGGAGCCCCAGTCCGAGGAAGATTGACAGTCATGTTTAGCTTCTTCCATTTTCTAATTTTTTTCACCAAGCTGCTTGGCAATTTCCCCGCAGCCCTTTCCAGCCTTGTGGAGGTGTACAATTTTGTCTCTAGTGTCTTTGGACAGTTCTTTGGTCTTGGCCATGTTAGTAGTTGGATTCTTACTGATTGTATGGGGTGGACAGGTGTCTTTATGCAGCTAACAACCTCAAACAGGTGCATCTAATTTAGGATGATAAATGGAGTGGAGGTGGACATTTTAAAGGCAGACTAACAGGTCTTTGAGGGTCAGAATTCTAGCTGATAGACAGGTGTTCAAATACTTATATGCAGCTGTATCATACAAATAAATAGTAAAAAAATCATATTGTGATTTCTGGATTTTTTTTTTTTGATTATGTCATGCACCTACGACGACAATTTCAGACCCCTCCATGATTTCCAAGTGGGAGAACTTGCAAAATAGCAGGGTGTTCAAATACTAATATATATATATATATATTCTACTTAACCTGTTAGTGATGTCTTGATTATTTAATGCTATGTTTAAGATTATATTTCAACAACGAATTGGAGAAAAAACAATTTTATAATTAGATTTAGGAGTTGATGCAAAAACTGCTATTTTGCAAGTTCTCCCACTTAGAAATCATGGAGGGGTCTGAAATTGTCATCGTAGGTGCATGTCCACTGTGAGAGACATAATCTAAAAAAAAATCACAATATATGATTTTTTTACCTATTTATTTGTATGATACAGCTGCAAAAAAGTATTTGAACACCTGTCTATCAGCTAGAATTCTGACCCTCAAAGACCTGTTAGTCTGCCTTTAAAATGTCCACCTCCACTCCATTTATTATCCTAAATTAGATGCACCTGTTTGAGGTCGTTAGCTGCATAAAGACACCTGTCCACCCCATACAATCAGTAAGAATCCAACTACTAACATGGCCAAGACCAAAGAGCTGTCCAAAGACACTAGGACTGGGGCTCCATGCAAGATCTCACCTCGTGGGTTCTCAATGATCCTAAAAAAAGGTGAGAAATCAGCCCAGAACTACACGGGAGGAGCTGGTCAATGACCTAAAAAGAGCTGGGACCACCGTTTCCAAGGTTACTGTTGGTAATACACGAAGACGTCATGGTTTGAAATCATGCATGGCACGTGCTGGTTTAAGCAGGGGAACCTTCCATGTCAAGGCCCGTCTTAAGTTTGCCAATGACCATTTGGATGATCCAGAGGAGTCATGGGAGAAAGTCATGTGGTCAGATGAGACTAAAATAGAACTTTTTGGTCATAATTCCACTAAATGTGTTTGGAAGAAGAAGAATGATGAGTACCATCCCAAGAACACCATCCCTACTGTGAAGCATGAGGGTGGTAGCATCATGCTTTGGGGGTGTTTTTCTGCACATGGGACAGGGCGACTGCACTGTATTAAGGAGAGGATGACCGGGGCCATGTATTGCGAGATTTTGGGGAACAACCTCCTTCCCCCAGTTAGAGCATTGAAGATGGGTCGAGGCTGGGTCTTCCAACATGACAATGACCCGAAGCACACAGACAGGATAAACCAAGGAGTGGCTCTGTAAAAAGCATATCAAGGTACTGGCGTGGCCTAGCCAGTCTCCAGACCTAAACCCAATAGAGAATCTTTGGAGGGAGCTCAAACTCCGTGTTTCTCAGCGACAGGCCAGAAACCTGACTGATCTAGAGAAGATCTGTGTGGAGGATTGGGCCAAAATCACTCCTGCAGTGTGTGTAAACCTGGTTAAAAACTACAGGAAACGTTTGACCTCTGTAATTGCAAACAAAGGCTACTGTCCCAAATATTAACATTGATTTTCTCAGGTGTTCAAATACTTATTTGCAGCTGTATCATACAAATAAATAGTTAAAAAATCATACATTGTGATTTCTGGATTTTTTTTTTTAGATTAATGTCTCTCACAGTGGACATGCACGTATGATGACAATTTCAGACCCCTCCATGATTTCTAAGTGGGAGAACTTGCAAAATAGCAGGGTGTTCAAATACTTATTTTCCTCACTAATATATATATATATATATATATAAAATATATATATTAGTGGTGGGCCGTGATCAGCGTTAACGCGAGACTCTTATCGGGCGATTTTAAAAAAATATCACCGTTAATCCATTCTCAAAATTGGGTTGGCAGCTGGGTCTATACTACGCAAGCTATGATGACTTTCACCTTGATATTTTAGCGCGGATGTACACCTAGCCGAATTGCACTGTAGGGGGTGAGAGAACGAGTCTTCGAACCTGTGTGTATGCCTACTAGTGTTGTCAAAAATATGGATATTTCGCTATGTATCGATCCTGAAATATCTGAAACGATACAATACTCATTTTCTACAGTATCGATATCAGCTGCTCTCCTTTTCCGACCGACAGCGAGTTGACACGCACCCGCCTCCTCTTATTCAGTCCGTTTAATCCTCTGAACATTGCGAACGGGTGTTCTGCTGGACTTTTGTTAGTATTGGTGTGACCGGTCTGAATTTCGCGCTGGGTTGCACATAATGTTAATTCTACTAATTCCCGCAGATTTCTCACTCGCATCTGAAGCGCACACATACATACCGTAATAAAGCTGCCTCTGAAATACAAGTGCAAAAATGAGCTCCTTTTTCCAGCTTATTAATGGTCAAATACACTCAGAAATGTCTCAATGCCCATCTTGGTGAGTTTTAACGTAAACACAGTCATAACCAGCTCACAGGAACAGTGTTTGGATATGCGTGCGTCAGGTCTTAAAGGGACAGAAGTTATTTATTATTCAAACTTCAAAAAGACAAACGATCACTTACGAGCACACATATTCTGAATGTCTTCGGCAGAATTCAAATAAGCCATTTTAATCTAGATTCATTTTGGAATTAATCTAGATTAAAAAAAATAATCTATGCCCACCACTAATAAATATAAATATATATATATATATATAAAGAAAAGAAAAGAAAAAAGACAAAAGACAAATATGCAATCGAAAAATTGTAGAATGAAACTAAGTTAAAAGTTTATGAAAATGCAGTCCTGGGGCATTCTGGACTTTGCCTCAGTGGTTTCTCTCTCATTCAAAGTCAACTGGATGCTATTTGAGCCTGTGCTATGAGTGATACGTTATTTATAGTAAAGCACAATCTTTTAAATAAATACAGACCTTAAATTATATTAAGTGATCATTTTGGATTAGTTACTCTATGACCAGTAACTTCTTTGTCTCATCTTTGTCTTCACCATGTACAGGACCGATGGCTCCGGTTACAGATGAAGCAGAACTTTACTCTGAACAGGTGGTTGTAATAACTAATTGATTCAAGTGATTAATAGTGCTGTTATTAATCTGTCTCCATGTTTTGAAACTATTAGGCATTCCAACTGGCTCTGATGGTTCTTGAATGCAATTCCTTGCTTCTGTTGAAGAAAATGCCTGTCAAAGGTTTCGTAATGGAAAGAGTGGTTACCAGTGGGCATGAGGTGATTTCACAATGACGGATAAGATCCTCTTTTGGCCAAACAGGGGACAATCGAAGACAGAGATGTTACAGCCGCCACTGGGCATCTCCTAAAGGGAGGTGTGATTGTGAGACGTGTATGAGAGTGAGAAGATGCTTGTAAGGCCAACAGCATCATTGAAGGGAGAGCTGTGAGAAGTTACAGTAATCTGCCCTAGAAATGTGAGCTCATCCATACCAGATCACCAGCAACCACATTCCCTGGATGGTTTGTTTTTCATTGTGACAAGTGTCCATAACTTAATGTAACTATGAAGATGATTTATAAAGAGCTAAGGGGAATGGGCTTTCAAGAACCAGCTGAGACCATGAGGGATTGTAATTCATTCCTGTGGAGACCATAACAAAAAAACTTCTTAATTTATATCAGGAACATGAAGTTGGTTGCCTTATGTGCAAATATTGTAATAAACTAAAACTAAGATCATTAGACATGACAGGATAATTCCAAGACATGTTGGTGGTTAAAGATGAAGACTGCTTTTGCTGATTTAAGAGAAGTTCTGGATAACAAAGGTTAAGTGAATTCAACATTTAAACTAAAGAAAACCTTAGCAAGATCTTAGCTTAACTTATTTTATATTGTTGGAATCATTCTAATACAAAACAACTGAGTTGACTTTTCTAAACAAATGAATCATGAACAGACATGTTTCAAGACATGATTTGATAAGAGATGAATATATGGATAAAACCGACAATGGGAAATACAGAGAAAATAGAGGATATTATACGTACTACACAACTCACAAACAATCAACACCTGCTTACTGATTCACAACCCCAAGGGATAGGATTCTTTAATATCAACGTTTATGTTAGTTTGTTATTTTAGCCAGGAACTGGAGGAGTTCAGGTAGCGAATGAGTCCAGGTACTGGTGAAGATTCATAAATTTTTCCTTTCTCAGATGATTGGGGTACATGTTTAAATGCATACACATAGATGATAAATGACACATAGTATGCGGGGACATATCATGGGTTTGGGTTATTTGTTGTTTTTCTTTCTTTTGCCTTTCCTTTGCCTCACTATTGTTCCACTAGATGGCCACTGGCGGGGTGACGGTGTGGAACTGACTGTCGTAGTTCCAGAGGAGGGACTGAAGATTGAAATTTTATTGTTTAATGTTATTTTTATTTAGTATTATTATGTTTTATTATTTTTCATTATTATTTGTATAATGTACAATGTAAAGTCAGGCTGTGTCTGTACATGTGTCCCAAGGAGAGACATGGATGAGCTATATTTGTTACAGGAATGTGCATACATATAGCACATGTTCTTACTGATGCATACAGTAGCATGCATTTGTTCCATGATGTACTGTCAACTGATTCTTTATAAGGAAAGTGGATTGTGCAACATATGTAAGCATGATGTATACGCTCCATTTTAAACATAGGACGCATGTTTCTCTTCCTTCTAAGGAAGTCTCTTCCTAGTGAGATCCTCTGTTAGAAGTATATAACATCCAAATTGAGTGTCCTGCCTCAGACGGGAGAGAGAGACGGGAGATGGCAGAGACAGAGACGAAGACCAAGACAACGACAATGAGATGAGAGGGACAAGGGAGGATGGAGAAGGGAGAGAAACGGAGGAATGGAGAAACATACAGCTGGCATGAGACAATAATTTTTCAATGTCTCTACTATGTCTGACATATAAAAATGATAAATAAGAGATCTCTTGGCAAATGACTGGTATCCGGTCCTGTGATTCAATCATAACGGGGACAAAGCTGAATTTTCAGATCGACACTAGGGCATGGCTTGATAGTGTCATTATGATCCAGAGATAGTGATTGGCTGTCTGAGTAAATTGAGCCCACCCCCTTGTCTCTGAGAAACTGTGAGCCAGAGCTGTGGTCAATACAAAATCCCTATGCAATTTCCCATAGTAGGATAAACGCATGAGTTTATGGGCCGTCCCTCCCCATTAAAAGTCAATGGGGAAATTTGATGAAATTTGGGGAGCTCTAGCGCCCCAGGGGTACAACTCACACCCCATTGCGATGTGTCAGCTTACAGGGCCTAACAGCCTCTTCAAATGTGGTGACACACGAGTTTCTACGAAATCCTCTCTCAGAGTTATGACTCGTTAAAATTTTTTGCAATGTTAAGTCTATGGGATTTTTTTTCAGCACTTTTTCACCCCTGGGGCGAACACCGCACCCCCGACCCCTTAGAAAAGATATAGCACACCATTCCCGATTAAGCCGCACGTTTTGACACCTCATTCGTGGGTCTGTGACAAACGGTGTGGGAGGAGTAGCGCGCCGAAAAAGTGTGTGGAAGAATAATAATAAGTATGGTGGATAACAATAGTGATGCCTTGCTACCAAGCACCACTAACTAGAGTAAAGTTTGTAAACAAACATTGAAGTTGGCTTGAGAAAGCTGGACCAGAAAGTTTGAAGCGAGTGAGTGAGTAGACAGACAGACAGATAGATAGACACGGTTGCTAGGATATTCTGGGTTGTTGCCAGGGTGTTTATATGCGGTTGCTAAGGTACTCGAGGTGGTTGCTATGCGGTTGCTAGGGTATTCTGGGTGGTTGCTAGGGTGTTTGCTGTGGTTGCTAGGGTGTTGCTATGTGGTTGTCAGGGTATTCTGGGTGGTTGCTAGGGTGTTGCTATGCAGTTGCTAAGGTATCCTGAGTGGTTGCTAAAGTACTCTGGGTGGTTACTAGGGTGTTGCTATGCGGTTGCTAGTGTATTCTGGGTGGTTGCTATGCGGTTTCTAGGGTACTCGGGGTGGTTGCTATGGTACTCTGGTGGTTGCTAGGGTGTTGCTATACAGATGCTAAGAAAAGAGGGTGAAATATGAGGACGTTCCCCATGTCCTCACTTTTCAAAATGCTTATAAATCACACAGAATGAGTTTTTTTTCACAGAAAGTAAACTGCACAGTCTCCTGTGAGGGTTAAGTTTAGGGGAAGGGGCAGTGTAGGGGGATAGAAAATACGGTTTGTACGGTATAAAAACCATTACGCCTATGGAATGTCCCCACATTTCACAAAAACACCCCTGTGTGTGTGTGTGTGTGTGTGTGTGTGTGTGTGTGTGTGTGTGTGTGTGTGTGTGTGTGTGTGTGAGAGAGAATGAGTGAATGATGTTAGAATGATGAGTAGAGATAGACAAACTCTAGATAGATAGATAGATAGATAGATAGATAGATAGATAGATAGATAGATAGATAGATAGATAGATAGATAGATAGATAGATAGATAGATAGATAGATAGATAGATAGATAGATAGATAGATAGATAGATAGATAGATAGATAGATAGATAGATAGATAGATAGATAGATAGATAGATAGATAGATAGATAGATAGATAGATAGATAGATAGATAGATAGATAGATAGATAGATAGAATGGAATTTTAAGCCTCAGCGGTTTAGAAACAGTACATAGAATGGCAGCTAATGGAGTCTAATGAGCCTCTCCAACTGTCAAAATTTGATTTTTGACATATAGATGGTTTCATCCGTCGCACACGCATTGCCACGGTTACGAGCCTGGCCCGAAGTTGACTTCCAGTCTGTGTTTGTTTATCGGTCTGGCAAGGGGAAAGTATGGCGCACTACTCAGTAGAAACACATTTTTGACGTACTATTCTTGGATAACATGATACAAATATTAACGATCAAGCAGAGAGAATATGACACCAGCTCAGAAACAAGTGTGTGCCTCACCAAAAAGCCTTAAATGTTTCATAAATATCCAGTCATACGAGAGCAGCGTCTAATGTAATTTAGACTGTATGTCTAATGTAATTTACTTATGTTGCTTGTTATTAGAAATAATCTACTCTAGAGGTAACTTATTCTGGCTGCGTTTACACTTGTCAAGTCAATCAGGACACAGCGAGTTTACATTTGTTCACATTAAGTGGTCGCCATCTGGATAAATGATCGGATTTATGTTTCCTGCAAAATATTTAAATGTGCCTTTATCACGGAGTGCAAAACAACTTTCGCTTTGTCCTCTATTAATGGCAGTGCCCATAGAGCACAGGATTTTTTGTGATGCATTCATATAAAATCAATCTCAAATAGGGAACTTTATCTACAAGTTAACTTTCCCAACATTAATCTTATGTTATGAAACAAAGAAACATGTTATTCCGATGCATTGCATGATTGAAGGCGAGCGCACAAGCACTAGAGAAACGGAATTTCTTAATCCTTAAAGGGATAGTTCACCCAAACATTTTAATTCTTTCATTATTACTCTCCTTCATGTCGTTCCAACCCTATAAGACCTTCGTTCATCTTCGGAACACAACTTAAGATATTTTTCTTCTTCTCTACAGCCTTACGGGTTGGGGTTGACATGAGGGTGAGTAATTAATGTATGAATTTACATTTTTGGGTGAACTAACCCTTTAAGGGGGGCGTTTCCCCCACTCTATATTGCAGACAGAAATGGGAGATTATTTATAATAAACATGCTGAAACAATAAAAACATGTAAATTAAGATAATGTTGCCCAATTAAAATAAAAGATGACGGTGCATAAAGATACATAAAGATTGTTGCCATTGAAACTTCTCACACTCTCAAGCTGCGTTCACACCGGACGCGATTCGCGCGAGTGATTTACATGTTAAGTCAATGCAGAGACGCGAAATGGCATTCTGCGGCGCGATTCGCGCGAATGAGGCGGCGAGATTCGCGCGATTCGCGCGATTGAGGCGGCGCGAATGACGCGAATTGAGCATTTTGAACGCGCGATTCGCGCGAATCGCTCAAGTTGAAAAATCTGAACTCTGGCGGATATTTCGCGCCGCGTTAACCAATCACGAGCTTGCTCTAGTAGTGACGCATTTACAAGCGGAGGCAGAAATCCCAACAACAATGGAGGACAAGATAATGGTGGCCGTATGTGGATACCCGGAGCTGTACAATACATCATCCTATCACTACAGGAACAGGAATAAAAGGAATAAAAAGGATCTTGCTTGGAAGAAAGTGAGTTATTGTGAGTTATTGTGAGCCATTGTGAGCCAAGTGAGCCATTTCACAACGAGACAGGAGCAGAAAAAAAGAGCCAGAGCCAGCGGCAAATGTGAGAAGGACTAGCCGAGGGAAGGCGGGTCTCCCCGGGTACACGAGCGCTGAGCGCCGCCGATCCCCTGGATCTCACAACTCCGAAAACGCCAGATAAAATGCTCAAATAGGCACTCTTTTTATAAATTAACCACAGATTTGAGCTTTAAACAACTATATTATCGCCTGAAAAAGTCTTTAAACTACGTTTTGTCGCACATTAATAGTAGTATTTTTTACAAAAAAAACTCATATAGGCTGATATAGAGCAGAAGCCCCGCCCATGACGCGAATTCGCGTCTGGTGTGTAGTTGTCACACGCGTTTTTCACGCGCGATTCGCGCGAATTACACGCGCGAATGAAGCGAGTGAACTCAAAATGTTCAAGCGTCCACCTTCGCGCGATTAGCGCGAATTATTCGCGCGAATCGCGTCCGGTGTGAACGCCACATCACACTCTCACACTCTCATGTTGCGTTCACACCGGACGCGATTCGCGCGAGTGATTTACATGTTAAGTCAATGCAGAGACGCGAAATGGCATTCTGCGGCGCGATTCGCGCGATTGAGGCGGCGAGATTCGAGCGATTCGCGCGATTGAGGCAGCGCGAATGACGCGAATTGAGCGTTTTGAACGCGCGATTCGCGCAAATCGCTCAAGTTGAAAAATCTGAACTCTGGCGGATATTTCGCGCCGCGTTAACCAATCACGAGCTTGCTCTAGTAGTGACGCATTTACAAGCGGAGGCAGAAATCCCAACAACAATGGAGGACAAGATAATGGTGGCCGTATGTGGAGACCCGGAGCTGTACAATACATCATCCTATCACTACAGGAACAGGAATAAAAGGAATAAAAAGGATCTTGCTTGGAAGAAAGTGAGTTATTGTGAGTTATTGTGAGCCATTGTGAGCCAAGTGAGCCATTTCACAACGAGACAGGAGCAGAAAAAAAGAGCCAGAGCCAGCGGCAAATGTGAGAAGGACTAGCCGAGGGAAGGCGGGTCTCCCCGGGTACACGAGCGCTGAGCGCCGCCGATCCCCTGGATCTCACAACTCCGAAAACGCCAGATAAAATGCTCAAATAGGCACTCTTTTTATAAATTAACCACAGATTTGAGCTTTAAACAACTATATTATCGCCTGAAAAAGTCTTTAAACTACGTTTTGTCGCACATTAATAGTAGTATTTTTTACAAAAAAACTCATATAGGCTCATATAGAGCAGAAGCCCCGCCCATGACGCGAATTCGCGTCTGGTGTGTAGTTGTCACACGCGTTTTTCACGCGCGATACACGCGAATTACACGCGCGAATGAAGCGAGTGAACTCAAAATGTTCAAGCGTCCACCTTCGCGCGAATCGCGTCCGGTGTGAACGCCACATCACACTCTCACACTCATGCACACGCACACGCACACTCAGAGTGATAGATGACAGATAGATTAGAAATATTAGATAGAATGGAAGGTAAGTGAGTGTCAGTTGATTAGAAATAGTACATAGAATGGCAGCTAATGGAGTCTAATTGGCTTCAATTTGTTTAGATTTGAATTTTGACAGTTGGAGTTTGAATAGTCTTGGCTCATCTGAACATTCCGTCAAATGAAAGTCAATGGGATTTTTCTGAGTTTTAATCGTCAATTTTAGGAAAACCGTAAGTCCGATCAGTCTGAAAAGATATAGCACACGAGTCAGACTAGTCTGAAGGTCTGAGCCGAGTTTGGTGGTTGTGGTTTTAAAGCTTTTAAAGTTAAAGTTTGAAAAAGTTTTTTAAAAAGTTTAAAATTTTCAGTTTAAAGTAGTTTAAAGGTTGACTGTTTTGAAGTTAATACAGTCTATCAGAAGTACCATGATTCCATGGGCGTCGGAAGCAAAACAAATGTGGGTGGGTCCTAAAGTACAAATATACTGTTTTGCTTGATAAATGTATAGTTTGGAAAGACAAAATTACGGAAATCGCCAAATAATAGAGTGGCAGTAGTGTAGGGGTAAGACGCACGGCATCTAGTTTTGACACAAATCGACCTCGGTTCGAGTCCGGCTTTCGCGGAACTCAATCTTCTCTCTTTTCCCATCACATATCAGATCGGAAAGGCATTTATTTTCAATAAAAATTAAGAAAATAGTAGAAAAGTGGAAATAAAGCATCTAACGTGTTTAATAATAAGTGTTTATCGATTAGGGGTAGGTAAACAGACATGTGCTGAATGTTAGAGATGATAAAAGTGAGTGGGTCCAATATCATTGATCGTAAAAAGTGGGTGGGTCTTGTCCCACCAACATACAATGGTTCCGACGCTCATGCATGATTTACCGTGATTCTAGTATGATTTACCATAGTTTACCATGAGTATGAGTTACCATGATTCTAGTATGATTTACCATAGTTTACCATGAGTATGATTTACCATGATTCTAGTATGATTTACCATGATTCTAGTATGATTTACCATAGTTTACCATGAGTATGAGTTACCATGATTCTAGTATGATTTACCATGATTCTAGTATGATTTACCATAGTTTACCATGAGTATGATTTACCATGATTCTAGTATGATTTACCATGATTCTAGTATGATTTACCGTGATTCTAGTATGATTTACCATAGTTTACCATGATTCTAGTATGATTTACCATGATTCTAGTATGATTTACCGTGATTCTAGTATGATTTACCATAGTTTACCATGAGTATGATTTACCATGATTCTAGTATGATTTACCATGATTCTAGTATGATTTACCATAGTTTACCATGAGTATGATTTACCATGATTCTAGTATGATTTACCATGATTCTAGTATGATTTAACGTGATTCTAGTATGATTTACCATAGTTTACCATGAGTATGATTTACCATGATTCTAGTATGATTTACCATGATTCTAGTATGATTTAACGTGATTCTAGTATGATTTACCAGTTTACCATGATTCTAGTATGATTTACCATGATTCTAGTATGATTTACTGTGATTCTAGTATGATTTACCATAGTTTACCATGAGTATGATTTACCGTGATTCTAGTATGATTTACCATAGTTTACCATGATTCTAGCATGATTTACCATGATTCTAGTATGATTTACCATAGTTTACCATGATTCTAGTATGATTTACCATAGTTTACCATGATTTACCATGATTCTATGATTTACCGTGATTCTAGTATGATTTACCATGATTCTAGTATGATTTACCGTGATTCTAGTATGATTTACCATAGTTTACCATGATTCTAGTGTGATTTAACGTGATTCTAGTATGATTTACCATAGTTTACCATGATTCTAGTATGATTTACCATGATTCTAGTATGATTTAACGTGATTCTAGTATGATTAACCATAGCTTACCATGATTCTAGTATGAATTACCATGATTCTAGTATGATTTACCGTGATTCTAGTATGATTTACCATGATTCTAGTATGATTTACCATAGTTTACCATGGTTCTAGTATTATTTACCATGATTCTAGTATGATTTACCATAGTTTACCATGATTTACCATGTTCTAGTGTGATTTACCATGATTCTAGCATGATTTACCATGATTCTAGTATGATTTACCATAGTTTACCATGATTCTAGTATGATTTACCATAGTTTACCGTGATTCTATGATTTACCGTGATTCTAGTATGATTTACCATGATTCTAGTATGATTTACTGTGATTCTAGTATGATTTACTGTGATTCTAGTATGATTTACCGTGATTCTAGTATGATTCACCATAGTTTACCATGATTTACCATGATTCTAGTATGATTTACTGTGATTCTAGTATGATTTACCATAGTTTACCATGATTCTAGTATGATTTACCGTGATTCTAGTATGATTCACCATAGTTTACCATGATTTACCATGATTCTAGTATGATTTACCATAGTTTACCATGATTTACCATGTTCTAATCTAGTATGATTACCATAGTTTACCATGATTTACCGTGATTCTAGTATGATTTACCATGATTTAGACAGACAGATAGAAATAGATAAGATAGAAAGGAAGTTTAAGTGAGTCTCAGTGGATTATAAATAGTACATGTTTAGATTTGAATTTTGTCAGTTGGAGTCTGAACAGTCTTGGCTCATCTGAACATTCTGTCAATGAAAGTCAATGGGATTTTTCCGAGTTTGATAAGTCATTCTTAGGAACACCGTAAGTCGGATCAGTTAGAAAAGATATAGCACACCGAGTCAGAACAGTCTGAAGCTCTGAGCCGAGTTTGGAGTATGTGGAGTTAAAGCTCTAGGAGGAGTTAGAGTCAGAAATTTCCAAATAGCAATATCAGTAAGTTGGCTCTCCCAAGCCAATTTAATAAGTATGGTGGATAACAATAGTGATGCCTTGCTACGCAAGCACCACTAATTCATTGTGGGCCTCATTCTGTGAAAAGAAGCCACATCAGCTCACAAAAAGGAAATATCAAACACTCGACTGATGATATGAAGGGAGTTAAAATATTGTCTTTTTTTAGTTTTTCCAAATGCATGTTATAAGCGACTCAAACTCGCAGTGCTTTCAGACTGAGCAGCGTTTACTACTGATCACAGAGCCGCTCTTCACTGACATGCTGGGCATATATTTATTTAATTAAAATCGCAGCCTTTATGCTTTCATAATCGCACAGCCCTAAAATAAACACTCAAAGGCAGTGGTTCATGTCCCAAAAATGGGTCACAGGTCTGTTGTGATATGGTCATGGATAGCAGAGAAAAACGTGAAATGCATAATAAAAATGAACTAACCATGTACAGTTAGATAAATAAATACAACAAAAAATTGTGTTGTTTGCAAAATCAAAGGTTTGAATCCAATCATGGTAAAATAACAATTATTGTAAAAGTCACACCACTACCCAAATGTACATCTCCAACAAATACCTTTTTAAGTGCTATATAGCACCAATTTTGGTGCTTCAGTGGTTCTTCAGAGGTTCTTCACCGGTTCTTTGACTAAGGTGCTATATAGCACCGCTAACTAAGGTGCTATATAGCACCACTAACTAAGGTGCTATATAGCACCGCTAACTAAGGTGCTATATAGCACCGCTAACTAAGGTGCTATATAGCACCGCTAACTAAGGTGCTATATAGCACCGCTAACTAAGGTGCTATATAGCACCGCTAACTAAGGTGCTATATAGCACCGCTAACTAAGGTGCTATATAGCACCGCTACCATATACAGAACATATTAAGATATGGTGCCAAAAGTGGTTCCTCTATGATTACGACGAAGAACCATTTTTGGTGCCATATAGAACCTTTTTTTTAGGGTGTATTTGTGTCACAGTGGTGTTGTGAGAGCAAATTATAGATGCTCATATTGTGAGATAATTACATAAGACTTGATGATTTTGTCACATTTTAAATATACTTAAATCTTGTGCACTGCAGGTGACAGTATATGAACAACAAATGACAATGAAGCTATTTTAACCAACGTGTGTGTGTGTGTGTGTGTGTGTGTGTGTGTGTGTGCAACTCAGGTTTCCCCTCTCCTATTTCTGTAATCACTTCTCGACTCCACTCCAGGTTTTCTATTTCCTCACTAGTGAACGAAACACACTCCAAGCAAATGAAAACACAGAGATATAGATTTTGCCTGAACTGTCAACATTTTCAGGGGCCATTGTAAACATGACTCTCAATCTCCAACATTATGGTCAAAATATTAAACCGCAGAACAAGTAACATGATATGCATTTGGAAAGATCCAGCAATGACTGTTCATTAAGCAATGTCCTGTGACAAACCCAACCGAACATGCTCTTCCATAGTCTGCTTCACACTGGATATGCAAGCTGAGCGGAGGCAGCGAAGAAGCTGTAGGTATACTGAGGGAGAGCAGCACACACACATTGTGCTTTCACATAGTGTTTGTTGGTATTGCAAATGCAGATGAGTATCGTTCATTCTGTCACGTTTTTCAGGTGTTCAACAACCGTGATGTATTGTTCTGTTTGATTTAAACACCATGATATCATGTTTTTATGTGTATAAATTATGTGAATATTACCAAACTCTCTGACGATCTCTCTATGGGTCATGTGATTGTTGTCATATTTATAAAAATATACATAAAAATAGTAATTAAATTAAAATTAAAGCAAAAATGCTTGATAAACATGTCTTTCAAAAGGAAATAAATAAAATAAAAACTTTTCCTCATATTTATTTTCATATAAAACCAACAGAACTTAAATTACATCCAGTTTATCAGCAACAAAGCGCAATGTGAATCCCTCGATATCCGCAGGTGTCTGATCCACAATGAGAAGAGACAACTGTCCATCTTGCCTGCACTTTTTTCACTCCTCCCTTTATTGCAGCCGCCTACTGTCATCTAAATTTCAGGCGAGGCGCATCTCAAACGAGCCTTAGAGGACACATTTATAACCAGCATGCATTTCAAAGTGATCAACGATGATCAGTTCTGCGCAGATTTTGCTTATCTCAAACGAGCCTAACCTGTTAACATGGACGCTGAAAAACTGTGCCATTTATGCTCTGCTTACACATCCAGTGTGAAACAAGCCAGACATGACTTAAGTTTTATACGATAAGAGCACTAAATTCGTAAATCTGTTGTTATTTAAATAATAACCTCAAAAGTAATTTTGTTCGAAAAAACCTTCTTTGTGGAATTTGATCCCTAATTTTAAATTTTGAATAACTTGGGGGCCTTTTTTTTTTTTTTTACTAATGTGTGATTATAAGATTGACAAATTGCCAGTGAAACTGTCTGCCTTTCATGCTCAAGCTTTATTGGCTTGGAAACCGATCTGCAAGCGCAACTTCTCTCCACAACGTTATTTTATTTGGAATAACCATTGATTTTTGTATAAACACAAAAGTATCTCTTTTTAAAAGAGCTGGTTTGATTAGGGTATTGTTTTAGTTTGTCATTTGTTTAACATTTGATACCTTATGACAAGTTTCTTATGCACTTTAATTTTCCTGTGACTCCCAGGAAATTTTCTCTTGTATTTTCTACAATCAATTCTGGTATTATTTCCTTATGTAGATGTGTTGTCATCAGTTGATATGCCCATAATTAACCCAATTGATACTGCTTGTGGTAAAAAGAAATTTTGTACAGTCCAAAAACAACAACAAATCTATGCATTCTCTATTTCTAAAAGAGGTTGTCACCAAATTTTGCTCTACTGCTTATTGGACTAAATGTGTTAATTACCTTGATTGGGAAAGTATTTGGTTATTAAACCTCATAAGTTGTGTCACACAAACAAGGATAATGCACAAATTCTACCCTGTCAAACATTTCATAAGGAAGTGTAAGGAAGACATTAATGTTAGTTGCTCTTTTTGCTCTTTGCACTTGGAAAACAGTGCCCCACATTTTCTGGCATTGTAGTCGTGTAAAAAGGTTATGGTATGACATGTCCATGTTTATTAAGCAAAAGGGTCCCTTTAATTTTGATATAATTTTTGGATATATAAAGTATGATGATAGGGTGAATAAGGAAGCTTTTGTAATTAATCTATTAATTTTATTAGTCAAATTTCACATTCAGAAGTTTTCTAACAAAAAGCCCCTTTTCTCAGCAGCCCTTAAAGAATTTTAAAAATGACTTCTCTGCTATTCAAACTAGTACCAACGGAAAAGCTATTAAGAGTGTTCATCTGTGTACTGTCTTTAAAATCTTTGAAAGATACAAAGGTCTTATCTCTGTGAATGAGTGTTTTATTTTTGTTTGTTTTTTCTTGTGTGTTCTTTTTCTTTTATGTATGTGTGTTATTTGCTCGCCTGGCTCCAAAGTATATGTTGTATTGTTTTGTTGTTCAAAGCATAATAATAATTAAATTAATAAATAAATGTTTAAAAAAATAGTTAATAAATGATAAACAGTTGCAGCTCACATTCCTATCGAAGGGATCTTAATTGGCGCTTTGCAGGTGATAGGAGACTGGTATGTTAGGAGTTTTTTTAGTTGTTAAACTTGTCCTACCTGCAGAGGAGTCGTCCTCATGGTCGGAGCTCAAGTATCCGTCAGGTGTGCTGCGTCCAGACACGTGAGAGCCGCGGAGCGCGAGTGAAGGAGACAGTCTGCCGTCATCCGCGTCCAGATCTCGATTTATGCGGACCCGAGGGTTCAGCCGGTGACTCTCCTGGACGTTACTCTTTGGGTTGAGTATGTTTTTTCGCAGGAAGTTTTCGTTGAGCTCCACGTCCTCAAACTCTTGGTCACTGTCCTGCACGCTGTTCCGTTGCTCGGCAACGCACAGAGAGAAGTCACGAGCAGATGAGTGTTCTTGCTGAACAGTGGGCTTTTTCCGAGGGGGGACGGGGATGAGCTTAACGTTTCCTGTCTTGCTGCCCCGGAGTACGTCCCGGGCGAAAGGCTCTTCTACACCTCTGCTGTCTGTCCCGCAAGGATTGTCCTTTTTAAAATCTGCCTTGTTCCACCATCTCTCAATGTCATAACTTTTCGTCTTCTGCTCGATGGTGGTCTGAAGGTAAATGACCTTGAACTTCTCCTCCGATAGAGCCTGCTGTAACACCTTCAAATTGGCTTTGCATTTCTCCAGCTCTGCCTCCACGTCCTCCACCGAGTGGAGATTCAGCACGGGCACTTCACCGTCAGGAAACTCATTCCTCCAGTGCTTCTCAAACTCCGCCTGTTCCCACATTGTCAAACCAGAGTGGGGGGGGGGTCCTTGAATGTATCGTTCCTTCTAAAACAGCTTGGATTCACTGCCTCAAACGCCCGTTGTGAAGTAGCGACTGCTCATTTTCTCTTTCGCGCATATCCACTCACTCACACACCTTAGATCAGTTTAACTGAAAAAACTTTCAGCTTCCGCTACATAGGAAAGTCGTGACGTCAGCGTGACACGGAGCCAATCAGAACCATTGGTCATTTACATTTAGACGTGAAGAATCCTAGCCTGTGGTTGTTGTTGTTTTTAAGCCCCACCTGTTGAGTAAGGGAGAGTGGGGCTGGTTGGATCAAGGGGTTGGTTGGCACGCAGTTAAATTACAGTACACTAAAGGGCGCTGCCTCAAAAATCTAACATTAAAATGACTGCCCTCTTGACGTGAACATACCCATTTATTGCAATCATCCAACTGTCACTAACTATTGAGGTGAGGACAACTTTTCTATTTTACAGTGTCAAAACAAAAAATAAGTCCCCTCCACTAAACATATTTTAGAACTATAATAGATAGAGATATATAAAATGTAAGTATTTCAGTTGATAGAGATAGGAATTATCTATATTTTGATATGAAATTTAACAGTCTCTGATGAGCTATGCTATGTGGCTAGCATCCTGTAAGTAAAGAGGTGTGTCCTAATGGGGGAGGGGTTGGTTGACACACTGGGTTGGTTGACACATGTGCCAACCAACCCCAGTATAGCCATTTGGTTATAACCCTAATCCTAACCCTAACCCTAACCCTAACTCTAACTCTAACTCTCTTAACCCTCTTCACCCTAACCTACACCCACACACACACACCTAACCCTAACATACACGCACACACCTACACGCACACACACCTAACCAACACCCTAACAGTAACCCTAACCCTAACTCTCCTAACCCTCTTAACCCTAACCTACATGCACACACACACCTAACCCTAACCTACACGCACACACACACAAACTGTTGTTTAGTTCAAATAATATACAATCTCGTTTGTTTTGAGTTTTAAAGGAATAGCCGGTCTGGGGAAGTTTGCCTTCAGTGCCACTCGTACACACACACCATGCGTACAAACTGTTGTTTAGTTCAAATAAATACAATCTGGGGAGAAAATGGGCAGAAATTCTGTTGAATGTTTTTCTTTTTTTAATTAAATTCTCACGTTATTTACATTTGTCGCCTCATTCTTTGTAACTATAGCATCTGTGCCAACCAACCCCCATACTGGGGCTGGTTGGCACAAGTGCACAACATGACTTTAATGATGAATAAAAAAAAAAATAGGAATCATTTGAGAACATTAAATGTATCTGTTGATTAGCTGAGATCTTAACCTTTCAGTTTTTACTGGGTAGACTATTTTCACATATAGCATGACTGAGAAATATGACAGAGAGTGAAAAGTGTGCCAACCAACCCCGCTCTCCCCTAAATAAGCGTTCGCTTATTGAAAAACAATTAAGTTCAGGCTGACTAACAAATGTACTTTTAAAATTTAAATAAATAAAGTTTAGATGCCTAAGATAAGCAATATAACGTAAAATAACAATAGGCCTATAGTGCAAATTGAGTAAACAAGTAATAATACAAATAAAGTGCTAAAACAATAAATATAAGTATAAGTAAACAGTAGAAAACACATAAAAATGAAATTAACAATAATTAAACACCATAATAATTAACATAACAATAATATTGTTAACATAATAATACACATTCAATACAATATTCATTCAGATTCCACTTCTCACCCCAATGTCATTAGCAGAGACCCAAATTCGATATGGGTATCATATTGTCACTGGAGAACCGGAATGGCCGGGTTCCAGCAGTTCTATGAGAAACTGAAGATGAGAGATGTGTGTACTGATAGCCTCACATCACATTGGAGATGGGTAAGGGCACGGGCTCTACTGCATGGATCAATCCACTTTAGATTGTGTTTGAGGAGCATGAGATGCTAATCTTTGTCCCCTTTTTTTCTAAATATTACTAGAAATGTAACATCTGTAACATTTGCACACAATGAATTTGTGTTTAATATGTGTACTTATGCATTAACCCCAGACATTCAAATGCAGTTTCAGCTATCCTGTAGTGTACAGGAATCCATTTGAATAATTAATTCAATTTTGCATCCTTTGGTCCTATTCTGTACTGACTATCAACTTCATGCCTTGTAAAATGTATTTGTGTTGGACATTCAGAGGTTAAGCACTACAGGTGCTGGTCATATAATTAGAATATAATCAAAAAGTTGATTTATTTCACTAATTCCATTCAAAAAGTGAAACTTGTATATTATATGCATTCATTACACACAGACTGATATATTTCAAACGTTTATTTCTTTTAATTTTGATGATTATAACAGACAACTAAGGAAAATCCCAAATTCAGTATCTCAGAAAATTTGAATATTGTGAAAAGGTTCAATATTGAAGAGGTGCCACACTCTAATCAGTCTAACCACACTCTAACTCAAAACACCTGCAAAGGCCTTTAAATGGTCTCTCAGTCTAGTTCTGTAGGCTACACAATCATGGGGCAGACTGCTGACTTGACAGTTGTCCAAAAGACGACAATTGACACCTTGCACAAGGAGGGCAAGACACAAAAGGTCATTGCAAAAAAGGCTGTCTGTTCACAGAGCTCTGTGTCCAAGCACATTAATAGAGAGGCGAAGGGAAGGAAAAGATATGGTAGAAAAAAGTGTACAAGCAATAGGGATAACCGCACCCTGGAGAGGATTGTGAAACAAAACCCATTAAAAAATGTGGGGGAGATTCACAAAGAGTGGACTGGAGCTGGAGTCAGTGCTTCAAGAACCACTACGCACAGACGTATGCAAGACATGGGTTTCAGCTGTCGCATTCCTTGTGTGAAGCCACTCTTGAACAACAGACAGCGTCAGAAGCGTCTCACCAGAGCTAAAGACAAAAAGGAAAAAAAGTGGTCCAAAGTTATGTTCTCTGATGAAAGTAAATTTTGCATTTCCTTTGGAAATCAGGGTCCCAGGAAGGTCCCAGAGTCTGGAGGAAGAGAGGAGAGGCACACAATCCACGTTGCTTGAGGTCCAGTGTAAAGTTTCCACAGTCAGTGATGGTTTGGGTGCCATGTCATCTGCTGGTGTTGGTCCACTGTGTTTTCTGAGGTCCAAGGTCAACGCAGCCGTATACCAGGAAGTTTTAGAGCACTTCATTTTTTCTGCTGCTGACCAACTTTATGGAGATGCAGATTTCATTTTCCAACAGGACTTGGCACCTGCACACAGTGCCAAAGCAACCAGTACCTGGTTTAAGGACCATGGTACCCCTGTTCTTAATTGGCCATCAAACTTGCCTGACATTAACCCCATAGAAAACCTATGGGGTATTGTGAAGAGGAAGATGCGATATGCCAGACCCAACAATGCAGAAGAGCTGAAGGCCACTATCAGAGCAACCTGGAATCTCATAACACCTGAGTAGTGCCACAGACTGATCGACTCCATGCCACGCCGCATTGCTGCAGTAATTCAGGCAAAAGGAGCCCCAATTAAATATTGAGTGCTGTACATGTTCATACTTTTCAGTTGGCCAAGATTTTTAAAAAATCCTTTCTTTGTATTGGTCTTAAGTAATATTCTAATTTTATGAGATACCGAATTTGGGATTTTCCTTAGTTGTCAGTTATAATCATCAAAATTAAAAGAAATAAACATCTGAAATATATCAGTCTGTGTGTAATGAATGAATATAATATACAGGTTTAACTTTTTTGAATGGAATTAGTGAAATAAATCAACTTTTTGATGATATTCTAATTATATGACCAGCACCTGTATATAATTATTAATTTTAACAGGTTAACAACCAAAAGGGATTTAATGGGATAGTCAACCCAAAAATGAAAATGCTGTAGAATGCAGAAGAAAGAATGTCATGCACATTTAAAATGACATGAGGGTGAGTAAATTATGTCAATTTTTTTTTATTTTTGGTTGAAAACAAAAATTAGTTTGCAACACTGAAAAATAGTCTGTTAACATGAAACATGATCATTTAGTGAAGCTAATGCAGTTATAACTCTGAAAAGCTGAGGGCCCATCTCATCACATCTTCAGCTGATGCAAAAGGTTCAGTCTGTGTGAACCATCTCTAGGGTGTATACAACTAACTTGATCTGGTATAATTGTTAGCATTCAATTATTCACCAATTATTAGTTATACCAAAGCTATTGAGTTTAGAGCTATTATAAAACATAGCGTCAGAAACTGAAGACCCGATTAGGTAATCTTTTATTTGATATGCATAATGCATTTAACTCCTGCTTGAATCGCAGCCAAAGAAAGTCTTCTTTTAATTTCAAGCTTGTTTTAGTAGCTCGTACCATTATTCTATGGAAGGTCAGCAGCACAACAGCTTTCATTTGGTGAAGAGAGAAACCTTTAGAAGGCTTTGTTTCTTTATTCCAGTTCCATTTTGGACTTCATCCCAGAATCTCAAGGTCATCTTTACTAAAAGCCTATTTAACTTTTGCCAATCAGCAGTGACTTGTAAATGCATGATACATAACTTGGTTCAGTTACCATAGTGATTTACACATTAAAATCACTCCACACTTTCTAGCAAACTAATGAAAGTTATCTGTGAAAAAGGAAGGGCACAGTGACATGCACGATTCACGCATTACCCATCTGTTAGTTAGAATTATAGGCCTATAAGGTGATGGTGATTTAACAAAGATTTAGATGGCCATTTTATGTTAGTACGTATTTTTGCCCATCTCACAGATCATACAGGTTAGTATGAGGGCAAAAGTAAAAAAAACAAAACAATTGTGTAGTTCGTTTTTCCGATTTAATGATAAACTACTGCCCTCTAGTGGTCAATCTGACAAAAACAGAACGTACAGCTGTGGCCATTGGCAGAGACATTTAGTTTCGAAAAGTTTGCTGCTTCAGTATTTGTAGATTTATTTTTTCACGTTTCTATGTTAGGCTATACTGGAAAACAACAATAAGCATTTCATACGTTTTAAAGAATTGTATTGGCAAAAACATGCTGTATGCAAACAAAGAGTCAATATCTACAGTGTTGACCCTTCTTCATACCCTCTGCAATTCACTATCAGCTTCTGGTCCAAATCCTGATTCATGTCAATCCATTCTTGCCTTGCATTCTCACAATTTTTGGGATTCTGCTTGTCCACTCGCCTTTTGAGGATTGACCAGGTTCACTATGAAGTCAAGTCAAGTCAAGTCAACTTTATTTATATAGCGCCTTTAACAATGTAGATTGTTTCAAAGCAGCTTTACAGTGTTATACAGCAAAATAATGCAGCCTAATTTTATTCAGCTGTATAGCCATTTGATGTCATCAGTTCATTTCAATTTCCATACGGTGACAGTGTGGGCTTTAGATCAATAATTAGATCAGTAATTTAGTTTACATGGTTAAATTAGTTTATTAATTAGATTTATTTCGATGTTTAGTTGAAAAATATAGTGTCCCCAACTGAGCACGCCAAGCCAGAGGCAACAGTGGCAAGGAAACCAAAACCCCATTAGGTGACCTAATGGAGAAAAATAAACCTTGGGAGAAACCAGGCTCAGTCGGGGTGCCAGTTCTCCTCTGGCCAATTTACAAACAACGTATTATTATTATTATTCTGGCTGCTTTACAGGTCAGAGGTCATAATAGATCGGAATATTCAAAGGACCGAAGGCAACACGCTGGAGACGGGTTTATTGAGGATGATGTTGATTAAATAATTATTAAAGTGCAATATTCGAATGATCGGAGGCAACACGCTGGCGACGGGTTTATTGCGGATGACATATCGATTTAAGTATTATTTAATGGTAATATTCGAACAATCGGAGTCATCACACTGGTGACGGGTTTATTTAGATGCCGTGTCGATGAGGCAGTTGCAGGATAATTGACACGGTCTCTGCAGACACTTCGGGGTCCTGTGTTGGTCTTCTCTGGTCCACCATCTGATTAGGATACGGCCCGGATCTGGCTGACTGCAGTAAACCTCGGGATAAAACAGAGAGAATATCATTAGCGTAGATGCCATTCTTCTGATGATGTAACGAGTACATCAGGTGTTATGGGAAGTGTTCCCGGTTCCGGCTGACCTAGTTAATGCAGCCTAACAATCAATTAATTGAAAAAGTGTTTTATGTGTATGCCACAGTAAAGAGATGTGTTTTTAGTCTAGATTTAAACTGACAGAGTGTGTCTGCTTCCCGAACAGTGCTAGGAAGACTGTTCCAGAGTTTAGGAGCTAAATAGGAAAAGGATCGACCGCCTGCAGTTGATTTGGATATTCTCGGTATCGATATTCTAAATGTTAACAACTGGCCAGAATTTAGAGATCGCAGTAGACGTGATGGAGTATAATATGTTAAGAGCTCGCTCAAGTATTGGGGAGCTAAACCATTTAGTGCTTTGTAAGTAATAAGCAAGATTTTAAAATGTATGCGATGTTTAATAGGTAGCCAGTGCAATGTTGACAGAACTGGGCTAATATGGTCATACTTCCTGGTTCTAGTAAGTACTCGAGCTGCTGCGTTTTGGACCAGCTGGAGTTTATTTATTAAGCGAGCAGGGCAACCACCCAATAGAGCATTACAATAATCTAGCCTTGAGGTCATGAACGCATGAACTAACTGTTCAGCATTTTGCATTGAGAGCATGTGCCGTAATTTTGATATATTTTTAAGATGGTAGAAAGCAGTTTTACAGATGCTAGAAACGTGGCTTTCAAACGAAAGATTGGTATCAAAGAGCACACCCAGGTTCCTCACTGACGACGAAGACTTGACAGAGCAGCCATCAAGTGTTAGACAGTATTCTAGGTTACTACTTGTGGAGCTTTTTTGTCCAATAATTAAAAATTCAGTTTTTTCTGAATTTAGTTGCAGGAAATTACCAGTCATCCAATGTTTTATGGCGGCTATGCATTCCGTTAATCTTGTGAATTGGTAAATTTCTTCAGGGCGTGAAGAAATATAGAGCTGAGTATCGTCAGCATAACAATGAAAACTAATGCCATGCTTCCTAATAATATCTCCCAGTGGTAGCATGTACAGGGTGAAGAGTAGCGGTCCTAGCACTGAGCCTTGTGGTACTCCATACTGAACTTGCGATCGGTGTGACATCTCTTCATTTACTGCTACAAACTGATAACGGTCGCATAGGTATGATTTAAACCATGATAAAGCAATTCCACTAATACCTACATCATTTTCGAGTCTATTCAAAAGAATGTTGTGGTCGATGGTATCAAATGCAGCGCTAAGATTGAGTAACACTGTAACACTGTTGTAACTCTGATGAGAGCAGTCTCAGTACTATGATACGGTCTAAATCCTGATTGGAAATCCTCACAGATACCATTTCTTTCTAAAAAGGAACATAATTGTGAAGACACTGCCTTTTCAAGTATTTTTGACAGAAAGGGTAGATTTGAGATTGGCCTGTAATTGACTAATTCTGTAGGATCAAGTTGCGGTTTTTTAATAAGTGGTTTAATAATAGCCAACTTAAAAGTTTTCGGTACATATCCTAATGACAAAGATGAATTAATGATATTAAGAAGAGGATCTATGACCTCTGGTAGCATCTCTTTTAATAGCCTAGTCGGTACAGGGTCAAGCATACATGTTGTTGATTTTGATGATTTAACGAGTTTAGCCAATTCTTCTTCTCCTATAGCAGTAAATGATTGTAATTATTCCTCAGTGACACTACAATGCTCTGTCTGATGTGATACTGTAGTAGACGGCTGCATGGTTAAAATTTTCTTCCTAATATTATCAATTTTACATGTGAAGAAGTTCATAAAGTCATTACTGCTGTGCTGTTTACAATCATCAGAAGTTGAAGCTTTATTTTTGGTTAATTTAGCCACTGTATCGAATAAATACCTTGGGTTGTGTTTGTTTTCTTCCAAGAGAGTCGAGAAATAAGCGGATCTAGCAGTTTGTGTGGCACGGCCTTTCTGTATGCGATCATGTGCTCTTTCCACGAATTTCGAAAGACCTCTAGTTTTGTTTTCTTCCAGCTGCGCTCCATTTTTCTGGCTGCTGTTTTAAGGGCCCGGGTGTGCTCGTTGTACCACGGCGTTGGACTATTTTCTTTAATCTTCTTTAAGCGCAGAGGAGCAACTGTGTCTAAAGTACTGGAAAAGAGAGAGTCAATAGTTTCTGTTGCAACATCGAGTTCTTCTATGCTATCTGGGTTGCTGAGGAGATGATACTGATGAGGAAGAGTATTTAAAAAGCAATCTTTAGTAGCGGCAGTGATTGTCCTGCCATTTTTGAAACGAGGGGGCGGCTTTGCAACTTTAGCTAAATTAAGTATACAAGATACTAAGTAATGATCTGAGATGTCATCGCTCTGCTGCAGAATTTCAACGGTATCAACATTAATTCCATGTGACAATATTAGGTCTAAAGTATGATTATGGCGATGAGTGGGTCCTGACACGTGTTGCCTAACTCCAATAGAGTTTAGTGTATCTTTAAATGCAAATCCTAATACGTCTTTTTCGTTGTCTACATGGATATTAAAATCACCAACAATTAGTACTTTATCTACGGCCAGTACTAATTCTGATAGAAAGTCAGCAAATTCTTTGATAAAGTCTGTATTATGCCCTGGTGGCCTGTATACAGTAGCTAACACCAATGTTGAACGGGTTTTGTCATGTACACTACATAGCGTTACATAAAGCACCAAAACTTCGAAGGAATTATATTTGAAACTAGACTTCTGAGTAATACTGAAGATATTATTATAAATTACAGCAACCCCTCCCCCTTTACCTTTCAGACGCGGCTCATGTTTATAACAATAATCTTGGGGGGTGGACTCATTTAAGGTAATGTAGTCGTCAGGTTTTAGCCAGGTTTCTGTCAAACAGAGCACATCTGGATTATTATCTTTAATAATATCATTAACAATAAGCGCTTTTGGGGAAAGGGATCTAATATTCAGCAACCCAAGCGTTATCAATTGTTCATCTGTATTATATCTTTTGTTTATTTGTTGGACATCAATTAAATTTTTACTGTTGAATGGTTTTGATGTTTTTTTGTATTTACTAATTCGGGGAACAGACACAGTCTCTATATGATAATATCTCGGTGAAAGAGTCTCTATGTGCTGGGATTTATCTGACTCCGGTGACGTGAGACAGCTAGCAGACGGTCGGTTTAGCCAGTTTGTCTGCTTCCTGACCTGGGCCCTAGTGAGTCAAGGTTTAGCTCTAAGACTATGTGCCAAATTACTAGAGAGAAGAGCGGCACCACCCCAGGAGGGATGGATGCCATCCTTCTTCAACAGGTCAGGTCTGCCCCAAAAACTTTTCCAATTGTCTATGAACCCTATGTTATTTTGCAGACACCACTTAGACAACCAGCCATTGAGTGATGATAGCCTGCTAACTATCTCATCACTCCTTCTAACGGGGAGCGGACCAGAACAATAAACAGCCTCTGACATCGTATGAACCACTGAACCACTGATGTATGAACCATCGTATGAACCACTGAACTGATATGCAGAAGGTTGCTGGTTCGATCCCAGCGGTCACCACCAGTGTGTCCTTGAGCAAGGCACTTTACTCCATGTTGCTCCAGGGGGATTGTCCCTGTAATACAAGTACTGTAAGTCGCTTTGGATAAAAGTGTCTGCCAAATGCATAAATGTAAATGTAAATTTGTGACTAGCCTGGATGCCAGCCGAATTTAGCCCCGCCCACAACTATGAGATTAAGATCCGGGGAGTTGTCTGGCCATTGATCCTAAATTTCAATGTAATGATCTCCAAGCCACTTTATTATCACTCTTGCCTGTGACATGGTGCTCCATCATGCTGGAAAATGCATGAATTATCACTACATTGCTCCCGAGTCGTTGGGAGAATTTGCTCTTACATGACGTTTTGAGACCATTCTTTATTCATAGCTGTGTTTTTGGGCAGAATTGTGACAGGC
This sequence comes from Romanogobio albipinnatus, assembly GCA_023566225.1. Taxonomy (NCBI): domain Eukaryota; kingdom Metazoa; phylum Chordata; class Actinopteri; order Cypriniformes; family Gobionidae; genus Romanogobio; species Romanogobio albipinnatus. The sequence continues at coordinate 51,426,961 of CM042242.1, forward strand.
CCACTCCCTTGGATAAAAAGCAACCCCATACATGAATGTTCTCAGGATGCTTCACTGTTTGCACGACACAGGATGGTAGTTTTTCAAGTGTCCCAAACATTTTAGAAGGGGGCTTCATCAGAGAAAATAACTTTGCACTAGTCTTCTGTTGTTCAATCCTTATACTTACTACAGAATATCCGTTTGTCCTTGATGTATTTCTTGGAAAGAATTGGCTTCATTGCTGACAAGCTTGATACCAGGCCGTTGTCAAAAATGGTCTAGGCATAGGTGAACTGGACGGTCAACTATAGGGGTTATTATTCAGCATTACCATGAATTAGATGCACATATTTGCTTTCATTAAAACCTATAGGTTGGAAATGAAATTAGCATTCATAGTGTTACTATTATGACATAGGCCTATCTTCAATTAAAAGATGTGCAATTAAATATGTAAATATTCATATCCCTATATAAGTCACAGAGTAATTTTAACTTTCAGATTAATCTCTTTTACTGGAATTCTGCTTTGCCTGACATCTTTTACTCAATTATTCAACTAAATTGTCAAAATTCAATTTTATAGTTGATTTAGTATTTTGCATTAATTACACTTTAAACAAATATATAAATATTAATAAGAATTTTATAAAAAATAATTTATACATTCTGTAAAAGTTTAGCCAGGTGGCCAACCTACCCCAGCAGAGGGGTAAGATGGCCTCTTTGAATAATTTTACATTTTGTTCTTTAACTAAATTAGCAAATGTTTCTATTTATTTCCTGTACTAACACATTGTGTGTGTGCGTGTGAGAGAGAGTGTGTGTGTGTGTGTGTGTGTGTGTGCGTGCGTGCGTGCGTGCGTGCGTGCGTGAGCAAGCTTGCATTGAGCAAGCTCTGGCGCTTGGACACTCTGGGACATAGTTGAAAGTTCTTGATCCAGTAAACGGTTCTTTCAGGTGCAATATTCTTTGGAGCAATTTCCCTGCATTGATGACATTTTAATGCAAAGTGATGATGGCTGCACGTCTTTTTTGGAGGTAACCACTGCTAACACAAGAACTCAATAATTGGAAGGTGTAAAAGAGGGATCTTCCCTCTTTTTATAGCAATCAGTCTGCTCTCATAATCCAATCAGAATGATAGGTTTATTTCACCTGACTAGTAGGGTACAACGGGGCTAAAGGTGCCTCATAAGGTAAAAGTTTAATATGAATATGAATATGATAGACTTACTGTTATCTATAAGCTAGTGTGCTCCAAAACAATGGTAACAATCACATTAGAAGATATACGCATTCAAAACTTATAGTCACTTCTGTCACTATGGATAAATGATTTTTATGACATCACTCTGCACTTCAGCTTCTCATCAGATGTTCTGTCCAATCAAATGCTCTCTAGAATCTAAAGCATTCTGCACCATATATTTATGGTCTCTGCCCTACATTATAAATAGACATTGAATCTGAAGCAAAAATAGGTCACTTGTTCACATCTTTACAATTTTCTACATGGCGAATGGCACATAGTGCACTATAATAGGGGATATGGAACGATTCAACAGTGTAAATATACATTCCATTGGGGCGAATTAAGTATGGTTTCACGTTAGTGGCGCACACAGTCTGCACCGCGTACCAGAGGTGGGCCGGATCGGGCGACACTATGTTAATGTCTGGGACAGAGCATATAATTTATATATAGTATGTGCGAGTTGGCGCATACGGGAAACTTACATGACCCATCTGATTTCTGCACAGAATGCTATATTTTAAAGTGATATATGGAGAAGATTATGAGGAAAAGAGGTTAGAGATTAAGAAGAAACTGCTGCTTTACTGAGATCAACGGTTCTGTCTGAGCTGTGATATGAACTAAACGTTGTACATGGCTTGCCGTCTGTCGCTTGGTGTGATGTCCAGTTTGTTTGTTTTATTCTGTTTTATGTTCTATTTGACGCAGTATGCTTCGCTGTTACTGATTTATGACCGATTATCTCTTTTAAACTTACAAACCATTTCAAACAAACTGCTCAACCAAGCTTGAAACGGTTCTCACTATGCCCCCTTGCTTCCTTACTGATGTCCATACCTGATTGTCTACATCATTGGCCTTGCTCCCTATCGGCGAGAAAGTGCAGGAGGCAACACGGAAGACGGGGTGTCTTCGTTGTAGGAATTGTGGGCGCAGACACAAATTAATTTTCCAGATGATTCGTTCAAACATAATTCCACACAAAACCCAACTCAACATTATCTCTGCCCCTCTATGCCCATAACAGTGGACAAAGGTTTGCTACATTTTGAGTGGATCTTAGTGGACTCTCAGGACTTCTCATTGGTCCACATGCAGTTTCTCCCCCGCACCCATCCAAAGACTGCCATAGTCTGTGACTGCCAATAAAATTCATCAGGACCTCGGCACTAGTGGGTAGAACAAAGTAAAGATCCATTCATAACTACGTTTGGAAACCTTAAGACTGATGTAAACTACACACATCCATTTCATACTTATTCAAAGAAATAAGTATCCTCAGTGGCAGCTATTTGTAATGCAATATCTTACACAGATTCAGCTGTTAATGAACAAATGAATGAATGCATGATGTTTCAATCCTTTTCTATCATGTTTGGTGTCTAATTGTTCAGAATATTGCCAAAGGTATTCTGATGGGGGTTTGGAAAGTGAGAAATGCATTGGTAAACTTTAAAGACACTTTAAAGACTTCTAACTGTGCACAGTACGCAAATGAGTTCCACAGGGAGAAAGAAGGGTGGGCCACACTGTGCTGTGTTCTCGACGAATCTCCAGCGAGCGCGCTTCATTTGAGTAGCATCTGCCTGCACAACCGGAGGCTGTCCTAGTACCACATTTCTAGGACCCTAGGTTTTTATTGACAACGCCACCTAGCGAATTAGAGGACCAGCAAAAGATGGATGACGATCAGAGTGTGAGTATCACATGTGAATCAGTTTTTATTTTAACATTAAAAACAATCATGATGCATTTCATTAGAAAGTTAACGTAGCCGAAGTGATCGTGATTTGCTAAATAGTCTTGAATGCATAGCTATCATACGTATATATTAGATAGTGCTGTAAATGAATTGTTAGCACATTCATTTAACTATACTTGCATGAAAGCTTGTGTTGACTTAGTGACGGCACAATTGTCTTAAGACAACTGTATTACGTTCGTTGTGAAAGCTTGTTAGTTACTTTTTCTTCATTTTAAGTAATTTAAAATAATCGTAATTTTGTCATGTGCTCACAGTCAGCCTGTTTAACGTTATCACACAATACATGACATGTTATGAGTACGTCTCTTCATTTTGGCATGGTTTTATAATGTTGATTGAGACATATGATGTTTTTATAGTCAGGCATAACAGAGGCCATCATAATAATTGACTGTTAAAATACCACATGTTAGATTGTGTCATGTATTGTGTACTGTACTCTGTATGAAGTGCTTTCAAGGACACCGTTCAGGGCAGGCTGAAGTATGACAAAAGATTAATTAATTAGTCAAGTCCTAGACTTAGCCATAATTTATGTCTATTTATTTATATAAAATGAACTTGTTAAAAAAGAGGGGAGAGCATCCAGTTGGTAGGTGCTGCTGCATACATCACAATGTGTGCTTTAAATATTTAAAGGACAGGAAAGTCATATTATTGTAGAAATAACATGTTAGTTCTATTCAGATTTCTTGCATCTTTCTCTATACTTTTTTTTCTCAGTTCAGATGCGCTTTATTGACATGAATGTTTCAAGAACCTGTTCACCCAAATCTTTGAACAGTATGCAATAACAGTAATATGAACATTATTTGGTATGAAGATTGATATAATTTTGTATTGTATATAATTTGTGTGCTCTGTGGTGACTAAGATTTGAAAAATTAAAATTTGAAGTAAAAAATTATAGAGTTGAACAAGTTCAACTCAATGTTCCTTATTTCATTAACTTCTATCTTTCTCTTTCTTTAGGAGTCAGTGAAGACGTTGTCCATGAAGTTCTTCCTATGTGGTTCACGTCATGAACAAATTTGTTTTTGTGTGTTCAAATTCAACTGTTGCAATATATTATTTTATAAAATATACACAATCTTAAATCTACCCCCAGAGTCATCCTTGTGTATTCCCTCTGTACTTGAAAATGTGATTGACTGAAAAGGCTAAACCATTCCTTGTTTATTTTACTTGACGAGTTATTCAATTATGCAACTTGGACCCAAAAATTACTCAACATTCCTAGAAACCAGATTTAATTGCAATAAAGAAAGCAGTATTTGGGTGTAATAAACCTTTAAAAACCTCAACAACAAAAAAATGGGTTAAAATACTGCCTTGGTGGCACTTGTTTCGGATCTCCAAAACTAGGGTCTTGGAAATGCGTTCCTGGGATTGCGGTTCTACGATTCGGTAGGTGGCGCTGTCACAAAAAATAGGGTCCTAGAAATGCTGAAAGTGCAGCCTCCGTTATTGCAGACGGATAATGTCAATAGGAGCTGTGTCTCATTTCGGAAGGCTGCATCCTCCGGAGGTCGCATTTGAAGGCTGCATGCGTCTGAAGGCTGTCTCATTTAAATTAGTAGGACAATCCGATTGCGACCTTCAAATGCGCCCTTCTTTTCAGGAATTCGGAGTGTGCATGAGGTGTATCCTTCGTTGCTTCAGATAACCCACAATTCTTTGCGTCGCCATTAACAACCGTTGTGTTTTTTAAATATTATTTGAAAAAATGGCGCCGCTGGCAGATATACATGCAAGCGAAATGTGGTGTTTAAACTTAAGTTTAAAGCTTGTTTTTGTTTTTAAGCTGTATACCTCAAATAGATAGTTGTGCTCAAACAGTGCTTTGCTGTCAAGGCAAAACATTTCATAGTCATTTTCAAGTTATAAATAATTTTCATTCATATAACGTGTGTGAGCGCAACTCCACGGTGAACGTGTTGGCATAGCAACGTGATACTTCCTGCCTGTGTGTCCTACGGAGGACGTTTCGTTTAATACTGATTAAGGACACTCCGTATACCGCATCCTTCACAGGATGTGTCCTCCAGAGGATGCAGCCTTCAAAATTAAATGAAATGAGACACAGCTAGGGTCTGGCTGCAGACTTACGGGGCAAGTGGAGCTCCACTCAATAGCGGAAATACGTCACCTCCACAGCGCCGGAGCGCATATACGTCACCTCCACTGACTGCGCCCGAGCGGATATAAACGATTCTGCGTCCGAAATCGCGTACTTCCATACTATATAGTATGCGAAAAACAGTACGCGAGCAGAGTAGTATGTCCGAATTCATAGAATTCGAAAAACAGTATGCGAAAAGTACCCGGATGGTCTACTACTTCCGGCGAGATTCTGAAGTGCGCATACGATGGACACTTTACTATCCCATGATGCCACGGGAGAGAGGAGTTGTCGTTATATTTGAAAATGGCGGAAAACGGAGATGCGGCTGTTTTCAAGTGTAAGTACTTTAGAAACATTTTTTGGTTTATTTGTGGTTAAATTGTATTTGTTTAACATCATATAAGTAAACGATTGATTGTTAAAAGTTTAAATAATGTAAATTGAGGGTGTCCTTTTCCAGCCAATTCAGAAAAATTGTAGTTTTATCATTATTAGACCGAGCTAATGTAAATCAGCTAGCTAACACTGTTTTCATTAAACAACGACGTTCGTTGTTTAGCAGTTTAATAAGATAGTTACACAACTTCAGTAAATTAAAACGATTTTATTTCTCCTTTACCAGTGTTGATATTATTAAATATTTGTTTGCTACATAGCAAGCTACTGTTAACAAGTGTAACGTTACCTCAGCTTGTCCATTAATAGATTGACCATGGTTCATCACATGTTAAAATCTGTGTTGGTTTTGCAGGGGGTGATGAACACACTCGTGTTTTAATTGAGTGGAGAGTGGCTAATGAAGCCCTCTTCACTGGGAAAAGGAATGCAGCAAAAAAAGGTTTTGAGTAAGTATACAAGACAAATGTAATTTTATTCAAGTGCTGTAGATTCAATGGTAAGTTAGATGTAACGTTAGATGTAAACATGTCTACTCTAGCTCTTACTGCATTGATTTTATGCTTGATTTCTGTGCATTTATTGCAGAGTTTTTATCACAGAGCAGAGGCTAGAGGGCAAAATGTCTGCTGTTCAGATTAAGAAAAAATGGGAAAACCTTAAACAAAAATACAAAGTAAGATTTGTTTAATTATTGTAGTTCACCCCAAAATGAGAATTCTGTCATGATTTAATCATGCCTATGTTTGGCCGTGTAATGCAATAATTTAATAAATCATATGTTTTACAATTTAATTGACTGTCTTGATATTCTGTTTTCAAATATTTGTAGGATCTGAAATGTCCACAGACTGGGGTGAGCACTGAGGATGGGGATGTTACAGCAGCATCCTGGAAATGGTATTCTGCCATGGATGAGGCAATAGGGGGCAGACCCTCCATCACACCACCCACCCTTATTGCCTCATCTGGCCCGGATGCTGCTGTTACCTCTCCATCCTCAGTGAGGTCAGAGCGTGAAAGAGTAGGGAGGAAAAGAAAAGATTTTGAGGAGCTGATCCGAGAGATGGAGGAGAGGGAAGCTGAAAGAGAAAGAGATGCCATTGAAAGGGAGGAGAGGCGATGGATAGAGATGGAGGAGAAGGAGGAAAGAAAAGAAAGAGAGCGACGAGAGCATGAGAAGAGACTAGAACAGGAAGCCAGAGAAAGAGATGAAAGAAGAGACCGAGAAGTGAGAGAGAGAGAAAGGGAGACAAAAGAGAGAGAGGAAAGATTCCTTCAGCTACTAGAAATAATTGCTAAAAAATAATGTAAATAAAGAAATCAAATGATACACACTCTCTTTTCATTTGTTTGTAAGTTCACTGTCATGCTGTTTTAGCAAGTTATATTACAAAACACTTAATTCCCAGGGATTTACAGTATCTAGATTGTCAGTTGTAAAGTGCTTAATATGTGGCATTGAGTAATTAATATTTTTAAAGTGATTTGTGTATGTCCTTATTTTGTAGCAGATTCCAGATAGTTTTTGAAACCAGCAAACTGCAGGTATATCTGAAATAAGCTGTCTGACTCTGAATATGAGTGCTGCACTGTAGAGAAAAATCCAGACACCATTCACATCTATTTGCTTTGTTTTTGTGTATTTTACTTTCAAATGGATACAGGATACAAAGCTTAAAACAAAACCACATAACTTTGGCATAAAGTAGTATAATAGAGCTTACAACACCACCAAAAGAAAAAGTTTTAAAACTTTTTATTATAGTGTCATCATGAAAAAAATCTAAATCAAAAAGATCTAAACAGACTTTGATACTAGCAATCTCATTATAGGGCATCACTTTAAAATAATTCATTATATGTTTCTTTCAAAGCATTTGTACAAGATGAGGACTTTACGCCTTGCTGGTGGTTTGATCCGAATGTGACAGCCATCTATGGCACCAGCTACAACACCGAACGCTGGAGACCCTGCCAGCTGGGCAAAACCTGCTCCCACTGCATCCAGGTCATCTGCGCTGGGGAAAGCGATGAGCTGCCTCAAAATGCCGATGACTGCCTTGCTCATTCTGTGCACAATGTCGTGCACAGTAGACTTTGGGATGTCAAAGGCGAGTGCCACTACCCGGTATGATGCTGCATGGGCCAGCCAGTAAAGAAAGACCAGCACCTCGATGTCCTTTTCCCAACCATGGTCGCAATCAGGTTTCACCGCAGCAATCAGGGACTGGATGGACTGCCGTGAAAGTCGGAGGTTGGGGCGGAGGTCCGCTCCATCTTCAAAATACAGCCGAAGAATTGGCACAGCAGCATACAGGTGGCAGTAGGTTGTAGGGCTCACAATCTGTAAATGTGTATATAGTTTTATTTTAGAATACAGTTAATACACTTTGTCTTCAAGTATTCTCGTTTCCTGTGTTGACTTATTTATAAATATAATTTATATGTATATGATAAAATTTCTTATATATGTGTATTTATACATTTGTGTATTTCTATATATATGTATATATATATATATATATATATGACTTTTAGATGTCTTCTGAAGTGCCATCTGAAATTCTTCTAGAACTGTCATTTTTATTGAGCTTGTATATTTCCGTTCAGTTATTTCACTGTAATGACAAATATATATTTCTAACTTCATCCTCTAAATAATAAAAAAGTCATATAATAAAAGTTATGAGGACTCACTTTTTATCTGAAGATATCATGTCCATATCATGTAATGACAATGAAAAGGACCTATTGCCATTAAAATTTAATTACTGAACCTAAACATACGTGCTTGATCATTTTCATTTTAGAAGAAAATTGCAGATGGCATTTAGAGGCTTTTACATCTGAAGTCTTCATATGTACACATGTATACATGTGTATTGTATCTGACAGGGTGAATGAATCAATAGAGACATGCACACATATATTTATCTCCATTGATTAATTCATGTTTATTCATAGATGATAATATAACAAGCAAATAAAGTACGTTTTCCTTGCCAAAAATCAACATCTGTCATTGTTCACGTTTGTGTGTTTTTTTTTTTTTTTTTTTTGAGGTAAAATTTAATAGCTAAATAAATTATAATACTTACGTTATTTGAGAAATTCCTCAAAAGCTCTCGATGTAGGCGTGATCTGCGAGTAGCTGACCGACGCCTCCTCTGGATTGTGAGCTCGAACGACGCAAAAACGCAGATGAAAGCGGAAAGCAGAACTAAAAACATCGCTCGAAGTTGGTGCAGTCAGTGGAATGGGCTCTTTAAATTTTCGCGCTGTTATGACAGCGTCTCTCACGTGACATGTGCTGTTATGACACGTCACAATTCCATCATGGCGCATGTAGTACGTCCGGACTCCATTCATACTACCCATATTCATACTATATAGAACGTACTTTTTTAACGGTCGTTAAGTACGTTCTAATTCAAATGTAGTACATACTCACTTAGTACGCGATTTCGGACGCAGCCCATTAAACAGCATATAAATCACAACTGCCTAATGTTATTGAATGAAACGTCAACCCAGGACGAGTTATAGGACTGTCAAGCTTTGGGGCGTTGATGGACTCGATCTACAACATCTGTGTTTTGTTCATCGTTCGGACGTAACGTTAGTCTTTTACAAAAACGTGATTTTTTTTCAGCTTTATGCTCAAAATGTTGCTTTTTCATGAAACTTGCAACATTCAAGTGTTGATTAAAAAAATAATATATGAAGCTGGAATAAAACAGTGGGTCTGTTCTTTCTTTTGATATATTGCATGTTTAGATATTCTGTGGACCATTAAAACTTGTGAAAATGACCATAAATGCTGGCGGTGACTGGCAAATTTCATGTTTACGTTCATTTAAAAGACCTAACCGACTATGCTTACGATGATACTAAACAAGACAGTCATTTTGATATAATTTTGTGTGGATATTCGCGCGCTGTGAGACGCGTGGCCGTGCGTGTGTGTGTTGTTGACCTTCCCGAGTATCAAACTGAGAGAGACACTTTCTCGTCTATGAGTGCTTGAATATTTAAATTGCCAAGGCTTAAAAATGCGCAAATTATCAGTTTCCGTCTTTCACGCTGGCACTGAACTATCGGGCAATTCTTATTGTCGACCGTAATGACAAATATTTATTCTTTTCATTCATTCAGGGGGGGCGGGGGGTCGTTTTGGGAGGGCGGGGCGCCCCCCCAAAACAATGGTAGGGGAAACACTGGAATGTGTGCAGTATCAGTTGTTTGCTCAGCGGAGTGGATTAAGCTACAGTTTGTGCTCTCACATTCGCTCTGTAGACTACTGTAGCGAGATCGCTGCAGAGACATTTCTCGGAGAAGACATCCTGAGGGATATGATGGCAGCAAAATTTTTGGGAGAGGCAAAAGCTGCTATATATGTGAAGAGGCAAAAGGCTGCTTGTGCAGCGCATGTTCCTCTTTGTGTGCCTGTGGACTTTGGTGGTTCTCCATCACAAATATGCCTGTCGATTCATGAGCCAAACATTCATAGTTTTAGCCAACTTGGGAGGATAATGGTCGCCTACAACACCCAAAGGAGCACCTGGCATTGTCCCTGCACGAAGCCACGGACATCTTGTCCACACATAAACATCTCAAAGTGGCATCTTTTTCAAACCCAAAGAGACCTCTTCAAGTCAGAGGTGCCCACAACACCGAGCTCAGAGGGTTGCAGTCTCCTGGACAACACTGGTATCAAGAGAAGTGTGCAGTACATTTTCAAAGAAAAAAAAATCCCAGAAACACTGCCAAAAGAAGTTACAACACCGAGAATGAAGATTGAATACCGAAAGCAGTTCTTTCCTCTTGAGACAGCGTGCCAGTTATGCCTTGGACATCCTGCACTTGCAGAGGCTGTACTCGTTACCAAAAAAGCTAGGATTGTCAGCATGTGTAGGATTGTCAGAATAACGACCAAGATGGCGGCGCGAGTAGATCGCGAGGCTCAGCGTCTCTCCAGATTCTGCATTTTTGCGGTATTTTTCTTGCTCATCTCGGGTCTGTTCGTGCAGAACAGTTGTGCCTTTACATCGTACACCCGCGCTGAGCTTTTGGATATTGGTTTGCGAATTTCCGACAGTTTTATGGACAATCTTCGACTCCTTCCTGAGATCGCTAGGACGCCCGAGGCGATGCGTTCAACCCGGCCGGGCGGAAGTGCACGCAGACGGCGGCGAGATCGTAAACAAAGGCGGGGGAAGCGTGGAGGATTGCGGGCTAAGCTAACGCGTTCTCCTCATCGGCTCTCTTTACCCAGCATTTTCCTTGCTAATGTACGATCGCTAGTGAACAAAATGGAGGAGATTCGACTCAGCATCACACACAGTAAGAAACTTTTGAACTGTAACGTCCTAATCTTCACTGAAACCTGGTTAAACAGCGGAATACCGGACACAAATGCAAGCTGCGTTTATTGTTGCAGGTGACTTTAATCATTCAAACTTAAAGTCAGTGCTACCCAAGTTTCACCAGCATGTTTCCTGTCACACTAGAGGAAACAAAACCTTAGACCATGTTTACACAAACATGGCCGGAGCTTACGTTGCAACACCCCTCCCCCACCTGGGACAGTCAGACCACATCTCTTTGTTCCTCAGCCCCAAATATGCACCCCTCATCAACCGTGTGAAGCCATCAGTGAAGACAATCAAGGTGTGGCCTGCGGGGGCAGATTCCACACTCCAGGAAAGGTTTCTAAACACAGACTGGAGTATGTTTGCTTCTCAAGCCACCAGTGGCGCTCACACGGACATTAACTCCTACACCTCCTCAGTATTGGATCATATCAATACCACCATTGACAGTGTTACAACCCAGAAACAGATCACCACATACCCAAATCAGAAGCCTTGGATGAACAGGGAAGTGCGACTCCTGCTGAAGTCACGCAATACTGCCTTCAGATCAGGAGATGCACAAGCCTACAGCGCATCCAGAGCAAACCTGAAGAGGGGCATCAAAAAGGCCAAGCACTGCTACAAGCTAAAGATAGAGGGACACTTTTCCAACTCTGACCCTCGACGCATGTGGCATGGCATTCAGGCCATCAGTGATTATAAACCCACCCACTCCACCCCCGCAGCCACTGATGTCAACTTCCTGAACGAGCTAAATTACTTTTATGCTCGTTTTGAAAGAGACAACAGAGAAACTGCCACCAAGCTCAAATCCTCAGCTGACCACCCACCAATCACACTCTCCTCCACAGATGTCTGCAAGGCACTGAGCCGGATCAGCGCGCACAAGGCTGCTGGACCAGACAACATCCCTGGTCGTGTTCTCAGGGCATGTGCGGAGCAGCTCGCTGGGGTTTTTACAGACATTTTCAACCTGTCTCTCGCCCAAGCAGCTGTACCATCATGCTTTAAACGCACTTCCATTGTGCCAGTGCCGAAACACTCCAGCCCGAGGTGCCCTAATGACTACCGCCCTGTAGCACTCACACCCATCATTATGAAGTGCTTTGAGCGGCTGGTCCTGGAACACCTAAAAGACTCTATACCATCCACATTGGACTCACACCAGTTTGCCTACCGCAGCAATAGGAGCACAGAGGATGCAGTTTCCATGGCACTGCACTCTGTGCTCACCCATCTGGACAATAAAAACACCTATGCACGCATGCTGTTTGTTGACTTCAGCTCAGCATTCAACACTGTCATCCCATCCAAGTTAATTGCCAAACTTGGAGACCTGGGCATCAACACTTCAATGTGTAACTGGATTTTGGACTTCCTAACTGACAGACCACAGAATGTTCGATCAGGATCCACCTGCTCCACGTCCATCACACTCAACACTGGTGTACCACAGGGCTGTGTGCTAAGTCCGTTTCTCTACTCCCTCTTCACCTCCGACTGCAAGCCTGTGTATGGAACTAATTCCATCGTCAAGTTTGCGGACGACACTACGGTGATTGGTCTCATCAGCAACAACGATGAGACTGCCTACAGGGAGGAGATCCAGCACCTGGCCACATGGTGCACTGATAATAACCTGCTCCTCAACACCACCAAAACGAAGGAGCTCATCGTGGACTTCAGGAAGGAGTCAAAAGGCACACACGACACCATCCACATCAATGGAATGGCTGTTGAGCGTGTCTCCAGTTTCAAGTTCCTGGGGATCCACATCTCGGCGGACATGTCGTGGACGACCAACACCTCCAGCCTGGTCAAGAAGGCTCACCAGCGCCTCTTCTTCCTGAGGACACTGAGGAAGAATCAGCTCTCCTCGGCTATCCTGGTGAACTTCTACCGCTGCGCAATAGAAAGCATCCTGACCAACTGTGTGGCAGTATGGTATGGGAGCTGCTCTGTTGCGGAGCGCAAGGCACTGCAGCGGGTGGTGAAAACTGCCCAGCGCATCACAGGGACTCCACTACCTGCCATCGAGCACATCCAGAGGAAACGCTGTCTGCATCGAGCTCGCAGCATCCTCAAGGACTCCTCTCACCCAGCCCACAGACTGTTTTCTCTCCTGCCCTCCGGCAGGCGTTTCAGGATCCTCCGGACCAGGACCAGCAGACTAAAGAACAGTTTTTTGCCCAGAGCTGTCTCTTTACTGAACTCAAACCACCGTTGATCCACTTCCCTCATAAACTGCAAACTCTCCTACCTCACACCTACATTCACTTTGTTATTTGCACTACCGACTGTTTATTACAATAACAACTGTTTACTTATGCATTTTGCACCACCATATCTTAACTGGATTATGCTCATTTGCACTGCCGACTGTATTTACAGTAACCATGTTTACATTTGCATTTTGCACCGTACTTCTAACTGCAATATGCAATCACTTTCCACTGCACTTTTACACTTTCTTTCGGATAGCTCTGTCCATAATTTATTGCACTACCTTAATCCACTGCTATATTCCTCATATTAGCCTAACATATTATTGTATACCTCTATCTGTAAAATTCTGTTCAAAGTAATAGCCATCTGTATATTATATTCATAGTACATATTCACCTGTACATTCTGTTTACATTCTGTTTATAGTAATAGCCATCTGTATATTTATATTTATTCACTGTATATATTCATCTGTAAATTCAGTTCTGTTTATAGTAATAACCATCTCTCTACTTATACATATTTATATATATTCAGTACATTTTTATGCCCAGCACTTACGCAACCATTGTATATATCCTGCACTTGCTGCTATTGCACTTCTGGTTAGACCTAAACTGCATTTCGTTGCCTTGTACTTGTACTTGTGTAATGACAATAAAGTTGAATCTAATCTAATCTAATGATGGGCTTGATAGAAAGTAAGTCAAAGAAGCATAACTAATGTAAAGAGCAATTGTGATCAGTGATGGCTAGTATTGTGATGGGTTGACATCAATGTGATATGGTTATCAAAGTTGTGAAGACCATCTTTCCACTCCTGGTACCTATACACCATGTTGCACTGTGGACATATCCTATGGTATGTTACATGCCATAGGATATGTCCACAGTGCAACATGGTGTATAGGTACCAGGAGTGGAAAGATGGTCTTCACAACTTTGATAACCATATTTTTCTCACCCTTGAACTTTGTGTGTTTCTCAGAGAAAACGTTACTGTGAGTATTAATCTCTTCTCCTTAAGATTACTTGACTATGGGCTATATGTACATGGAACATTACACCGTTTTTATTTATTCTTATTTTGAAGTTTCTATCCTTAATAGGGATGTCAATTTTCACAAATTCCCATGATCGATCGTCATTTAAATTAACGATCAATTAATCGATTAATCGTTAGCCTAAATACTGCGATATGCGTCTACTGCAGTGGCTATGGCCAACAGCATAACAGGGTCTGCAAATGCTGCTTAAAACGCTATGTTCCTCACCAAATCAATGAGAATGGTTTTAAATATAAATAAAGGAAAATGAAAAATGTTTCGATGTTATTGATAATTTAATTAATTAATTAATTAATAACCAAATATAACTACTAATACAATGGGCCCTATTTTAACGATCTGAAACGCAAGTGTCAAAGCGCAAAGCGCAAATAACTTTGTGGGCGGGTCTCGGCGCTGTTGCTATTTTCCCGGCGGGATAAATGGCTCTTGCGCCCGGCGCAAATCTAAAATGGGTTGGTCTGAAGTAGCTTCATTATTCATAGGTGTGGTTTGGGCGTAACGTGAATAAACCAATCAGAGCGTCATCCAACATTCCCTTTAAAAGCAGGTGCGCAAGTTCCATTATGGATTGCTATTATTATGGCGTATTTACCAGGCGCACGCCAGGAGCGGTTCACAGCCGAGGAGACTGATGTTCTTGTAAGAGCAGTGAAAGACAGAGAATTTGTGTTGTATGGGGATGGGAGAAACCCACCCAAAATAGCGTCGGTTAAATAAATAATTAGCCTGAATAATTTGTAAGCTAGATTTATGCCTATTTTTTCACATCTTCGTGGCACACCACAATGATTTCCGTCATCTCATGTGTTAATATTTTTTTAGTGTAACAATTTATAATTTGCAAAAATAACTGTTGCATCTGTGTAGATTACATGAGCAAAGTGTATGCGCGTTGTGCACGCTATACATTATGGTCAAGCATGCGCCCTTAAAATAGCATAATGAACAACGCGCAACGCGCCACTGACTTTAGACTAGGTTTTTTCTGGTCAGTGGCGCAATTGTTTAATGGAACAGCAAAATAGCACCAGGGATTGTTTGCGCCGGAACACGCCTCCTTTTTTGCGCTGAACCGCCCAGGGAGCGCAAGTTCATTCACTAGTTTAGCGACGTGCTTCTGTGGAGGGAAAAGCGCGCTTTGCGCGGGTGCAAAATAGGAATGACACATGCGTCGGTGTACAAAGTCAATTGCGCTGGGTGCAAGATAGGGCCCAATGTGTCACCAACGCCGCCTCATATTAGAATGCGTGACATTTGTGGATGCGCTCTTCCTGGAACAACTGCACGTGCTGAATGAATCTGCTACCGTTAAACTGGAGCACTTTGCTAGCACGTTATTTATCTAAAAGAAACGCATCCTATATGAGATTAATCAGATATATTCAAAATAAACATAATATTACAAATGATATCTGCACAAAATGACGCAAATTCATGCACAAGTGAACTTGAACTAAGTTAAGTGCCATTCATTCAGAACTGCTCATGCGCTCTTCCTGGAGCAACACGACACGGCAACTAAACCCAAATAATTCACAATGTTTTATTACAATATTGTTCTCTTTATAATGTTATGTAATATTACAGTCCCAATGGTCATTATTAGTCGTGCACTGCCGTTTGAGCTGCGTGTGCTGAAGCTGACGCTTTACAGAGGTAATTCTTAACCAAATGCATCCAATATGATAAAAATCTGATATAGATAGGCATACACAAAATAAACAGTACTACAACTTACATTTGCACAAAACAAAAGGCTGAGAATGCACACGCAAACTTATAGTCATGAATGATGAAGGTGTAAAATGGTCCCAAACATAACTCCACCGCGCTCGCTTTACATGTTTCGCGGTTGAGCAGTGCGCACACGCATGAAGACCTGCTTAATCAATGATCGATAAGTTGTATCGATTAAATGTATTTTCGACAATTAATCGATCGTCGATTAATCGTTGATATCCCTAATCCTTAAGCAACAAGAACATTTGTCTCTGTCTAATCTCAGAATTATTTGTGTTTGCTCCACACTTTAGAACCATGTGTCTGTGTCAAGAGTTGTGGATTCATTGGCAGGGTTAAGAGGAGAGAAGTTTCCACCCAGGACTGTCATATTTCAAGCCTATTGCCACTTTGAGGCTTTGTGCGACACAGACTACATTTACTCCTGTATCAACTGTGGATTTTACCCACCTGTGGTAGTCATGGATTTACACAGGAAAGGGGTTTTCAAGCTGGCAGGTAAGTGATATTGTGATAATTTTTTGTGTTTACAGTGCAGAAGTGTTGCTTTTGCCTAATGGTGTGATTCATTACAGTCAGTGACCTCAAAGCACCCCCTGATGACTTCAACGGTGAACATGACATTGAGAGTTTTTGGAATTCTGTTCATTTTGCGACGATAGGTCGTGGTTTTTTCCAAAGTGAGTTATGGTGATTACTAAATTTCATCAGATTCTACATTGTAAACACAATGTGGATTAAAAATAATGTATCACATTTTGTAGGCAGTGCAAACAACCCTTTCACTGTCAGTCCAAGCTACGAACACTGGGCACCCTGGATTGGGAGTGAAACGCGTCGAAGTGGCACTGTTCTTAACACAGAGTTCAAAAAAGTGAGAACATGCCCCTCTTCAACTGAAGCACAGCTGAGCAGTGTTACTGAGGACCATCTAATTGATGAGTTGGCAAAACAAAAGGTGATGTTTCCATGTGATGAAGCTCTCTAAGTTTGAAGGGTAAGACAGTGTCCAGTAAATGTTCTGTTTACAGTTTGTCATAAATATTATCAGGTTGGAGTTGTGAGAAAATTGTGCAAAGCCTGCAACATTGACACCAAGGGCTCCCGCCTTGATCTCATAACAAGTCTGAAGGAGAACATGAAGAGCAGACAAACATATGACAAGGTCTTCCAAAGCATATGGGGTGCATCTGGTAAGTTTGTGTCGCTCTATAAACTATGGTATTAAGTTGTTGTAAGTTACACACTTTACAATCTTTTGAATCGTTAATTTTAGGTGGATGGTCTGTAATACTTTGCCCACATGGCATTGTATACAGCATCAAATTTAATCTACGCGCTGAAAGTCCCAGGGACTTTGCAGACCTGTTACTCTCCTGGAAGCACTTTCCAAATGTCTGTGTTTATGATTTCGCAAGAGGTTTAGCGACACACACCAATTTGCGGGTTCCTCATTCACTGCCTTTCCAGCCTTTTGAGGGCAGACTGTCTGAACCCACAGAAGAGAATGTGAAGGCTGCCAGGGATGGAAAATTGCTGGTATCACTGCCATGGCTACATGAAAGTGTGCACTGTGGGGAGGATAATGCTCATCCGGTCACTGGATCATCTGAGCACTATGTCTTATATGACCGCTTCCATGAGCAGAATGCCACAGATCCAAAGGACATACTACGCAGGATCCAACTTGTCCCTGAGTTGAAAGGGTGGTTGAATAGCCAAGTTGCTGAGCAGTTCTTTGCCAAAATGCATAAAAGCAACTACTTCTTTAATAACATGACTCCATCAACCCATGCATTTCTTATGAGAAGTGTTATCCATCGTCATAACACCTCCACAAATAGAGCACTTCTGGAGAGGCAGTTAAATTCTGGATGTCGGCTTGAACTTCTAAACACCATCACCTTGTCTACTTTGGGACAAGCTGTCATGGGTGATGCATCAAAACGGCGAAGCACAACTGTGGTGGCTCAGGCATCTACAGCAACAAGTAAATTACTTTAACATTAATAATCATACAAAGTCAGTCGTGTAATTAATCTTGACCCATGTGACGTAATTGTTTGTTTTTGTCTAAAAGTTAAAAACTTTACTGAAATGCATATTCTAGTCATTTAATTGGTTCATAACATCAAATGTTGCTGTACTCAAAACCTTAAGGATCTCAACTCACTCCAGCCGAGCCGAGGTCAACTGAAAGCATAGCTGCACAACCACCCACTGATGAAGCACCAACACAAAGTGAGCACTATGATATATGAGTTGAAATAACTAATGCCTACTAACTGGGAAGAGTTTAATGTTGGGGATAGGTGAATGCTACTTTCAGATCAAATGCAGTGAGATTAATGTGTATATTAGCACTAATAAGACTAACTGTTTCATTTTTTTGTGTGTAGATGTTGGCCCTTCGCACCATTGTGGGCAGCATTGTGCAACACTTACTGCCATCAGCAACCTCAGGCCCTGCAGAACAATGTGGGCAGCTGGAGGAGATCATCCCCTCCAGGAACAGCTGGTACATAAATGCATAGCTTATTTGACAGAATTTAATTTCTTCTTCTTCCATTAAAGTAATTAAAGGATTTTGTTGATTGTATTATTTATTATTATTATTATTATTATTATTATTATTATTATTATATAATGCTACTTTGGAGGTCTTGAAGAGTGAAGTGTGTGTGTGCGTGCAATGTGTCTTATGTAACAATTTGTCTTTTTTTTTTTTGTAGTTCAAGTGTGTCATATATATATATATATATATATTATTACCTTTTCTTAAAAAAAAAAACAATTAAATTTACTGGAAATTATTCTTCATTTTACTGTGGTTGATGTGCATGTTATTTTGCTGTAAATACAAAATTCTGATTAATTATTTCATAATATAAACAAATTTTACAGTATGGTCCCTTGCAGTTATTGTGTGTTGTCAAAATAATTTAAGATTTTTGGTTGTTTTTTTTTTACATAAAAACAATTAAAACGTAATTTGTGGAAATTATTCTTCATTATTTTACATTGGTTGATTTGTACATGTTATTTTGCTTTAAATAGAACATTCTGAAATGATTTTTACTATAATATTATTAAATATTAAATATATAATATTATATTCTTATAATATTATAAATGTATAATATAAGTCATAAAACGTAAAAGCTTAGTATACCGCTTCGATATTTTGCGTGAAGATTCTGCGTCCGAAATCGCGTACTAAGTGAGTATGTACTACATTTGAATTAGAACGTACTTAACGACCGTTAAAAAAGTACGTTCTATATAGTATGAATATGGGTAGTATGAATGGAGTCCGGACGTACTACATGCGCCATGATGGAATTGTGACCATAGACATAATAGCTGTGTCCCAATTCAAGGGCTGCATCCTTTGAAGGCCGTGTCCTTTGAAGTGCGCGGCCGACGCGGCCTCCAAAGGACGCACCGAGACTCGTTTACAGTGGAAGGTATAGCGGATTGCGTCACCGCGGCGCGACGAAGGCTGTCCCAATTCGTAGGTCCTTCGAAGGATCCTTCAAAATACAGCCTGCAAATGCGTCCTTCTTTTCCCATGAAATGAAGGATAGTTGGATGGATGCTTCGCAGCCTTGCCTACCCCAGAATTCATTGCGCGCCGCGACGTCAGATTTTTGAAGAGAAATTGCCAGATTACACTTTTAAATGCAAGTATTGGGTTTCAATTTACTCCAGTAATCTAATGTATCTACTGATACAAATAAAATGTTGACTAAATATGTTACCAACATACGATTTTATATAGTTTATACTACATATTTAGTGGTTTTGTTTTTAGGCAGTTGAATATAACTTTAAAGTCCAGTATAAATGTTTATTTCAGTTCTCCTCCACGGCAGCTGTCAACAGCTGCTAAATATTACTAATAATGTAACGAAATGCATTTACTCTGTATTTGAGTATAATTGTGAAGTACCTCAGATTTTTATTCAAATTCATCTCAGAGGCAAATATTGTGGTTTTATGGAAAACTGACTTTTTACACATGGATATTAGATTTTGATATTAGTTATCGTTTAAAAAAGAATCTAAAAATAAACACTGTCTTAAACATGTCTTCTTGATTAGGGATAGGAGTTGGTCTTGGAGGGCCGCTGTCCTGCAGAGTTCAGCTCATAGAACAGTTATGCATGTTAAAATATTTTATGGTTTGATTTGAGGATGAGTTAATTTAATTTATTCTTCCCTCTTTCTGAAAACATCTTAGCTACATTGCAGCCGTCGAATAAGTCAGCACTGCAAACCTGTTGGCAGACAGTGGAATATGCACTGATCCCAGATGATGTCCCGCTGACAGAGGCTTCACCAGGCTCTCCCAGCCCAGCTCAATAAAAGTCTACATAAAAACATTTTCTTCCATCTGTTTTATGTACTGTTAATTTTAAAATTTATTTTGTTTTTCTAATCTTAAACGTAACTTATGTAAATAGTTCTAAAAAGTACTGTAAATAATGTATAGAACAATTTGTTTCATTTACAAATTAATTGATATGACAAAAATAAATGTACAGAATTATTTATTTCATTTACAAATTATAACTTGCTTAACAAAAATGTGTAGAACGATAATATTTAATTTATACATTTTAATTTACAAAACCAAAATTTTAGTTCTCAACTATCTCTCAAGAAGAGAAAACAATCAGTCCATTCTCTCCCTGCTCTCCTCTGTCTCTCTCTTCATGTCCTCCCTCAGTATCTCCATCAGCTCATCCTCTCGGTCTCGTTTCCTCTTGGCTGGAGTTGCTCCTCCTCATCTTGCTCATCCACTGCTGAACTTGGCCCTGGTGTGTCCTCAGGGATGGAGGCAATGAGGACAGTGGGGTTATTTCCCACTCCCTCACCTGTCCCAGGACACTTTCAATCCTAAGGCAGAGGAAATAAACATCGTCAATAATTAACTTGCATACATTTTTTTTTTTTTAAGTTGTAATAAGTTTTTTTTTTTAACCTGCAAGTTAAGGGTGCAATCTTAAGAAAATTTAAAAAATATGATGCATCAGTAGCTTACAAACATACAAAATACTCCAGAAATCATATTTGTAGACACTCAAATTCTATATTCTTTTTGTTGTGGGCTTTGTATAGGATAAGGCCCCCCTATACCTACACGAGAACCTATTGAAATACTACAAATGGGTCGTAGTCTACTCCAATCCACACTGGCCGAGTTTTTCGGCCCGGTAAATAAATACTAATTTGCTGCCCTCATTTTAGTAAAGCTATCTGCTATCCGTAAAACAAAACGAAATATTACATCAGATCACCTGACGAATAAAGCCGTGCAGTGGTAACACAGAAATAAAGACCACCGGCTTTTAAAACGTTTCGTTGGTTATTTGAGTCAATTAAAACACAATACTTACATTTATAAGTGTATTCCTCGGCCGCGGGATGGGCAGAGGAATACATTGCGAAGGATCCACTTGTCCTGGTTGGTTCTATCCTTCGCGGCCGGGGAGAAGAGGACGGTGGGAAGGGTTGCCAGGTCTTTGCAACAAAAGTAGTCCAAAACTCCCAATGCGATTTTCTCCATCGAGCGGCCGAATTCTCCACTGGAGTTGAACGTTTGGCGGTGTTGGAGCGGCGAAACCGTACTTATGGGGTAGAAACAAAACCCGCGGAAATAATTTTTAACCCGCGGCAACAACTTAAAAGTAGCCTAATTCGGCTGAAAAAACGCGGACTTGGCAACACAGACGGCAGGCTGCATTTGAAGGCCCCTTCGAATTGGGACAGCCTTCGTCGCGCTGCAGTGACGCAACCGGCCTTCAAATGCGGCCTTTGAAGGATGCAGCCCCCGAATTGAGACACGGGTAGCTGCAGCTTGGAGTAATGGGCGTGGCAAGAGGTAGGGGCGTGGCAAGAGGTAGGGGCGTGGTAAGAGGTTTCTCATTGGTCAAAGGAGCTTCCTCCTGGCAACTGCGTTGGCCAATCAGCAGTAACCATAGTTATACGTAATTTCCTCTAGCTAAAAAAAAAAAATCGTTATTTCCTTTAGGAGGAAAAAAGATGACGGGGGTAATATATGTGCGATATAATTTGTTGGTCTCTTTGCTTGACATTTTTCCGCTTTGGTAATTATTTAATTGTTGTTGACAGACGCATGTTACAGTGAGAAGAATCAATGACTGCATTTGCATCGAAGACATCAGAGTCGGCGATTTATATCGATGTCCGTTCTGTGCTCTCAGTGTTTTTAGACCTTGTGAATATCACAAGATACACAGCCATTTGCAAAGCCACAGACTTCGCGCGGTTCGCCATGAACGTAAGTATAAGTTAAGTGTTAAGTAACATGCTTGTGATATGCAAGCATGTTATAACTTTTTAAGGTTAAAGATATTAACGTGAATGGTGATGTTACGTATCATAATTGGAAATTTATGACAAACATGTTTTGCTTTATATATGATTTTTTTTTATTGTGTTTGATGTGTATGATTCTTATAGGTTTGATCATCTTTGACTGCCACTTGGAATGCAGACAAACCAAACACTTCCACTGCTTCCACTGCTCAAAAACCCTAATTAAAAAGTCTGATTTTATAAAGCACATAAATATGTGCAAAGTAGTCAAACAGACAGTGCCTTTGTCTCCTCCCAGTAGTGACACAGCTCCAAAACCGGTCCAGTGTGCGTCTTTGTCTCCTCCCAGTAGTGACACAGCTCCAAAGATGGTCCAGTCTGCATCTTTGTCTCCTCCCAGTAGTGACACAGCTCCAAAGATGGTCCAGTCTGCATCTTTGTCTCCTCCCAGTAGTGACACAGCTCCAAAGATGGTCCAGTGTGCGTCTTTGTCTCCTCCCAGTAGTGACGCAGCTCCAAAGATGGTCCAGTCTGCATCTTTGTCTCCTCCCAGTAGTGACGCAGCGCCAAAGATGGTCCAGTCTGCATCTTTGTCTCCTCCCAGTAGTGACACAGCTCCAAAGATGGTCCAGTGTGCGTCTTTGTCTCCTCCCAGTAGTGACACAGCTCCAAAGATGGTCCAGTCTGCATCTTTGTCTCCTCCCAGTAGTGACGCAGCTCCAAAACCGGTCCAGTGTGCGTCTTTGTCTCCTCCCAGTAGTGACACAGCTCCAAAGATGGTCCAGTCTGCATCTTTGTCTCCTCCCAGTAGTGACGCAGCTCCAAAACCGGTCCAGTCAGTTAGTTTTCCTGCTCAAAGAGACAACACCGCTCCGCAAGTGACAAAAACGGTGTCTTTTGCACCTCTTTGTGTGCGTAGAAAACAGGGGAAAAGATTATGTTGTCCCCACTGTAATCTGTGCGTTTTAAAAAAAAACCTCAAGAAACATATACAAAGGGCACACTTGAATATTGAACCTGATATCACTGCACAGTCTCACCTTCAAAGTCAGTGTATTGACCCAAAAAATGGAGTTTTTGCTGTAGCAAAATCATCTAAAGGCCCTTGTATACCCATTCATGTTATCAATAAAACATGGGGCATTTCACACAAGGTGACTTGTGAACTTGATGTTTGCAATTCTGTAATGGATTTTAAAAGAAGAAGTGGCATGCGATCTTGTCAGTGTACACACTTAAAATCAGTGGATTACTGCAGATCTGATGCTGGAAATGCTGTCCTGCATGAAGAGGCTTTAAGAGAAATGGTACAGCACAAATGGTTTTCAGAGGAACGCAAAAGACAGTGCTTAAATGCTCAGAAAAAAGCTGAAGAACAAAATGTGTGTTTTGCGTCCTATGTGACTCTTGGTGGTCCATCCTATATGCACTATGTGTCTGTTTTTGAGCCAAAAGTTTCATTCTATAACCGATTGGAAAGAATCATGGTTGTTTATAATGCAAAAAACAACACATGGCATTGCCCTTGTACTCGGCCAAGACGCTCCTGTATACACAAGGCTGTGTGCAAATGGTATCTTTTCCAAACCAACAGAAAAATGTTCCAAAGAGTGAAGAGCACAGAGGTGGACTTGACCTGTAAGACTCCATTGCCAGTGGACACTGGACTTTCTGATTCAGAAAAAGATTATACTGAGAACATTGTGTACCCTCCAAAAACTGAGAACCTTAAGAAAATGGTGCAATATATCTTTTCAAAGAAAACAATACCTTCTTCCCTACCCATCTCAGCAACCAATTTAGATGAAAAGGAATTCCCAAAAGTTTTGGTTCCTGATGAAATGCACTGTTCATCGTGTTCGGAACCCCTTAGTGATCCTTTGCTCATCTCTAATAAAGCTAAAATTGTCACAACAGTTGGAATAATTGAAGGTTGGTATTTATTTATTACTAGTAAATTCTTACTTCAATAATGTGTGTTAAGATTAGCTGCTTATTTTGTTTGTTTTTGTTTTTAGGTGTTGAAACCTATTGCAAGACATGCCCAGTGTGTGGACTTGCATATCGCTATCAAGAATGGAGCACTGGTGTGCATAACTATGATGACCACATCATACTCAGTTTGAAATTTTGTCTTATGCTTCGCAGTTTTTTGCAGGTATTGTGGATTGCTTTATTTATTGCGGGTTGTCCAAACTCAGTCCTGAAGGGCTGCTGTCCTGCAATTTAGCTCCAACTTGTCTTAAAACACCTGCCAGGAAGTGTTTTGTATTCCTAGTAAGAACTTGATCAGCTGGACCAGACTTTATTAATTAGGTTTGGAGCTGAACTCTGCAGGATAGTGGCCGTTCAGGAGCAGGATTGGCGACCCCTGCTTTACAGTGTTTAATGTTATTGTCACAACAATGTCTAATACGTAATTTGTCCTCTTTAGTCTCACACCGCTGTTGAAAGAGTCTGTAAAGCTCTTTCAATATCCAATGGAGTGGTTTACCCAAGTAAAACAGTGCTTTCTGCTTATTTGCACTTTGAAGCATTAACTGATCACAACTACCAGTTTTCCTGCTTAAAGTGTGGATTCCATCCATCTGTTGTTATCATGGATGCTCATCGAAAAGCAGCTTTTAGCATGCCAGGTATGATACAGATCTAATTACAATTTGAAATATCCTGACTTGCATGTAACTTATTAGAATCAATCATCAATTGAAGTTTTTAGTTGAGCTGTCTTTTATTCATCAAATAATCCTGAAAAAGTATCACAGGTTATTAAAAATAATTTCACGTTGATAAGTCAGAATAAATTATACTTATATCATGTGACACTGATGACTGACACTGAAAATTGTTTTGCATCACAGAAATATTTTTTGATAGTATATTAAAATAGAATGCCATAATTTTAAATTGCAATTTCTGCTCCAATAAATGCATACTTGATGATCATAAGAGACTTTCTTCAATGCATTAAAAATAGTGATGTTTCATAAGTTTTGATTTGGCACTGTATTTGTAATTTTATTTTGTTTAGTCAGTGAAATAGAAGAACCACCAGCAAACTTTGATGGACAGGTGGATGTGGAGGCTTTTTGGAATTCACTGCGATTGGAGATTATTGCTAGAGGTCTTGTGGAGAGTAAGTTATTTTAATCATTTGGATCAAAGTACTACACAGACACGGGCATTTGTTTTATCTTGTATTATGCCTAAACTTTTACACTGGGAGACATTACACATGGATGCCACATGCACACACAAATTTGAGAAAACATCCCAGAAACAACTGCTA